>VZTJ01001204.1:46999-136215 GCA_013397795.1 Orthonyx spaldingii | reverse complement strand
CCTCCTCTCCTCTCCTCTCCTCTCCTCTCCTCTCCTCTCCTCCTCTTTTGTTGCTTCTTGGTCTAAAGAAAAATTGGTTGATTGAACATTATTTTATAGCAAATAGGATATGAAAAACTAAAACTGAAACAGATTACTGCAAGCTTTTAAAAGTCCTTCTTCCTTCTACATTCTCTCAGATGTCTAATAGCTATTTCTTATTTTTAGCAAGTAAATCTGGACAAATGCTGCTTTACATAAACTATGTTAGATGCACTTCAGTATCCTCTGTCACTATTGTGAGTTTTAATTCTTAAACTGTGATCCTATGATGATTGTAGTATGCATTTAATTTTGTGCGTTGGGAGATGAATGAAATCTTGGGAAGCTGAAGACAAAACTAACTATTGAGTGGAGCCAGGACTTCACAGCTGAAGTAGTCATAGTACTTTGATACAAACGCTGCTGAAGTTAAGCGTATGTTTACACATTTTGGCGAATTGAGGGCATTAGTCACTTAAATTTAGCCAGCGGAAAAAACTGTTTCCCACTTTGGTCCTTCTAAAAATAGATACTAAAAAAATCTGTTGGACATATGTGGACTGACAATATAGCTCTGAAGAGAGTTGAATGAACTGTGGGATTTCTACCTGCCAAGCAAAAAATGGCATATTCTAGATGCACGCAATATATCCTGAGTGTGTATGGGGCCTTCTTTGGAAGGGGGTGTTTTGACATGGTGAGTGAGGCTCCTCAGACACAACAGTCTCAGTGGCTTTTCAAGCCTTTCATTTTTTTTCATCTAGTGGAGAATACCAGAACATTGTAGGCTTCATAGAATATGTGGACAAGTAAAAACTTCTTGTCAAAATGTACTTCTTACTGTAAAAAGAATGGTAGGAGCAGTGGCTAGATGTCTCCTAAATTTGTGAAAATATCATTTTGGTTTAGTGAAGAAAAAAGAATTTAAGTCAGATGTGTTGAAAAACTAAATGACAACATATTTTGCGAGGCTTTGGTACACTCAGTTGTTAAAAATGGTGTGAATGGAAACCTCGGCAGCTACAGTGATGCTGACCACTCAAAGATTTCATGTAAAACTGTTCTTAGAATGCCAAATAGTATTTTCTGCCAGAAGAAAGCAACAGCCTAATAGTGGCCAAAGCACATTCACGCCTTTCAAATTTATATTTTCAGAACTAGACATTAAAACCTAGTAAAAGTCTGCAATTCATACCCACCTTACGTAGGGCTTAGGAGCAGCTGAGAATGTTACAAGTTCTTTGCAGTTTGGTTTGATTGACTCAGAATTGACATAGTAATATTAAGCTTTTTTTTTTCCTGTTTCTATATTCTTGTTTTGGGAGTACCACAATGACCTCAAACTGCAGCTGTGTATTAAGTCTTTGCGTTCCTGAGGACATTAGAACAATACACACTAGTAGTCTCACTCCTGGCTCCCTCTCCCTCCCTCCCTCCCTATTTCTTTTTTTACACAAGTCTATTTCTGAAGGAGTGCGAGCCTATATAGCCTTTCAATTATCATTCAGCCATGCAAAATGGGCACTCTCTTAATTTCAAAACAAAAAAGTACAACCCTTTACCTTAATCAGATTTCCATTAGATGTAACCTACAATAACTTAAGAACTGCGGTGATCTGCTAAATAAGGTAAGGTAACGTTAGTCTATTAGACAATGCAAAATGAAACAGTTATGAGTCAGATAAAAACAGAAGGCTTCATTAGAAGTTGTTCATGGGGCATCTTGAATCTGCAGAATTATCTTTTTTTTTTTTTTGGATTATTACCACTTTAATTTACATTATTTTTAATAGTTTATTGGGCCAATAAAGAGAGTGACAATTCTGTCTATAATTTGTTTTTACGAAATCATATATTGTTATTAATTGTTGTAAATGCAACATCTTAAATTTTAAATTAAAAACAATGATGTGAATATGCACAGGAGAAAAAGCTGGAGATGAGAGTGCAAATAATTTTGATTGTTCTGTATTATGAAAAAATATTCTGCCAAACTCTCCTGTAGTTTGTCTTAGCTTTGCATTTTAATTTTTTTACTCCACTTATGCTGACTTCTTTGCTCTTACGCTTCAATACATTGCTACAGCTTTATAAGGCAAACATCTTTATTACTTTAATATGAGGGTATGTACAGAAATCTAACAGTACCCAAACCTCATAAAGCTATCTGTATTTCACTGGTTCCAAACTGAAAAGTAGACAAAGGCAGAAGATGCCAATTGAGTTTGTAGTCTGCTGGCATGAGAAATATCAGAGATTTCATATTTTTGTATTTGCAAGCATATCAGGGATACTTTGCCAGACATGACACCCAAACAAATTTTTTTTTTTTGGATGGTGGTTGTGTGTTTCAAGTACAGTGGCTAAATGTGTCCAGCCATTTTTAAGTATGTTTGGTGAAATATAACTTAGAGAATTACCCAGTCCATCAAAGTTCTTGGGAAAACCATTTCCTTTCCTCCTGCAATAATCATTCAGCTTTGATAGTCTACGTACTGATGCTCTAATTCTGTCAAAGCTTAGGTTACTTTGTATAATTCTTCTGGAATTAACAGCATAATGTTGACAAAGTTAAGCAGAAGCATATCAGTTACTACTCTGTTTTTGATTCCTTCAGCTCGATGCTGTGTGACTAAGAAATAGTAGTAGTTCCACATATGGGTAGATACCATGAAAATATTATTTATGGAGGCTCTGGCTTACCTTGTGTATTTTAAGCATGTTTCCACAACTAACTGATAGTCTCAATTCACACACAAACTTAAAGATGCATCCAGGTTAACCGGGAAACATTTGGTTGGTTTTCTTTCGCAGTTAACTGGAAAGCTTGGAGCTATCCATATAGTGGAGATTGGCTACATCTTATTACTGGCCTGTCAATTAAAAGGACTTTGTTTGCCTAACATCAGAGTCTTATTACAAAAGGCAGACCTGAAATCTACAGTGAGCTGGAAATGCAAGAATACTGCTCCTAACTGAGGTGTTAATACAAACATACTTGGAGCTTTTCTAGTTCAGAAGATATTTGGAGGGGAGTACATATTCCCTAAATACCTCTGGAAGAGTACTTCTGTGAGTTTTGGAACTGAAACAATATGTGTATCCTGTTGCACCAGAAGCACAAAAAAGAAGGTGTCACTGGTCAGCCTTTGCACCTTCCCTGCCATGTCATTTAATGGTTCATATATCTCTGCTCTCCATAAAGCTGAACTTTATGTGGTAAAGGTCGGTTTCTTTATAAAACCAGACAGCATTTCCTTTCCTTCCAGGGCAAGAATGCACAGATGTAGGGAAAAAATGCTCACAAAAGAGACCTAGGGTGAGCGCAAAGCATCTTTTACAGGAATAAAACAACTTTGTCCTTGGTTTCCCCAGTGCAAGGACATGGGCTGCTGCTTGTTTTGAACAGGTTGAGAGTTATGGTTTAGAAGACCTTATTTTGCTGTGAGACCTTGCAAGTTGCTTTTTAGTCTTCTGTCTTTCCAACATGCTTGCCTACTGTTTTGCAAATGACTTTTACACCACTTAGTAGGAATTGAATCCTGTTTTTCTGCCCTGGCTCCCTCTTGACTCCTATTTTAACCCTGCCAAAACCAAAGCTGATGAAATAATCATACCTTTCAATCACATCCTTTTGAAATTTTCTTCCTAGAATCATTCTTCTAGTTTCACATTATATTTTCAGAGATAAACTAATTTCACTGCAAGGTGTTGCCCAATGCCTCAGTCAATGTTTTGGATCCTGTTTCTTATGTACCTCAACATTTTCTCTGTGCTGTCTTAAGTGTGCTCTTCCTTATTCCATTCACATTTTTCTCTGTCTTCAGTATGGCTCACATACATGCAAGAAACATCTAAAACCAATATTCTGTTATTACTCATTGTCTCATTGAGATATGTAACCTCTTTTATCATGAACTTCTTTTTGGTAACTGTAGGTCAGTCATGGTTCTTCTGTGGACTTACAGTCTGTAAGAAAAGTGTGCAAGACTGGAAGTGAACAGAGAGAAAAAAAAAAGTCCTTCATACAGCTTCTCTTCTTTTGAGGTTTTAACTCCATAAGTGTACCACAGAGCAGATTCTATAAACAGCTATAACAAAAGTCAAGCATGACCTAGATGTGACAATACTGATATTTAGTGTCTAATAACAGTGATGTGCCCAGTGTTGAGCAGAGCTGTGTGTAAAAAGGAAGTACTTGAAACTAAGCCAAATGTGTGAAAAAAAAATCTTTCTTAAAATGCACTCTTTTAACTCCAAGAATTTAGGTGATTACTTGTGACAGAATGAATATGGTTCAAAGACAGTAAAGTCTCATTTCAAAGGAGCCTGGAAACTCTTTAAGTAGCATTGGCAAATTGCTCTTTTATTCCACTTTTCTGTAAGAAGAATTTTGAAAACAGTAAAATATTTTTATGTGATTCCATTTCACTGATATAATAGACATGAACATATATTTGGGGTATGTCTGTGTATGCATGTATATATCAAATTTAAAATAATATAGATAGGGATAGTCCATGTGATTTGACTGGACCAGCACTTGATTATACCATGTTATTTTATTACTAAACATGTTTTAAAACCAGTTTGGAAAGGATGAGAAAGCTTCAGAAGGGAGAGAAAAGCAAAATTCTGATGATACCTTTTGAATGCTTGGGCTTGGCAATTTTGCAGTTATTTTCAATATCTAGAGATTTTCAGTGTAATATCAGCAAGTAGAGTGCATGGTAAAACTACAGAATATGTCAAATCTGAACTCCGGAGACATAAATTCACATGAGGATCAGACCACAAGATTGGCTGCCTTATGGCTGGTCTCCAGTGGGCTTTTTTCCATAACAAAAAAGTCACCATACAGTTTGGCACAACCTTCAGGCTCAGTGAAGAGGTTTTTATTCCAGGACTGAAATAGACAAAATCAGTAGATGCCAGAATTGAGGTGCATTTGCAGAGTAGGACGGAGACAGTTTTACAGCTTTTGTCTCAACTCTTTTCTCCCCTTGCTAGGAGTAAATCTCTTTGGGGTTTTGGTAAGAGCTCTGTCAACTTTATAGAGGAGGAAGGGACGAGATGCCAACAAAACCCTTAGAAGTGTATTGTGTCAGTAACTCATATTTCTGCAGCACACATTAGAATCTAACTATTTGAGATTTTTCTTTTTTTAAAGGTACACAGATACTTTAATGATCAAAATTTAGAAAAAAAATAGGAAAGTTATAGACTTCTGATAGTATATGTCATCCTTTTCCCTTCCCCCACCTCTCATCAGCAAGCTGATGTTTCCAGCAACTTCAAAAACAGAAGACTTCTCTGTAATCCTAAATGTGCATAAGGAACAGATTAAAGTCCTGATTTGTGAAAAAAATTGAGCATATGCTTAAGAGCCATTGACTTCAATGAGAGTTAAATACGTCCTCACACACACTTCTTGAACTAGAGACTAATAAGGATATTGAAAAGGATCAAGAGGCTGCCCCTCTTCAGGAAATGCTGCAAAACTGTCATAGCTGAAAAGTATTTTGGTCATAATCATACCGACTCTTATCACTCCTCACCTCTCTTCCAATCTTCACAGAGGAGAAAAAGACCCTTCTCTCCACCTCTTCCCCTCTCTCTTCTTCTTTTCTCCTTTTCTCCATGCTGTCCTATGCCAGGCTAAGCTTACTCTGGCTCCAAAGAAGAATTACAGACTCTGCTGTATCCATTAGGGATGACATTATTTCCAGTGTAATGAATGTGGATGATGGTCAGATAGTACAGTGGATAGTGGCTGAACAACCCCTCTGAGAGAATTAATTATAAGATAATTAATAAAATTGTTGTATAGCTGATTTATCTAGAGGAATCCTATGTACAGGGTAAAAGGTACCCCTGCCAAACAGCAATTCATATTAATATACTTTTATTAGACGAGTGACAGATGGAGTGAAATAGTGATGACTAAAAAGCTTGAGTGTGGGTTGATTCCTTTCAATTCAGTATGACAAAATGGGTTATATATATGGTTTTTGAGTGTGGTACTCATTTATTAAATGCTCATTTGGATTTCAGAAAATAGCTTGCCTTCATTAGCCATCTCGGGAATCAGACTCAATGGTGTAATAAATCTCAGTTGCAGGAATTCTGGCCTGCTACTCATCTTAAAGAACTCTGAATGTTATTTTTCTGAGCCTTGTCTTATACTCCACTACAGTCCTAAGTAACTTATCCCTTCTCTTTGTTATTCAGATTTAAAAGGCAGTTCTCATACATCCTTACAGACAGGAGTAACCAGTTTGGGGAGGAGTATTTGTTCTCTTCTTCAAGTCATTCATTCCAATTTTTTTTGTTTATTTTCTTAATAAAAACTCTTTCTACAACTGAAGCTCAGAGTTAACTTTGGCATAATGGCTGTTTAGCATAGTATCACTTAGAGAATGTAATTTTTGTAAGAATTATAGACCAGTAGAAACTTTAAACCTGCATATAGTTTGGAAAATAAAAACTGATGAGAAGGGTTCTTATTCAGTATAGGAAAAGCTGAAAATGGAATGTAGGCTGCTTTCCATCCCTCATATTTTATTAAATTAACTCATGTAAATTAATAAAGATGTTTCCTGCTAACTCTGCTTCCATGCTTCTTGAAGCAGCTTTCTTTCCTTCAAGTCAGAAGAAAAATCCAGTTTTCCATTCATACTTTTATGTGTTCATTAGTTCTCTCTGTCCTTTGCTGCTGTGCGTGCTGTAAAAATAAAGTGAGATATTCAGGTGTTATTTCCTTTTGTCCAAATCATCAACTTGTTTGAAAATGTTGAATATTTCAGTATTCTCTGTAACAAGCCTGCAAAATTTCTGCTTTTTTAATCAGAGATTTTCTTAATACATTTGAATTCACACTTTTCTGAACCAGGTTCCCCACAGTGGGAAGAGGACAGGAAATGAACTATTACTCCCCCAGGGTTAGTATCAGGTAATGCTGTGCATTTCCTATGTGACCTGTTTTAGTTGCAGAGGTGTGGTACTACCATGATTCCTGTCTGTCTCAATAGTTGCCCTCTAACATTTAAATACATGGTCTTATGATTACTTAGTACAGATTTTAAGCATCCTGGGACATATCAGGGTCCAGGCACAATGATGTACCCTGGACTCTTGCAGAGCATTGCATCTCCTATAGCAGGATCCATGCCACTGTAGTTTGGACATAGTTGTCCTGAGCAGCAGGAATTCTGTGTTTAAAATTCCCTTAGCAAGGTATGCCGAAGCACACATCGACTTATATTCTACTTCCACATCATGAAGTGATTTCCCTTTTGTTTTCTTGTATAATTTACTTGGTAATTTTCTGACTGTTTCTGCTGTTGTGTTTTGCTTTATGCTGATTTTCAGTCTGTTGCATCTTCAAATCTGTGAATTAACATTTGGCCAACTTTGGATAGCCGAGTAAGATGGATACACGTTTTTTGAATGCATTAAACAAAAAATTTTGTTCCAAAATATATATTTTTTGAAAGACACAGTTTTACAATTACTTTACACAAAATTTATGTCCTCTACTAATAAAAATAAAATACGGGAAATAGTCCCTAGCTGGGTATTTTGCAAAGTTAGTGTTTTATTCATCTTCCTATACTAAGAAATATAAAAGCTAGAAAAGCTGGCATTAAACTTAAGGGCAATGGAAAGTTGGTAGCCTAAACATTTGTTTTGATTCATATGGAGGGAAAGAATTTGGACCAGATGCTTGAAAGAGTTCAGAACCCAGAAGCCCCCATTGTTCTTCATTTAGGTGCCTAAATGGTAACAGTTGGGTGTGCAGCTTTCTTGAAAGCTGATCCTTTTGTGTTGAGGCAGCTTTTAGGTTTTAGCCTATCTCTTCCTGGCTATAGAACTTAACTGTAAACGTTTTATTCCAGAATTGTCCCTAGTCTATATCCTCCAAGCATTTGCTTATTGTTAGGAGATCTATTGTTAATATTGCAAGGCTGCAACTCCTTCAGCATGTCCTGAGTTTTAAAAATATGTGTCCCTCATATTGCTTTCATTCTGGGAACATTCATTCTCTGCATCTAATACTTTGGTAACACATTTGCAAGGAGTTCAAGCAGAATGTGGACTCTTAAAATGCTGTACATTCATATGCTTTTGTTTGCTTTAGGCTGGCAATCCTGTAAAATACAATATATTTTAGAGGAAGCATGGCTGTGTACTTTCTTCCACGATGTAAGCTTCCAGTCCTGGAAAAGTTCTCAACTGTGCCTAATATATAGATGGTTGCATATCAATGTGCTTATATTTTAGGGTTGATAATATACAGATGATCATGATATATGTAATTGCAGGATTGGGTTAAACCAAGGTCACACAAAGCATCTACTCTGCCTTCTTATAGTTAAGAAAAGGATAGAAAAGATTAGCTCTCATTTTCACCTGAGTTCTGTATGCACACACACACACACACACACACACACACACACAGAGGCACAAATACAAACACAATAAAAGTACCATTTGAAATTTTTCTGGGCTGTGGGGTGTTTAAGATGTTATATATGATTCAAAAGCACCTTTGGGCTTCATTCTTGGGTTATAAATCTTACAAATTTAGATATAATCACTAAAAGGGTGAGGCTATCAGTAGGCTTAAAAGATCAAGAATAAATTTTAATAAAAAAGCCCTCATGATACCCTGCAAACCTAAAGTAGAGAGGATGGATTGCTTTGAACTAAGAAAGTGTCAAGAAATCAAGGAGAAAAAGTTTAGTTTCCAAAAAGTTAGCATTATGATTTTGCCATGCAAACTGCTCCCACAGAGAAGCAAGTACCTTACTTTGGGCAAATCTCCATGACTATGCTCCTTACAGGAATCCCTGTGTAGATCTAGTTTCATTTCCTTCAATAACCTTGACACGGTGCTGTAGTTACTCCATACTTCAGAATTTCCGTCTGTATAGAGGACAAAACCAGCTTACAGTTTCTTATGTATCAACAGAGATAAAACACTCAGGATGTCAACTAGACTGGGGAATAGGAGGACTCAAAGTGCAATGACAATTCTAGTTACTAAAGGCTGGGTGAATTACCTATCAAGTTATTTTTGAACCGGTATGTGTCTCCAAAGAATAAATAGCACTCTTTATTTTACCATCTTAAATAGAGGTAGTTTTAATATTTTGATGATTTTTTGAGCCAATTATTGTCAGATGTGCTTTAGCCAACCATATGTCTTGAGGTGATGTACAGATATATTTCTCTGCCTCAACAAATATTCCAGCTTCTTTCCAAATGGTATGTTTGTTTGGCTGATGAACGATCTCAGCCAGCTATTTTTTAGAAATTGAATCCAGATCAAATGGAATGACCTGCTGGTTGTATCTCAGTGCTTGACCAGTGTTCTTCAGCCTTAGAGATAATGAGCCCTTGTCTGGTTATCTAGGATTTCCAAAATAGGTTTCTGTATGTTATTCATAAATCTATTTTACCTCCTTTGATAGATGCAATTATCACAAGCAGTTAGCATTGGAAGACTATAGCAAAATAAGTTTAGTAGTAATTTTTTCTACAATGGTTTCATTTATTTATTTTTCACATTGAAATTATGCAATCCTCAGAATAATCCTTCATGCATTGCAAACCTACCAACTGCTGAAACCTCTTTTTCTCGTACTGAGTTTATCAGCTATATAGTACAATTTATATTGAATCTCAATACCTTTCATATCGATTTCATATTTAATTGCTCCAATGTAAATTTCTCATCACTAGCAGCTATTATGAGTTGCCATATTGTGAATTGTCTCTAGAACTAAGAAATTCTCCTCTATCCTGAGATTTAATTCGAGGAGATTGGGTCCCCATTTTTTTTCTTGCCTGTCACTGTCAGACTCCTTGCCAGGATATATTCACCAGTCTGGTTCCTTTTGCTGCATTTTCAAGTCTAAATGTAGGCCATCAATATACCCGGATGTGTTTCAGTACAGTGGTTATTACATTTCCGTACAGAGCTCTCGGAAATTGTGTGAAAGGTGTTATATAAATGTACAGATTAGAGTGGAGTGGATTAAATAGGACTGGACTTCTGGAATGCACATCACCCCTTACTATGAGTTCTCATAGTGTGGTTAGAGCCAGCCCGTGCTTCATGAAATTTTTTTTGTGATGTCCATTTAACCAATAAATCTGTCATCACTGACTGGTCTCCATTTCCTCTGAAATAAACAAATCACTATAAGGTTCTTTGAAGCAGCAGACTGCCAGGAAACACAAAAGTCACTTTTGCTTCATCCACGGAGATAAAGTAGTTAGAAAGTGGAAATGAGCTGCAACTGAAGGAGCCTCAGTGTTCTCACACCTGCTAGAAAGTACAGTAGATTTCCACAGAGCAGGAATTCAAACAAACCTCAGATCACTGTATTCAGTGAAAGTGAGCTTGCCTAGCCAAGAAATGAATTGCAGGCCCTTGGAAACTACTTAGAGCAAGCCAGTTTCACAGGGACAGAGGAAATTTGAAAGAGTCCAGGAAACTCTTCTAGGTCTGTGATATCCATTGCATTAGCTGTTGTTTTCCTGGTCCATATTTCTGACCTCCACACTTCTCAGGCCCCATTTTTCAGCTAGATGGTCCTCTACTTGCTCCATTTCGTGTTTCATTCCACAGGTCACCCCTCTGGGCCTTGACTGCCTTTAGTGCCAAGTGTTCTCATGTGTAAGTTTGCATCTGCTTTTTCTTTACTTGAGCTGGGATTTATTTCATTGCAGTATCTGTTCCCAACAGCCTATGGCTTAAGTGTTATCTTCTAATTCTTTTCAATGTGAAAAATTAGTCTCGAAAAGTTGGTAAATTCTTTAATTCATTCTGGTTGTTCTCTGATAGCTTATTTCTGTTGCTGAAAAGGGTTGTGGAAGTTAAGCTTTTGACAGACAAGCATGGTCGTTGTGAAAGGGAAAAAAATATTGATTTTTGCTTCTGTAACTCATTTTTAGATTAATTTAACTAGCACATTTTACTTTATAAAATTGAAGGAAAATGCTCCTGTTAAAAGTTTGAAGTTGCTTTCAGCAAAGTAGCTTTAAGATTTCTTCCCAATAAAAAACCTGACTGTACTTGTACAAATGTCTGTGAATATAAAAACTACAAGAAGCTTCTAATTGAAGGTGAAATCATGGAAGGAAATATCAGTAAGAGAAGAAAGCCAACATTTTTTTAGGAAAATCTAATGAATCTTTGTTAGGAGTGGACCCCTGGCGTAGCAGAAGCTGAGAATTTTTAAATGGGACAGTTTTACAATGTAGTTTATAAATAGTGTTGAAAAACCTTTCACATTTCTTTATCCATTCCATTCTTATGCTTGTTTCTAAATAATTTAATTCTTGTTAAGAGTTTTGACATCAGTATTTCCAGTGACTTTTTTACTATGTTGGAATACTGTTATTGTTGGAAAATAGTGTTATTATATGCTCAGTAAAAGTTCTGTCTTGGATTTGGATTCATAGCCAGTAATCTTTTCTTTTCTTTTTTTGCTGTTACTCCCATAAATAAAATATTAAATTTGTTCTTATCTGTACCCTTTTAAATTACTTTTTCTCAGACTTATATTGACATTCCACTCAATTTTTTTTTTGTTAGCAAACTTAATACTTCACATTTTGAACTCATGCTATGGTATAAAATATTCTTGTAATTACTGCAAGTGTAACCACAGGCTTCAGTTGTATCCTGTCCAAATGTTTATTCTAAGCCCTGTACTCAGATTGCCTTCTGATGCTCTGACTAGATAGTGATTTTTGTAAGTTAATATGGACTTTCAAAAAAAGTTACAAAAAAGTGACTTAAGGGGACATTCCAGTACCTGTCCCTCTGCTGCCATGGACCAAGAGTTTGCATGCTCCCAACACAGTGCTGAAGTGTCTCAGTCGTCCTTAGTGGTATTATACTGAAGATTTGAAAGGAATTGAAAAGAAAGTATTGTGTAGAACCAGTGAGATGCGTGCCACCACCCTGCCCTGATCCAGGATCTTACCCCATTACAAAATCTCATGTGATAGTGGGATGGAGCTCCCCTTCCTCTTTTCTTTCTTTTTCTCTGTATTAATAATGGACTTCATTAATGATGGGGAGATGTAAACCAGGCCCATAGTAAAATGGTGTAAACCAACACCAACAGGAGTATGGCACCTCCTATAGTGGCAGATGCTAAATCTGATTTTGGAATAAAACTTGGGTCTCCAGTTGACCATATATATTTCCTGGCTCATGTTTAATCCTATGTGAGTCTTTTTGTCAGTAACAGAACAAAAAGAAGGAAAAGAAAGGCATGTGTATGTCTGCCATTTGTATGACAGTTCAATTCCTACAAAACATACTACTATTTGTTTAAAAAATGGGTTTAGTTTCCAAATTGCAATTGCCAAAATATCTTGAAATGAATCCATGTGTAGATGGAAAATGTGCTTAGAGATCATTTTTCCAAAGTGATTTTGGTAGCTATAAGTCATGGAAAGGCACATTTGTTGAAGCTGCACAACTGTTCTGGTCTTGATGTATCACAGACAAAATGTGTGATCAGCACAAACAAATAATGAAATGGTGGGGATGATAACCAAAGAAAACAGGAGAGATTATAGAGGTTGAATTTGTTAAAAATACTATATTTTAAATCTAGTTTTTGTTTGTGTGTTTGTTTCCCAGAGGTTTCATTAACAATAAAGGCTGATGGTTGTTCACATGAGGAAACATCTGCACACCTGTATCTTTATATCAGTCAGGTAGCACGTAGCCTTCTGCATGAATGGAAATCCTGGTTTTGTCACTTGGAGCAGAACTATAAAAGAGGGGAAAGCCCCCATAAGATTAAATAAACTCAGGTATAGCTAAAGGAAGTGTGAATAAAAATTGCATAAGGATTCTTTGATTATGTCCTCAGACGATTTATTTATGTTACTGTTAAAGCACCTCGTTACAGGAAGAAAGAAAATTTGAGGGCCACTAAACACTTAGCTCTATAGTATAGGCACTTCAAGGAATGTTAGTTATATGACAACTGTAAAGAATGTTTCTGCATTTTACTGAGCAAATAAGGGATCACTTTTCCTATTGATTTATTTAAAATGTCTCTGAAGTTGTAAAGAATGCAGTGAAGAAGCAGATTTTTCCCCAGATCAAAAATAGTTGGATGAAGTAGTGCAAAAATGAGATCTTCAAGTCATTTTAAGTAATACTGAACTCAAAACTTCGAAACTTCTGGTTTTAGTTTGATAGTTAGTTTTGTAACAGTTAAATGCTTGTGAATTTCCTGTTTACTTTGTCTTCCAAAAAAAATTGACCTGAAAAAAACTATCATGCAGACAGCATAAATCCAGTCAGTAAGACACATTCATTTAAGAGTTGGACTCGATGACCCTTGTGGGTGCCTTACAATTCAGATTATTCTGTGATTCTGTGATTCTTTTCTAATAATTACTCCAGTCACATAAAATAAGTTTGGAGTGATTGGGTGAGCTCCATGTAAACATCAAAAATTTTCAGGTGTTTGGAACAAAAACTACAGTTGTTTTTTCAAGGCTGGTTCACTGTTTATGGTGGTTGGGTACTTTTAGAATGAGATGATCTGAAATAATAAACAGTTTTTAAGATGCTTTATGAGAACTGAAAGGTGTCATGTTCATCAATTCTATATACTAATATGGCAGAAAAGAATTAACTTCTTCCTGTATACAATACCTAGATTTTTGTTTGTATTTTGTATATGTGCATAGCTTATTAAATCAGGGTTTGGAGAGCTTTTTGTCTGCTCCTGTAAACCATGGATTCTGAAGCCTCACTTTTATTGGAATGGAGATTCAGTGTTGGTGGGAAAAAAGACCTGACTCTGCACTTATGACCCTCTCACACTCCTAAGTTTTAGAATTGTTTCAGTAGAGCACAGTTGTCTTGGAAAAGTCTTGGAGAGAAAAAGCTGCCAGGTTGCTTAATCTATTTCTGTTGGGGTCTTTAAACAGCTGGAGAGAGACCTTGAGGCAGACTCCTTACTTCAAAGGGGAGCTGGTGTGCAGAGCAGGAAAGGAAAGTGGTCATGGGAATCTTCACGCTAAGCAGACTGCTTGAGTGTTTATGAAGCAACTCAAACTTTTTTTTTTTTTTTGAGGGTGCGTGACTTAATACCTGCATATGCATTACATCAGTTAGCAAATTCTGCTCATTGGTGCCTGCTTTGTTTCGGGTAGGACAGGGCATAATCTTCATCATCTGGAGAGAGAGTTAAGCACGGTGAGCCTCAATCCAAGCAAATACACAGGGGCTAGACAGTGACAAGGGCATCTGCCTGCACGTTTTAACATCAGGAGGAGGGGGAGTGAGGTGGAAGGCATTCAGAGAGGAGGATGCATTTCAGACAAGTACTTTGGTCCTGTCTAGAGTCAGCTGTGCTTTGTCCAGGTGATGATTTGTACGGGATAGAACGTTGCTATTTCCTACATTTTGCTTAATATCGATTTAGAGCAAACAAAGAGCTGAACATAATTTTTGGCATTTCAACATTATTGCCTTACTGCTTCTCAACTACTTTTTTAGAAATATTGAATGGAATGGTACAGATAGTCCAGGACATTGTACTCATAATGATTCACAAGGTTCTGTAACTGAGACAAAAGTCTATAATAACCAGTAAAAATGGGATAGGCACATTTGATGATCAATAGTAGCAGACGATGTAGAGAAATTACTAAAATGGAACAACATTTTTTTTTCATCAAAAATAATTTTCCTTGGAAAAATGAGTACAAAAGGCAATGTACTTTTCTGAGCACTTTCTACTACTTTTTCTCGCACACTGGGAGTTGTGGAACAACTTATTGTTCATATCCTGTATGAGTGTTCTGTGGAATTGGGATTTGTAAACAGGTTTTCAGGACTGTATTTGAGCTAATTAATTTCATACACTACGTGCGTTCTTCTACCAAGTTTTAAAATTTATTTATTGATTCCCTTAAACATCTGCTGTGTGCAAAGGGAGTTTCAAAATATCTGTCCTCTCAATATACTTAGGAAGATGAAAGCCTAAAAACTGATCAGCGATTTTACTCCTTGGCAACTTGACATATGAATTGCCTAAAAATAAATGTCTGATTTTCTTAGTTATCTTATTGACAAATGGTTATATTGCATTTGCAATGACACCTGTATAACTTCAGAAATTGCTGTCACCCTGGTACTATTTTTGGATAATTGTATTTCTGCTTCTTAAATATATTTCTGGTTTTTAAGGCAGATTTTGATCTATAAAGATTTCTTCATCTGTTAAAATTCTTACTTTATGAAAGGAATAGATCATACCCACATTGCATATTACCAATTTGTCATGTAGAAGATACTCTGATTTATACCTAGAAAAACTGGTGCTTTAAGCCATTAAATTACTATGTAGCTCAGCAGATCTGGGTATCTATTGACATAGCTCTCACAAAAGGTTTGCATAACTTTTTATAGATGTCTACAAAGGTTGGCTAGCTATAGAACATATTCAGGTTTGCTGACTATATATCATATTCATGTTCATTTTGTCCAATTTCATTCTTGGTTTAGACTCTAGCATGTTTCCCTTCCTTAGCCTTTTGCTGAACCTGTCTGAGGATATTGCATATCTTGACCTTTTCCTATGATTCTTTAATTTCCCTCAAACTTTGAGAAAAAATACATGCTTTTTTTGGTCATAAGCATACTGTAAGAAATTTCAGAATAAGATCTCTTAAGAAAACAATTTTGACTTGGAGAAACAGACTGTGCTGCTGCTGCTGCTTCTGCAGTTGTACCCCGGTGGGATGTGACACAAACATCATCTTAAGCCCTGTCTACATATCTTTGACTGCATCATACACAATCTGAATCCTCTTTGCCCTTTTTTTTCCCCCTGAACTGTTGTTTAAAATGTGAATTTTGTCCAATACTATTTATATGTAAAACAGTCTGTAATTACACAAAATTGGTCAGTTCTTGCCACACCTTACTTGAACAAGGATCAAAGTCTTTTCCGAGATGGGAACAGTTGTTGATGAATTGTGAGACTAAGTTGAAGGAGGTCACAACTGTGAGATTCTCCTTGTCTTTCCTTAAAACGTGCTCTGGTATAATGCCCAGGAGGATGACAGCTAGGATGTAGTGATGAACATTTTCGCTTGTTTGTTACCACCATGAAGAAGTGGGGTGCAGCATATGATAAATGTATTGCCAGCTCTTGGGAGCATGGACTTTCCTTTGATAGCATGCAGTGTCCAATATAATGAGAAAGTCCTTTAAGCATCACTGCTGCACTAATACAAAAGAATAATATATTTGGAACTTTCTTTGTCACATTCTTTTTGGGCATACATGTCATACATTCAAAACAAGAGCTTCTGGGCTCTTTCTACAGTTTTTGAACAAAAAAAAAATGTCCTCCTACACAGGGAACTAGCATTTCTAGCTTCAGACTTTGATTGAATTGCTGTCTTTTCCAAGTCATAGTATAAAAATATATTTATTTATTTACTTCTTTTTAAGTCTTCGTAGGGTCATGCGTGAGTGTCCTGATAATGTCCCTTCTCTGAGAATTAATGATGAATATTTTCAAGTAGTAACAAACTGTCTGAAATGAGCTCCTATTACCTATCAGTGCAAATTAAAGCAAATTAAATAAAACCAAATCAGAATAAGTTCTTAACTCATTAAAAGACACTTTGGACATATTGAGATACTCAAAAGAAAGTGTGGATCTATTCAGCAGGTTGTGAGGGGCAGGTTCTATTTACAAACAGGACACCATCCACACAAATAATCCTATTTGCCCTGCATGTTAAGATATGGGTGAATTAATGCTCATTAATATGTTGAAGGATATTTAACTTGAACTTCTTATCTGGTCATTAGTGATGCAATCCAAGAAGGAATGACTGGTGATTTTTTGATGTTCTTCTCAGCTTTGTCTTATAGACGTCTTCTCATTTTGTCCATGAAAATGAAGATCAACTTGCATGGCAGGTACTCAAGGACTTGCTGAGCTGTCATCATGAAAATGAGTGAAGAAAGAAAGGAGTTGATACCTGAGATTTTTAATAGGGACTAGATCAACTATAAAGAGGTGATCCAGGAATGGAAGCCATCATTGACAAATGGGTTCGTTTATGCATTTTTGAATAACACCAAATAAGTAAGCGGTCCAATCCCCAAAGTAGAGTAACCAGATGATGTAACCAATGAGGTCTTTTAGGGTGACAGTATACCCAAGACTCCCTTGGAAATAAAGGAAAAAAAAAACAAAACAAAAAAAGAGAAAAATCAGACTTTAAAACTACAATTTTAGAAGCAATGTACATGGCTTTACTGGTGGGTTTGTTGATACAAAATGATACATAATACAAAAATAATTGATTTTTTTGTTGTTTGTTTACATTTCAAGGCCTGAGAAGACACAGATTTCCTGCTTTCAAAAGGAAAGTGAAAATATATGGGAGTAGGAAGGCACCAAATTGTGTTTAGAAAAATCTTAATGTTCAGTTAAATGGACAGATGCATAAACTAAACACTTTTTATGCTTATACCACTGTTTATATAGTAATGAGGATTTTCCATCACTTTTCATCAGTTAAACAGTAGCTGTTCTTTTTGCTGTTTAATGGAAACAAGGCAGTCTTGCATGAAAACATGAGATGTATCAGCATGTTATGGTCTTTGATTTTTCATCTTTGAGTTCAGCACAGTTATAACCATAACAGACCACCATTTCAACTTCCTCTCCTTTTGATTTTTGACTTGGATTTGCGAACTGAACTGGATCCAGTTTTGCTTAAGGAGAAGGCTGGATTTTTGGATGATACAGAAAGTCAATATACAGTTTTTGTTTCTGTTTTGAAAGATGGAGAAATCTTGTTTATTGCTAGGAACATCTGCCAAATGCTCTAACACCAGCAAAAATTAACTATTTACTCAAACCAATGTTTATATCTGTGAAAGTAGATATTGCTCCATATTTTCAATGCCCCAGAGGCCTATAAATCCCCATGAAAATATCACAACAATGTGCAACAACCCAGTGCAATTATCCAACAAGAACCATTTGTGTAGGGCTGTGCTCTACCCAGAGCATGCTCGGTCCAGCCTCTATGATAAATCCAAGCCTTAGTAACATTTGTACTACTGACTGGAGTCACTAGGGGTTGTAGAAAGGAAGGGACACACAAGACGTGTTAATTGAACACTTTAAACAGCCAGATAGCAACCAGATGAATCCTGAAAGTGCTGTGCTGCAAAGGAGCTCTAAGCAGAACAGTGGGTAAGAGAGGGAATGGTGTTGTTCAATACTTTACAGCTGCCTCTAGACACTTTGTCATGCAACAGATAGTTGAGATCAGATGGTTCAGGTTTTGTTTTGCATCAACAGAAACTATCAGCCAGTATGTTGCAGGGGTGGTTATGAGAAGCAAACAGTCCCTTGTTTGTAGGTGTCCCCTTTGCCTCCAGATCCTGAGGCAAAAGCAAGAGGCTCATGTTCAAGGTGGTTATCAATGTGTAAAAAAAGATTGGAAATGGTCTTTCAAAGATGTGCAATTTTAAAATAAGATATCCTTGATAAAAATACTATAATATCTAATAATTTTGTTTAGTTGGGTGCAATTTCAGTGACTGAGTAATTTAAAAGTAGATGAAATAAAGTTTTATATTGAAAGGAGTAATGCTTCAGAGCTTGTGCCTAAGTGCTATAACTCTTGTTTTTGGAAAACTGCAGACCTTTATCCCAATTTTTTATATTCCTCTTGAATTTTAAAGGTGCCACATACTCTTTTTCAGAACTGCCAAACTAGAGTTCAGGAGGTATCTTTTGAGGTTTAGAGGTGGATTTATCTACTTCCCTCCTTACCCCATTAGCATGGGCAAATGCAGCATTCATTCCTGTTGCATGAAGTCCAGCCCTGGAATTGCTGGTTACCAGTATACATACTGGGATTTCGTTGTTGCTTTGAGCCTCAGGTTTTTAGAGTGTACTCCTACATCCTTCAGTAGGTATGCTGATAATTTTATTGACATTTTTTCTCCTGTTTCTGGGATGTGATAGTCTCAAGTGTTGTGTCTACTCTTAGTGCAGAGATCCAACACTAGATTATATAGCTGGGAAGAAGGGCAAAGAAATAAAACACCAATTTTTATTTCCTAGAAAGATGTAGTTCAACACTTGTCAGAGTCAAAAGGCAGGACAATGTGTTACCTCCAGCTGTCAGTTGTTACTAGAGGTGACAACTGATCACATCAGAGAATGTGGGTGCTGATTTGAATTGTTTTAATAGTACAATTCCATAACCTCTAAGTTTGTTTTTGGTGTTACAACGTTTAGGATGAAACAAAAAGTTATGCCTATCCATATTTTCAATATTTATGAATGTCTTTTAATTTTCTTATCCCAGTAGAGGTGGATATTTAAAATGAGTTTTTCTAAAAAGAGCAAAACAAATACTATCTAGGATTGTAAAACATATATCGGATTTACTAGGCTTTGACGTGCATTGTCAGAATATTTCATTAGCACAATACTTTACCAGGAAGGCCTTTATTCTCCAGCTTGTAGGCAGCAAGCTGTGGGAGGTGAGTGATGGAAGAGCCAGGCCCTATTATTTAACATTTGTTTGCCAAATGGTCTCTCTGATCAGAAAATACAAAAGTTTTTGCTTTTGTATGAGTTTAGTGATCACAGAAAGACTTTCCATTATTGAAAAGGAGACAGAAATGCAGCTGAAGAAAAAATTACCTTTTAATTTGACTAAGATACATGGGGTTTAATTATTGGATGCAAATGGGTTGTGGAGACTTTTTTCTTTTTCTTTTTTTTTTTTTTTTAACGTATTTATTCTCAGTGGGCTCACTTGAGACCAGAACTTTATGTACACACTGACACATTTGCAAAATCAGTCCCTTGTTACTATACTTTGTAAATAAAAAATTAAGACTTTGTAAGGAATATCAACACCTTTGGAAGTAGCAGTCTATTGTTCAAGTTAAAAGAAGGTTTATAATTTTCAATTACTTTAACTATAGTCTCTCTATATCATATAAAAGTGAACAGTACAAGTATGGCATAAAAGTTTACCATCTCAAACGCTGTACTTTAACCTGTACTTGAAGTAACTTCTCCTTTTGGATTTATAGCATTTTTTTGCACTCTAATCTTAAAATAATAGGAAGGCCTCCAAAAATTATGCTACGTCTTTTTGCTCACGTGAAAGTTGAAGGATATTTTTTAATTGTACCCTGCCAAAGCTTTCCATTATGAATCACATAGCTCTACCTGTGTAAGTTGATTGTTAGCAATCAAGAAAAAATAGCCATCAAAAAGCCCTCCCAGACTGTAAAACGAATAGTAAAATAGGTCTAGCAGAAAACTTAAGCCTGCATTATCAGCTAGATTTTGTTCTTTTACAGATTTATTTCCTTCACCCAATATACTATTTAGAGAAGTAATTTGGGTTTTCTGTTTAATTATGTGAGCATTTTTCCATCTTTTAACTACTGTATTATAGGTTGAAAAGGAAATTGTGTTAGCTTCCAACATGACAAATCCTTTGGGTGTTTTTAATGGATTCTGCCATTTACAATAATCATTTGACAAAACAAAAGGAAGGAAAATGTGGCATGGTGATAAATAGGGGAACTTGTAAGTCAAAACCAGCTGATATTCAGGACTTCTAAAGCAGTCATTAGGAAGGTTTCTATCTCATATTAACAGACAGTAATAATTTTAAGTGAAAAATGAAACTTCCATGGTTGGTCTGAAAGCCAAAGGTATAAATAGTTAAAACATCTGAAAAAGTTTATTTTACAATCCTTTTTATTTTGGCTTCCCTTGAAAGACAGGTAATTCCATTTAATTGTATGTGGGAAAGTACTTTTCACTGTTTTTCCAGTTTTATAGTTAGTGTTATACTTCAGCACAATGTTGTAAAGTAAACTGTGAATGAAATAGTAGAAGATACCCAGAACAGTAACCCTGTTGGGTATGAGAGTGTGCATGTGTGTGTGTGTTTTTCTGCTTTAAAAAAAGTCTGGATATCTGCTAAGGTAGGTTATGAGCACAGCTGGGCCTGTTGGCTTCATTTTAATGCTTTCTGAGGGACAATAAGATTTACAAAACATGTCACTAAAACATATGCAGGCAAATACATTTGCGCAGAAATCTATATTTCTTAAAGACCCAGACAGAGATTACATTCGTGCCTCATGCTGAAAGCTGTAATGCCACACTAGCTGAGCCATGTCCAATAGGGACAGCCACTAAGGCAGAGAATGACCACATGGAATTGCTTGTGCGGGCTGTGACACTCATCAAGACTGTGAAATGGAAGGTGATTTGTGATCCTGCAGCTCTGCAAGGTGCTACATACACTTTAGAGGCCAGTTATGGGTGTTTGAAAAGGATAGATTTTAGAAAGAGTAAAAACATTTCAAGCAGACTGAATTAAAAAAAAAATTGAGAAAGAGCACACTAAAATAGGATTAAACAGAAATATTGGATGTTAGATTTGCTCCAGACACTGCTTTTCTTCTGTCATATGTTCAACATATATAAAATTTTCACTACATCACTGAGGGGTTCCAAATAAATCTGTTTCGTGATGAATGGGAAAAAAAATTAGCTAGTGTAACACACGTGGAAGAATTACATTAAAAATACCACTGTGAAATGGCTTCCTGTTTCCTGTAGCAGCAAAATAATTCTCAGAAAGAGTTAAAGTGGAATTGTTGGTACCCATTTATATTTTCCTTTGTGTAACCATATCCTGAAGCTTTGGAAAGATGAGTGAGTTAGGCAATATGGAACCCTAAAGAAACTATATTAAACTGCTGTAAAGTGTTTCAACTTTTATTGCTAAGTATGGAAAACTAAAATCCTTGATTCTTTGGCTTATGTGCAAAGTATTTATTTTTTTGTTCAGACAGGAGGTTAAGCGATTGCAATAAACTTTTTTAAAAAGCAAACTTAGAAGTCAGCAAGATTTTGACTGTAAGTTTTGACTGTGTATTTTGAAAAAATATATATGAAGGAGGCTAAGAAAATACTCTTCTTTATCCAACTCATGATTTCTCACAATCCTACACAAAGTAAACTGGTACTTATAATGGGAGCAAAACAGCTCTGATACCCTTGCGGTTGAGAAGAGATTCCACTGAAATTCTTGAGCTTCTCCAGTTTGCTCACTCTAATTTGAGGAAGAACTTGGCCTATCCTAAGAAACTGGCCCAGAAGACACACTCATTTCTAGGACATTTGCTCTAGTGAAGGTACATACTTTGGCACAATGATGTGGTCTGTTGCAAGATGTACAAGAACTACTATAGATTCTGGCTTTCACTTTTTTCTAATGTAAGGTCTCATGTGTGAGGGAGGAGTGGAAGCAAAGGCACTGCCTATCTGTAGCACATCAACTATGGAAGAAAGCTCTAGGCTCTTTAGTGAAGTCTGTAATCAAATACACTTGGGGAAATCTGTAATCAAATTACACCTTGATTTCTGGAAACTATGGATAATGTGACTGTGTAAAAAAAATTGAAGCTATTTGCTTATAGATAAAAAACAATTATTTATTAGAAGCATATTTGGAATTTCACAATGAAGATTTATTGTAGTGATAGCAGAAAATTAAATAATTGGCATGTTTTCATGGGGTAACCAGATAACCACATTAAATATGTTTTGCCCACTGATTCAATGAATAGTATCCACAAGGTCTGCACTTTCCAAGCAACAGAATTATTACCAAGAGATCACTGCAATTTGGGAAGCAAACATGGTTAGTTTTGCATTGGAATGTAATGCTGCTTAAATATAAGAGACTTTAAATGTAAATGTGAAAGCACATAAAAATAATGACCATTTATATAAAAAAGTTAATGTATAAAAATTATTTGTAAAATGTATCACTTGACATATGCTCCCATCCCACTGTGATCTGGATTCTAGTACATTAACAGTGGTAGTCTGGCTTTACAGAGAAAAAAAAAAATATATCTATTTTCATGATGTTTAAATTCTAGGTAGCACATGTAGGAAACATAGTGGTATATTTTGATATATTATTGGTGACTTTCTTATTAGCAAGTCATTGCAGCATATTTTTTCAATTCCTTAGCCACTTCTCAATTTTTGCTGGCAATATCTTAAGCTAGACGTATAGCATTTTATGTCATATAAAGTGGAGCAACCATAACTAAATTTTGCCTAAAGAGGCAAATCTGCATATATTTGTGAGAAAGCATTTTCTCAAAAAGCTTGCTGGCCAAAGGTTTAAATCATCCATAGTGCATTCTTTATCAATCACTTCAGTATTTTAGGTTTCTTTTTTTTTTTTTTTTTTTTTAATGTGAATGATATATGGATTTTTTGTTAAACCTAAATCCCAGAATATTGCCTAGTATTTTTGGAAGGACAAGGATCTCTGATTTGCAAAGCTAAAGTGAAAAACTACAAGCTATCATTTTAGGGAGATAAGACTTGTTGAGAGGTGATTATCTAAGTAAGTTCTGTGTGTCTTACACTCTTTTCTCTTCTCAAGCAACCACTTCCGTACAGTTTGTAGTTCTTTAGATCTTTCAAATATCATCTTCATAGAGAAGATCTATTTTCCCAAATTTTTTTAAAGAATAATGTAGGACCAAAAGGAATATTTTAATGCCTCCTTGGAGTTCTGATACAGAAGAACTCTTCTCCAGGAAAGAGCTTTCATCAGAATGATGATGACGATGATGACTGAAGCATGCACAGCATTTGGGGTGGGTTTGGTTGCTCTTCACTTTTATCCTCTTCCTCTTGGTGGGAAAGAGTCCCTGTGGGAGATGTATAGGAGGTGAAACTCAAAAAAAGGGAAATTATATAAACTTCTATCTCAACTAATGTTTTCTTCACTTGTTGGTCTTTGTTCTAAGAGGCTTCTGCATGGAAAATCTTTTGGTTTAATTTTGTAGGTTAGCTTTTACTCTGGAAGATTCACTCATAATCATTGGGGAGATGGTCCTGGCAGGTCTCAACATCATTTAATGAAACTCCTCTACATGAAAGCAAGTTGTAAAACTTGTTTGGTAAAAAGGCAAAAACCAGCACATGTGTTATTCAATGCTGCATGTTAGAGATGCATCTGCAGAAATCCAAATGGGGATTGTTAGTCCCAGTGGATTAAAAGTCCTGTTAAACTGCAGCCTGTAAAGTTATTTTCAGAGAAATCCTGTGTCTCCTTTCCTATAATAAGCTGTAATTATATACACACTTTGGACAGAGAGTAGTGTCTTCCACACGAAGATCTACTCACTAGGGTGAGTACTCATGTCAGAGAATACCTGTGATGTCTTCTATATCTGCATGGTTTGAAGAAGCAATGACATGTACATGCTATATAGTTAGAAGGTAGAAGAACACCTTTTCAAGCACAGGTATCTTCAAGAACCTGCAACATTAGCTGCTGCAGTGTTATGAATCAATGTTTCCGATACTGCAGTATAATTCCTAGGCTTTTACTTTCAGAAGGCAGTAATAACAAAATGTTGGCAGTAACACCTAGTAGGTAATGGTTTAGGACAGTGTATAGTGTGTCTCAGAATACCCATAGGTTTTGCTGTGCCAGTTCAATGTTTTTTTTGG
This sequence comes from Orthonyx spaldingii, assembly GCA_013397795.1. NCBI lineage: Eukaryota > Metazoa > Chordata > Aves > Passeriformes > Orthonychidae > Orthonyx > Orthonyx spaldingii. The sequence goes on along the minus strand of VZTJ01001204.1, from coordinate 111,565 downwards.
GTGCGGATATGAGGTTGTTTTAAATTGTTAATTGTCACAGACTGTTAGAAAGCATTAACTCAATAAGCAAACAAAAGTTTGCTTTCATTAGACTGAAAAGAAGGATTCATGTAATTTTGACATCGTACTTGTGCTACTGTGCAGTTTTGCCCACTTGCACACACACAGTCGTGAATTATGGAAATGATGATGTTGTTTGTTCCAATATTTAGTGAATTGCAGCTCCAAAAATACTTTTAATGACATTCTCAAAAGAGGCACTCAGACTGAATGTGTTCAGTGATCTGGAAGTATACTTTTCACTAGGCAAAGTCTTTTAAGAACATTATTTAAATGACTGTGAAGAGAAGGAAAATAATTAAACAAAAATAGATTAATAGAGTCTGGAACATTTGGTACAAATAAGAGTAGGTGAAACAAAGTAAACATAGATATGTAGACTTAATTTTTTTTCTTTTATACAAAGATTGTATGCAAAAGTAGGGAGTAAGGATTTAAATTATGATCGTGCAAAGGAAAGAGCAATGTTTTGGATACAGGGTAAGTTTTCACATTAATTCTGAGCAACTTTGAATTGAAAATTAAAAAAAAGAAATTCATATAAAAACTTCATAATATTCTGTATTAAATGTCAAAATTGTCTGAAAGTGACTATTTCTGGGTAAATCTTGCTCTCACATGTAGTTTCTGGCAATAAAATAGGAACCATATGGAGACCTTTGCACCACCTCCTTGCTACTTTTCCCTTAGTTCATCTTGCTCATATCTCAAAAGAAAAAAGAAAAACAAGCAAGCATTTTGAATTGAATAATGTATCATTGTTGTGTTCTATTGATTTCTAGAAGCTTTTGTTTACATGTTAGTGATTTAAACAAATGTGAAAGGTTTATATTTGAAAGAAATAGTCTTTCACACAACATTAAAGTACTCAGAAATAACTAGATTTTTGCTTTTATTACTTTGTATAGATTATTTCATTTTAAAGTAGATACCTGTGTAGTAGTTTTCTGCAAACACTTGAACATCATTTATAGGAAGGTATGCAATTAAGAACATTTAATTTATCCACCTTCACTATAAATTAATAGTGAAATAAATTTAGAAATAGTTTGCCAATGGTAGGGGCTTTTCAAGGGTAAGTGGTGGAAACTGTTAGTGAAAGTAAAAAACTTGAGTATTGAACAATAGTGGTGAAATTCTGATGGCATTTTGTCACAAATCGGTAGTGGTTATTGTCACCACTCACTCCCAGTATGGATGTCAGGATCTGAAAACGTTCTGTAAAAGCCAATAGGACACTAGCAATCAGATTTACTTTTGAAAATTTTTGTCTGGGGTTTTACATCACTGGTATTAACTGAATGTTCATTTCTGACTGGGAAATGAAGGTATGTCAGCTGTTGAACTATTCCAAGAAAAAAGTAATAGGTGCTTCTTGCATATTTTGCCTTTGATTCTGACCCTACCTGCTTACCTTTGTACCATGAATATCCCCACCAGTCTCTTTTCCATGTTCTGTGATCAGTCTTCTTTTTTTCCTAGGCATGCATCAGAAGTAAAAACACCAAAATTACCACTTTTCATGTTCTGCACAAAGGAGTTTGATCCTGTGTTTGCTTGGCATACTTCATCTCTTGATGTAGAGAGAAGGAAATAGGAATTCTAGTGGGATAATACAAACGTTGGGATTAAGAACAAACCTTTCCTTAAAGTAAAGCAGAAGTAACTTTTGAGGGTGGGGAACAGTGTGATTAGGAACGATTTTTTCTTTAAAATAAATCTTGAGTGGTTATTAAACTTGGCAAAAAATTTAAGTCTTCAAAGATATGTGGAACAACCATTTATAACTTTGAATGCCTTTCCAAATGGTACCTTCTTACATCAGTTACCCACAAGCATTTTTGTCTAACAGGAGATATTAAAGACGCTGCCTGGAGTTTTTGAAAAGTGATAAAAACAGTTCTAAGAATGAGGCATGACCTGCATCCCTCAAAGCAGTGTTTAACTGCCTACATTACTTGACATCCAAAGAACAAAGGTTTCCAGAAGAGAGACTGATAAGGTACAAATACCTGTATGTAGGCTACATCTTCTGAAAGTGTGCCAGAATTTGTCTGGCAGAAGGCGGAAGACAGACAATATAGATTACTGTATTTTTCATCAAGTGGTTTGTACCATCTGTATGTATTTTATGTGTGCCTTTTGAGAGGCAAGTAGTCTAACTTAGTTCCCCCTAGGCTTTGTTCTCTGCCTCTACACCTACCACTTGGCATAAGATGTAGCCAGTAGAAGAAAACTAAGGTTCTTGGGACCTTTTTCTTGTCTTAGTTGCAACAGCTGCAAAACACATGTAGGCTGATGTGAGTTCTGCCAAGAATCTCTTCCAAGTCTCCCACCCATTTTCCACCAAAGAAAAACTAGTCAGGTGATATGAACAGAGTCCTGAAGGTCAGAAAGAGATGGGAGTTCCCAATCTTGGCTTTATAGAGTCTCTTAAAAAAACCCCAACAACCAATTAGTAAACCTAGATTCTTTCTCCTTGGAAATTAAAACAACCCAAAGTTTTAAAACTACAATTCCAAGCAGTACAACATCAACAGGACATAAAAAGCAACCTGTACGTGAATCACAGCAACACTGCAGCGAGCAGGTCAGATGATACCAAGAGTTCATAAAACATGATCACATAACTGGTATCTAAGTCTCTTTTTAAATATATTTTCAATATCTCAAATGCATTAAGCAAAATACCATTGCCCTGCTGGTCATATCTTTGTTGAAACAGATTTCCTGGGATTCCAGTTGTTCTGTTGCATAAACCTCAGTGTTGAGAGGGAGTCAGCTTTCTGTCCCTGTCCTAAGTTTCTGTGTACCTCTCCAACTTCTGCTTTCAGCAGTGTTTGAATATACCATGCAGTTTTTTAGTGTATCTCGACTATTACAAATCCAACCGAAGATGAAATCTTACTGCTGACAAAACTATGGCTGTCAGGCATTTAGAATCCAGCATTGAATTAAAGGTAGTATCCAGCAATGGCAGAAATGTCTGAATAACCAGTAGTCTAAGAATGCTTATATTTGCACAGGATCTGTGTGGGCTAACATTGATAGCAGTACTGAATCCTCTCTGTTGGCAAAGAGGATGGACATATGTTACTCATGCAGTTATATTTCCCTTTTCTCATCCCAGTATTCCTCCCCTTACCTTTTCAGTATCCCAATAATCACTGGCTCTGAATGTTATGAAAACCCATTTGCTGCTGTACTGCAAAGCCATTTTCCTCATGGAACCATCTGCCTGCAAAAATTGCTCGTGTTACAAGTTACACTCACAGAGATCAGTGTCTTCCTGGGAGACATTTGGATGGGTATTCCTGAAGATTTTCCCTTTAAATATTTACAATAGAAGCAGCTACCAAAGTTTTATAGCCTTGACCCCTCCTTCTGTTGAGTATCCAGGCTTATGTCTTCGTTTCTAGTATTTAATTTTCAATATGGTGTCAGTGTCATATGTAGGTACATTACTTTTGTTTAAGGTCACAATCTTTAGTCTGGAAACCAGTGAGCCATGAATCTTTCTTACAGCAAGTACTAACATGGGAAGGCTTCTTGGCTCATGGCCTCACACAGGCACAGGATGACCTCAATAGTTATGAGAGGACTTTAGAAATGACTTGCATGAAATTAATTTCTTTGCCATGCTGCATATAAGGACTTTGCACACCCACCTGCTTTCAAACCTGTATGAAACACATCTGGCAGTATAAGAATGGTAAACCCAAATGCCAAGAATAATGATTATAGTATCTCTTATTCAATGGAATGTTGGTATAGGAGTTTAAGTACTTAAATTCAGGTGAACGACTAGTATTTGGACCTTATAATGGGATGGCAGACAAGGAAATTTTAAGGAAAAAATCAATATGCATGTTCCTGAAAGAGAAAAATGTAGAGGGAAGTTACAGTGACTCTAGCTTGCCTACTAGTATAAAGGAAGAAATGTGAATTTCTAGGTGTAACATGGTTTTGCTATGTCAAGTTTTCTATGTTAAGTTCGGATAATGGACCTTGGCCCCAGTCTATTGTCAATGGGCCTGTTGTCTAATGTGGTCCTACCCTAGGAAATCCCTACTCCACTTGTGGCTGAACAACTCCCAAATCCACTCAACAACTTTGGTGGATACCCCCAGCCAGCAGTACACTGCACATTTGAAGCAAAGTTCTGTGTGTCATGTCAGCAAAAGTAGAGGTTTGATGATATGCAGCCATTAGCTTGAAAATATTTTAAATTAATAACTATAGCTTTGAGTAAAGCATCAACTGTTCTCATTAAAAAAAAAACTGCAAAAAACCAAAACCCACGAAAGTTCTCTTCCAAGTAACAGAGTGGCTGACAAAAAGTGAAAACATTCTTATACCTTTAGAAAATGTAGATTTGAAACCAGACTCACTGGCCAGTTGGACAGGCTCAGTCATGGCGATGATTCATCTGACACGGAGTCCCAGGGAGAGATTTTTTGTGAGCCAGTTCATTTGGATGTTGATGCACGTTTCTATTTAAATCATCAGCTGAAGTGTGAATTAATCTGTGACATTTTTAAGATGGTTCGTGAGGCCAGAATTTGACTAATGATACTTGCACTGATCTGCTGCTAATTTTGGATTTATAGGTGTTGTATCATACCCAAACTTACAAATGTCTGGTCTTTTTTTCTTCTTTCTTTTTTATTTCCACTCTCTCTCTCTTTTTTTTCCCTTACAGTTTGAACTTTCATTTATTTGAACTGGCTTTACTGACAGCAACAGAATGACTGTCACCGAGTTATTGAGTTCAGTAGTTTGGGTCAGAACCAAAGGTACCTGTTTCTGAGAGTAAAAGGAATCATGAGGGTGGTAATGAAACTTTCAGCAAAATAATGACTATTACTCATTATACACTAATCAAATGATACATATCCTGTACTGGTTGGATGCACCGAGAGTTGCCATCAGTGAGAAGGAATTGAAGCTTTGCAGAAATTATTCCGAGAATTGTTAGAAAATGTAACACAGCAAGGTTTTAAGCTGAAGTTTGATGTGTGTGTACAGAAGCAGCAGCCCAAGTCTACCAGAATTACTTCTGCTTTCCTGACTTACAGCAAAGGATTCATAGGAATGAAAGCAAGGGTGTGTTGCAGAGAGAAGAAACTTTGAAGAATGTAACTTTAGCTTGCTGTTGTTTTCTTTGGGTTTGTTTCCTATTTAGCTGTAAACTTGCAATTACATCCATTTTTTCTTTTTTTTTTTTCAGATTCTCAAGAAGGAAACTACAAGACAGAGGTCAACAGCAAACCTAGGAAGGAAAGGACAGCTTTCACCAAGGAGCAAATCAGAGAGCTAGAAGCAGAATTTGCTCATCATAACTATTTGACCAGACTGAGACGATATGAGATAGCAGTAAACCTTGACCTCACTGAAAGACAGGTACTGATGAAAAATAATGGACTTTAAATACCCACCCAATATGTACCAGTGGTTAGTAGCTCCTCACAGTAGAGCTCCTGTTTATAATGTTAATATTTATATTTGATAGTCAGACTGAATGTTTTTAGCAAAATTGTAGACATTTATTATCTCTCTGCTATGCAAGTAATTTATGCTTTTATATATACCACTTACAGATTAATTTCATCTATTAGTCAGAGATGGAAGACAAAAGCATGAATCATAGATCTGTTAGATGGGTGCATGTCTTTTCTAATCTGTCCACACTGATGTCATTGAAGAGGGGTTAGGTCCCAAACACTGTATGCACAAATAGTTGGTTTGCCTGTATGCAACAAATACAAGTATCTTGGTTCAATCTATTAAGTATATGCAGTGGCCATTAATCCAGAGTTTCTGAACATCCTGTTTCCAGATGGCAGCAAAAATGGGAACGCCAGCAAAACTGGGATACAGGCATTTTAAACCCCTTTATCTTACCCTGCTCTGTGAAAGCAGAGGAGATGATGGAATTTCTTATCACTGTTATTGGTTTCCTGCTCACCAAACCCTGGTCCAGAAAACACTTCTGCGTGTGCTCAAGTTTCATCATGCATGTTGTCACATTGATTTCTAAAGGAAATATCCATGTTACACATGTATTAAAGTGTTTCAGGATCTCATCTCTATACACTAAATAGGTAGTGAAGTCACATTTCAAATAATAATTACATCAACCTACACATTTTGAAAATGTGTTTTAGTAAAGAAATTAGAATACTGGCCTCAAGGACACAAAATCTGATGAAAAATTTCCTGCAGTTTTATTATTAAAATGGAAAGCTTTTTGCCCACTGATATACAGTCATTCTTTTTTCAGAAATCAATATGAGATTGAGGGATTGCTTTAGATGCAATCAGTAAGATGATGATATAGTCAAAAGTAGGTATCGAAATAGCACAATGATTTGTGAAATCTACATACAAGATTTGCAGTTTTCTTGAGCTTCACCTTCCATAAGTAGACATATCTGCAAAAATCCAGCTTTTTCTCAAAAAGGAGCACATGTTTACTCACAGAAGCAAATGCAACAGGTTTTTCCTTTGAAAGCTTCTAGAGACTGGCTGTACCTTCGAGCTTGTCAAGAAAAACATATCAATTTCTTGTGTGATTTGACCACATTGCCAGGTTCCACTGGGGTAATTTTCTATTACTTAAATATGGTAGATACATTTGTGAGGTACACCATTTTCTATCAAACAATGGATAAAATTTTGCCTTTTTTCATTTCCAGTGCCTGTTCTATTTAGATTCACACCTGATTTTGACAGCTAAGGGGAGGAGGAATGAATTTTTGTCTTGATGACAGAGTCAGCATGAAACTGAACAATGATAAATGAATTTTTAAAAATATCTGCTGGCCAATTTGATAGGAATCAGTCAGCTGAATATATCCCTATATTTAATAATGGTGAATTTGGCCTAGAAATTAAGTTTTCTCCTTAATAAATTCTATATCCTTTCTTTCAAAGTTGAGTAGTACAACTAAATGAAGAGATAGTTCACTATCTTAAAGGAAATAGTTAATCTAAAAGCATTTAGCATACTGAAAAGGGACAGATACATATCAAATATTGTCTCTGGAGGAGAAAAGGCAGCTCAACTACATAAGTGCAGGGAATTCATTTACATCATGGGAGTACTTGCTGTTTTGCAGCTGTCACAAAGCATCAGTTTTAAGCATTCTGCTGATTCTCGTGATAATTTCTATAGAATTGTCATTAATCTATTTAATTATATAATCTAAGCCTTCTCTGCTTCCCCAGATTATCACAGAGTGACAACTGAGCTCCTAGAGATACCTCCCTTCCTTCCTTCCTTCCTGCCTTCCTTCCTGTCTTTCTGTTTAACACCACCTTAGAAAAGGAAAGCATTAAGTTTTTTAGCTTGATAAAATCAAGTTCTGTATCTTGCCACAGTAAAATGGTCTGAGAAAAGGAGAACAAGAAGCAAAAAAAGCATAAAAACTGTATTGTTAATGACAAAACTAAAATTGAGAGGAAGTTTTGGCCATATTTTTCAATTTCTGAATCATACTAAGCCAAGTAATGTTGTAAACTAGAAATGGCTCTCTTTTAAATCAAATACATTACTTTGATGAAAAATGGTGTAAATAGCATGGATCTGGGTGTGGGTTTCCATGGCATATGGCAGACTTGAGAAGCTGAATGTCACAAATCAAAAGACTTGGTGCTTCTTGCATACTTGTTTTACATGAGTATTCCTCCAGCGACTTAAAAACGTACTTCAGGGTGAGTGCGGTGTGACACTAATTTCTTTTCTCTCCAGTTAAGAGAGGGAACTCTCCTTCAGGACCTGTCTTTCCATCATTACCAAAATGAATCATTATTCTCGAGTGAGATAGCAGCACGTGTTTTCATTCTTACTAGTGTTATTACTTTTTTTAAAACTAGCTGTCCTAACAGAGGAGATCATATTTGATGCTTACTTTAAAAAAAAGGGGGGCAAAAAAGGGGCAAAAAAAGATCTAAAATATATTGATGGAATTATCCTCCCCCCGCCTCTCCCCGTGAGGTAGCATTTTTAGAAAACTGCTGTTTGTGGAACCATTTTTCTTTAGCATTTTTCCCCAAAGCTGCATTGCAGAAAATGCAATAATTGATAGTTCCTTTGTTTGAAAGTAGTAGTGATTCCTTTCTTTGAAGTAAGTGAACACACAAGTGATAGCCTTGATCTCATAATGTGCTGTAGACCTCTTAGTGTTGAGAGATTTCGTGATCTCTCATAAAACACTGAATTTGCGTACAGAGAATTGAAACTTGCTTGAGACAGTACAATGACAAAAAAGTAGCAGTGGGTATTGGGTGAACTAATGTAGCTGCTTGGAAAATAGGTTTGAGAGCAGACCTAACCCCTGATGGAATGAATTGTTTAGCATTATATTTTCACTAGGATTTTAAAAGAATGACAAGTGGCAAAAATTCAGGGACAGAAGAACAACAAAATGATCTGGGGAAAGTATTGTTGGGTCATCCTAAAGCTACAACTTTCAGTTTTTTCCCAAGATGGGAGATAAATCACGGAGCCTATTATCTTAAGAAATCTCTATCTTCCTCCTGACTATAGTGATAATTTCTACCATACGACACAGATTAAAAGAGGCTCTGACCAACTAACACTTCATAATTACCTTTCTGGCATTTAAACAAGCTGTAGAAAAAACCATATGTCTGACCATATTTAAAAAGCTATATAAGGGTATTAAAGTTTTCTGCAGTCATCAAAGTAAGGCTCCATCTGACTTTCGAAATAACTTACAAGATCAGTTCAAACATAAATGACTCATGGAAGGCCATTTCACAAAAATACTAATAATGAAAAAACCCCTAATAACATATGGCTCAGGAGTAGGAAGTAATCCTATCACTCCCTAAAAAGGAAACCTGAGTTACAAGACAGGAGGATGAAATGAAATAAGTGCCTCAATTGCCTAGATATTAAGAGTGCACTTTGAGAGCATTATAAGCACATCTGGTGGTAGGATGGCTCTATTATGGTATTGTACGAATTCCAGAAGTATAGGTACACATAATTCCTGCTCCCTCTCCTATAGAGTGCACTCACAATCCCAGCTCAGCCAGCAGTTAATAATTTTCAGCTGGCAGGCCTCTATTATATTTTGAAGAGCTAGTTAGACTAAAAACTATCTGAGCTCCCTAGATATTTGTAACCTTGACAAGCGCATTCTTGGCTTTTTTGTACCTCCAGATAAACTTGGAGAAGGTTCCATGCAGACTTTTTAGTATCTCACTGTGGGATGAGGGGAGGAAGCAGCTGCAGTGGGGTATCAGAGGCGTGGCAAAATGGACATTTTTATGGAGTTGATCCTGCCAAATATAGAAAGAGTAGGAGATCTTTCCATCTAGCAAGATCTTTTTGCATGGAGCTAATCAAAAGAGTAATGTTGCAGTTCTTCAGGCTAGCTAAGGTTACCGGAATAAACAGTTCCAATATGTAATGCTTCTGTTTGCCAACACAAACGGAAAATCCCACCTAGTCAGATTAAATTCTGCTGATTGCAATGTGAAGGTTTATTTCTGCTCAGATTTAATTTCCAATATCTGCCTAGAAGCTACCAATCATGTATAGAAGACCTAAAGCCATTGATTTTGCATAGGCAAAGGACAAAATTGTGTCCAAATGAGGAATGCTTTTGCATCAGTGTTTGACTTCCATGCATGTGGTACCAACACGGAATGAGTCACAAAGAAAGAAGTTTTGTGATGCTTTTTTCTGATAGAAATGGAAGCAAGCAGCACTATTATTTAAATTATACTTTGGTATGGTACCATAACCCACACATAGCACTGCATTGTTAAGACCATACAAGTCCTAAATGAAGCTTATCATTAGAAAAACTTTCTCCAGACTTGTTTACCTCCGCTTCATCACAAGTGACTTCATTAAAATCCTTCTCAGCATTACAAAGTTCCAGGGAGGCCAATCAATGCATTTTTTAGCCTTCACTGGCAAGGTAAGAATAACTTAGTCACCCAGAGAAGAAAACAGGGAGTTCAATATTGCTCCATAATGTGTTTGTTCTGCACAATCTCTGGAACAGTAAATGTCTCTTAATGCATCACATGGCATAACTAGTTTTCCACTTTAGGAAGCTAGTTTTCTGAGCTTAGGTGGTAAAATTATTCCCCGATATGTTTTCAGATAAAATCAAATTCAATTGATAAGACAGGTTTGACCATATCTGTCTGATTTGTCTTGCTGTCACATCTCTGAAAGGCAGCTGCTCATTCCACACTTCCATGTGTTAAGCACTCTCTATATGCGCTGTAATAATGAGCCTGTGTGGCTTGAAATCCTTTAGATTTTTTGTTTATTTAAAGTAAGACTTTTAATAAAATAAAACTTTGATATTTGTTTTGAGCAATATAGATAACAGCAGTAAGAGTTACTGTGCTACTTCTGTTCTTTCTCAGGAAAGAATGCAGCTAGAACATTTAGTTATAACTTGTGCATAATTTTTATTTGTACAATAATTAATTTTAAAAAATCACATGGCAAAATTTCAATCAGCATATTTAATTTGCAGTATTGATTCAATTCAAACAAGCAATTCATATGCAAAGATCCAAGTGCCTCAAGCTGTTAGTTGTGAATGGACCCTACACCTGCAGAGAAACTTCGTGAGGTTCTGGGTGGGGAGAAACTGCTGCCTGTGCCAAGAAGTATATGTGATATAGACAGAAATATTAGCAGCTCATACAGCTGCTTCTACAAAGTGTGTGAAGCTCTGCCAATACCTACCCCTGCCCTTTATTAAACTCAAGTTGAGAAAGATGCAGCTTCTTCTGTCACCTGTTTAGGGAGAGAGGAGAATTAAAATTTGTCATTTGTAGTCACTTTAAGAAATAGAAGAAATCAGTGGGGAACAAATGATTTTGGAGAGTTAAAATTGAACATGTAGAATAAAGGAGATATTTTTTATGCAGGTCATTGAGAAATGTAGAATCTCTTTCTGGTTTCAGTGGTTTCTACTCAAGGGATTTGCCTTTCTTTGCAGTAAAGTAGTAGCAGAAAGAGGCATCAACATGCTCATCCAAAAGCCAGTTTGATTGCCTACCATCTTTTGACTTTCACATTCAGTTGATCTGTGCAAAATGGGTGCAGAGTGATGCACATGATGAAATAAAATACTCTACATGTGAGTAATTCATGGAAGTAAATGCCAGCACAAAGAAGCAGAGTATTTAGCTAAAGGCCATCTTCCCCACAAATTAGTTTTCCACCATTTGTTTATTTTGTAGATTTGGAATCACACAATAATAGAATCATTAAATTGTTTGGGTTAAAGGACCTTAAAGATCATTTAGGTCAAACTGCCCTGCCATGGGCAGGGAACATTTCACTAGACCAGGTTGCTCAGATCCTCATCCATTCTGGTCTTGAACACTTGCAGAGATGTAGAGTTCACACCTCTATGAGCAACCTCACCCTCACAGTAGAGAATTTCTTCCTAAAATCTAATCTAAACCTACCCTCCTTTATCTTAAGACCATTCTTCCTTGTCCTATCACTACATGCCCTTATCAAAAGTCCCTCTCTGTCCTTGTAAGCCTCTTTTAGGTATTATACATATGAAAAGAAATGGATAAAAGTAGACTATAAAAAAATGTATTACAGAAGAATAAGGTGGTGGGAGTTTTAGCAGTGGCCCCACAAATTGCCTTTCTTTGCCTTTAACCAAAAGAAGGAAAGACTAACTAAAAACAAAACAAAACTTCCTTAGATTATGTAAAACAAGTCAGTAGGAGAAAGGAATCTAAAATAGTGTGTCTTTTCCTGCCTAAGATAATGTTAACTGCGAAATCTACTTTGGAGAGGTTTTGATTCAGAAAGATTAGCTATTTGATGATGAAATCAGTTTTGAAGACCATTGGTGGAGAAGGTGACTGTTCTTTGGATGGAGTAGAGGGAAGTAAACTGAGCACTCCCCAAGATTTCTGAAACTGGAATCACTGCTGTCCTCTGAAATATATTGCTATCACTGCTGTCCTCTGAAATATAATGTCTATTCCATCCCTGTCTAAACGTGGGAGGTAGAAAGGAGAATGTATCACCTAAGCAGTACCAAAATCTCAACTGACTTTTATGTAACGATAAACCAGAACTCACTCCTACACCTTCCTGGGTGCCAAAAGCTCCAGCTGTCCTTTGTGCACCTGCCAAAACCTCCCCTTTTTCTCAACAGCTGCTGCAAAATACTTGTGCAAAGTTTTGTAATGCAACACAGAGCAGATAATTTAAAATGAGTGAGCAGGTGGCTTAAGTAATTTTAATCACAAGATTCTGGTACCACTCATTAATTTCCAATGAGAAATTTCCAATTTTATTCAAGTGCTAGATTTGGAAATATTCTATAATAACTAAGAAGATACTTAATACTAAGATTTATTTAAACTGGTTTTAATCTCTAAAATATATTTGAGATTTTTATGAGAATTTTTTTTTAATAGAAAATGGAATTCCTTCAAGCCATATTCTTTGAACACTTATATTTATTCATAGGAAACTTTCTGGTTGTACATTTCTATTTACTTTTATAAGGTTCTGAATAAATTGTCATGAAAATACTATTTCTATACATGCAAAAAAAGGTAAGCTTCAGCTGTATAACACCAGGGATTTCTGTAAAATTCTTGAGTTTGACTTTCCTTAAAACCTGGCAGCATAAGTGTACTATCTAAAAATAACAGGAATGTTTTCAAGGCCAAAGAAAGTTGAGAAGTAAACCTCATTTTTTTTTCTAGTTTGGAAAATTCAGGGTTACTTTTTGTTATTCATATGTTTGTCTGTATTAGAGGAAAGTAAATTGACAGATTTAAAAATAATAAAAGCAAAAGAAAATGGGAAGCGGCTGACCAGGGCAGAATACTTTAAAGGCTTGGTCCTTTGGTCTTCATGATGTATCATTTAGGTATGTTAAAACATGGAATTTAGGACACTGACTGCAAAGGCTCTTGCTTAGAAATATGGATCCCTTAAAGCAAAATAACAGTTACAACTGGCACAGCACTCATTTCTAATTTTTAAGGCTCTCTAGATATCAGGCCTCAAATTTTAATCTTATTTGGGATTCATGCCACTAAAACCTGGAGTAAAAAACCTGATTTTAGGAAAGAATGTTTCATTTCCAGAAAATAGCTTTTATAAAGAGAAAGTATTTTTTCTTAAAAGAAGAAAGTGAGCAGACAGTGCAACTAAGGTAGTTTGAATTCAGTCATTAATTTTTCAGTCGATTATTTTTAAAGTTAATCTGACTGAAAGGCTCTGCTGAAGAAGGAGCATTAAATCTGAAGTTTAGGAAATATTCATATTTTGAATCAAAAGGGTGTGTTGATGTCCACATCAGGAAGTTGTATTAAAGATACACATGCAACACAGCGCATCATGTGGCCCTTAAGACCACAAACGACCTATATATCATAAGTATGTAATAATTATTTTGGCAATGTAGACACTAACAATGTCAACCTCCTTGTTTTGACTCCCCTCCTATGATTCCTACAGAGCAGACCTTAAAATAAATTGGTCACAGCAAAAACACTTATCTTGTACATCAGGAGATACGTGATGAGAAATAATTTACTTGTATCTTAAGTAACAGTCTAATCATCAGATGTGGAGATGCAGATGCTAAACAACTTGTTGACTAAGGCGAAAGGAACAGGGCTTTCGTGCCAGTAAGCAGATGTGCTCAATAGACGGGCTCATAGGCACCGATTTAGAAACAGCTGTTAATGCTACCATCATCTTTAATACAGCTCATTTCCCGCCACTTCCTTTGTTTTCTGCGCATACATATGCTTGCTCTGTAGAGTCAAGTTGTGCTAGTCAAAGGGTGGAGAAGAGGGAGTGCATTTTAATAAACAGTAGGCAATCAGGACCTGGTTCTGGGAAGTGGTGAGCACTCTCAGATCCTGTTGGAGCTAACTTAGACTTGAAAAACAGCATTAAAAGGTTTGTAAATCTTATTAAGTTTGTCACAGTAGATCTTTAAGCTACTTTAAAAGGATATAATTTTTTGCAAAAGTTGCAAATGTCACCACTAGTTCTTTCACTGGAAGAAATGTCAAGAGCTTTTCAAGTTCACTTCAGTAAGGCTTTTTTCTCGTTCCTTTATTTTTATTTTAACTTTTATTTTTCTTTCAGTCATTCAGCCACTCTCTGTCACTTGAGATCCATTCTATTCTATTCTATTCTATTCTGTTCTATTCTATTCTATTCTATTCTGTTCTATTCTATTCTATTCTATTAATTTCCTATCTTCATTTTGTCCTTTATGTTTCTCTGGGTGTTTTGTTTTGATTACTGTTTTATGCAAGATCTGTAAGATTTAAATGAGTTGTGTGTTTAAAAAGTATGTTTTCCCATGAACCAAGATAAACTGATGCTCTGAATTACTTCATACAAAGTTTGCTTCACTTCCTTTCCATTACTAAAATATCGATGGATCACATATCAGTAACAATTATACCCTCTATAACTGACTCTTCAGTTCCAAAGGAAGTTCAGAATTCCAATATCTAAATTTGATCTCTAGAGGAAATAACAAGTGAAGTACCTGTCTCATATTATTAGCACATGAGCATTAAAGTCTTCATTTAGAGTCTATTGAGCTGTATGAAAAACCTCACATTGACATTAGTGTACTTTGGATCAGGTCAAAAGTGGACTTCAGTACTTCATAATGGAGGACATAGAGAAATATTTATAAAAAAAATTCCTAATGTATTTCCTCATATAAGAGCCCTGCTGTATATTAACACAGCAAATTATATAAAAATAAACTCACAACATTTTCAATTACAAACTTCACTATAAAGGATTTCTAGTTTTTGAAAATAATATTTGACATATCAGATAAGGAAATTACTTATTTTATATTCTCAAAGTAAAGCAGATGCAGTTTATTTAAAGTCATGAACAAAAAAGTCTCTTTTTTTGGTCTTTTTAACGTTGTTACGATTTTCTCTTTATGGAAAGGCTATATTCCAGTCAGTAGTATATTTCCTCCCATGAGATTTTCAGGGTTTCCTTCTACACTCAAGAGAGTGCACGCAAAAGTAGCCAGAGCCATTTCAGCCCCACTTTCCCCAAATGCCATGTTTCCCATGACAATGGGTCATGTGCAGACGTAGCGTTGCATGTTGGATCCTTTGAGGAATATGCAAATGTATCTTGTGCTTATTCTTCAAAAGGGAAGTCCTCATCCCTTAACTGATTTATATCAACTAACGTGCAGATGCTGACCTCTACTAATTCCATGGTGAGGGCACTTTTAGGCATTATCTTATGAGCTGATCTGAGGGTTGGTGATCTGAGTGAAGAAGCAGTCCACAGCCTGGATTCAGCTACTCATTACCTGGAAGCTGGTGTCAAAATCTTGGGTTTAATGCTCAAGGAGACAGACTCCTCTCAACTCTGCTGTTGTGAAGTGGCCTTAATTATAACAAGCAAAATCAAAATGTATTGTCATAATAAATGAAAACAAGAATAATTTATTAAATTGGAGTATAAAACAGTCAAAAAATGTCAGCTCAGCAGATGTGAGAATTAGCTTTGTCTGTGAGAGAACAGAAATAAGCACCTGTAACAGAAGCCAGGCAGTAATCATCCTGCTCACTCTTGTGTCATCCAGGACAGTTTCTGACTGGCCATAGGAGTATTAGCCTCAGCTTTTCAAGTATCCACAAATGAACTGGCTGCATCCAGGAGGCTGTTTGCCTGGATGTCTCCTGTTCCAGTAAGTTAAAGTAGCTTGCAGCCAGGCTGTGCACTGAAACTTTTACTTCAAATGTATCATTGTCATTTTTCTTGAAGCCATGTTTTGTATATATTATTACTTTGTTTTAGGCTTTCAGTGCGGTGTATTATTCTGTGAATATTCAAGGACATAAAAATATCCAGATGATTGCTTGTACCTTTTAACAATTACTCCAATTGTGTAATTTCTTCTTACCAAAGAAAATTATCTTGGCCCTTATTTCATAAGAAGTGCGATAATATCCTGTGATAATGGGTCCAACTCAAAATGTATTATTTTTGATGTTTAGATTATGATTGCAGTTGCATCTAGTCTACTACCTGGCACAAGCAGAGCAGTGCCTTTTGCAAGGGAAACTTCACTGTTTAAAAACCCCCCTAAAAACTAAACAAAATAAGGTTATCACTTCTCTCAGAAAGCTTCCAACATTGTACCCTTTTGAAGACATTCTTTCCAAGGACATTTCTGATACTAGTCCTGGGTATGAGAATTTCCAACATCACAGCAGCCAGTAATAAATACCTTCCCTTTTACACTTATTTCACTTTGCAAGCTAGATTTTTTGGCTCTGATGAGTTGACTAGAGGAAAGGACGTGCTGTGCTTTAAGGCTCTTAACTAACCTGGAATCATTTTGCTCCATTCCCAAGTGATTTGCTTTAACAGCTCACTTTGGCTTTAACAGGAATATGGAGTATTAAAAAAAAATAAATAACCTCTCTTCCTTCCTATATACGTACACAAAGATGTGACGTTATCTATCAGTTCAATTGTAGTAAAATTTTAATGTAAAATTCAAAGTGATAGTAAAGGTTAAAAACTATGATGTTTCCTGGATGTGTAAGACAGATTCAGCAAAACAGCATTTTTGTGGCTCTATTACTCATGTTGTACAATATGTCCTGCTGTGCCTGTTGCTTGCTGATTCTTTTAAAACTCTGAAACACATTCTGCTAAAGCCAGCAGAGGATAGAACAACATTGCAAGCTTTCTTGCTTTTTTTTCCAAGTTAAATGTTGCAGGCGTTGTTTATTTTTCTGCGTAACCTTTATCTGAAGAGCTGCACACACACGCATGAGATTTTTCAGCAACATTAAATGAATCAAACTGCACAATATTCTATTCATACGGTTTCCAGTGACAGTACTTTAAGCTGATCTGAAATCAGCCTTTAATCTGGTCTAATATATTTGACAGCTGCTATGCACATCTTTTTTTTTTTTTCTTTACTTTTCTTTTGGCTATTGAAAAATATTGTGGTTTGCAGTGCAAATAATTTAGGTTTACTTCTCCCTCATATATTTCCATACAGAGAAGGGGAGGAGAGGAAATGAGTTTCAGCTGGAATAAAACCTTGGGGTTTAATATGACTTGAACACAGATACATTTTTACTCTTCCATGTTATGAATTTCTTTTTCATTCTTATCTGAAATTATTTGCTAATTTTGACTCAAATTTATAAATGCCTTGCCTTCTGACTTTGGGGGTATTTATTTGTCTGAAAAATTTGATCAGAGTCTATGGCTAAATGTAACAGAATATTGGATCAGTTGACTAGAATAATTTGAATACATTTGTGAAATAGACAGGGAAGTCTTTAGTTTTGATGGTAAGAAATGATCTTTCAGATACTTGAGCAAGTTAAAAAAAAAATCACCTTTAAAGTGCTGCACCTGAAACTCATCACCAGTTTACAGAAACAAAGCAGAAAGCAATGCTAACTTTTCTGGCAAGTTCCTTTCCAGAGTAACTACCCTCATATGAAGGGTTCTCTGTTACTCAAAATGTATGTTCTTTTGCACAGTCCCTTGATGGGAAACATTTTGCCTTTGTTTCTCTCCCTGACAAATGGCATTAATACGTTTTTCAAGAATATGTGAACTTTTTAATGCTTTCTAAAGGGCTCTGAGATGTTCCTATGGAGCTGTCTGCAGCACATAGCCCAGCTGTCTTCTTAGAGTAACCCCTTTTCCTCCCTTGCAGTCATTATCCCCAGTGTTCACATCCTATCCAAAACTGAGTTGCCTGATCTTCAGGGAAACCTTGCTAAGCTCTTTACCCTCCAGACAGGAAGGCGCATTAGAAAAATAAGAAACAATCCCCAAGTGCTACACTACAGCTAGAAAGTTCATTTTTACCCTCAGTGACCCCATCTTGATTTTCTCGTTTTGTCTTCCTTTTGTGAAGGTAAAGGTTTGGTTCCAGAACAGACGGATGAAGTGGAAGCGTGTTAAAGGAGGCCAGCAAGGGGCAGCGGCCCGGGAGAAGGAACTGGTGAATGTGAAAAAGGGCACGCTGCTCCCCTCCGAGCTCTCCGGCATCGGCGCCGCCGGGCTCCAGCACACGGGGGACTCACTAGCCAACGACGACAGCCACGACAGCGACCACAGCTCTGAGCACGCACACTTATGATACACAGAGAGTGTCCCAGCTCCGTTCTCAGGAAAGATGCTTTGCTGGCAAGCCTTACACAGGCATCGTTTACTTATGCAAGTGACTCTGGCAGTGATCTTTAAAGTTGTTAGGGAAAATTCAGGCTTATTGTGTCTGCTTTTCTTGATTCTTAGATGGTTTACAGTAAGTGCCATGTCTTAAAGGTGCCTCAAGAGTGGAGAAGTGGAAGACAAACTTACTTTGAACATTCCAGATTTGTTTGTCTTGTTTATGACAGCGGGCAGGTATTTTTGCTTTAGCTTGCACTGAAAATAACATTGCTCTCAAAAGACGTTATATTCTGAAAACCACAGTGCCACAAAATCACTATCTAGTGGATAAGAAATGTATTTTAACTCTGTATATATTTACCTTACAGCATTTTCCTGTCTTCACTAATTTTTAGCAATGCGTTCATATTAGCTGATGGCAATAGTCACTCATGACAATAAATGGCTTTTTGTCTCTTTATCTTTGTTTTGTTTTTACAAAGACATACAATACATGCAGATACTTTTGTTCAAGTAGAGAACAATACAATAGTGTCTGCTAGGACACATCCTTGTATGACAGACAAAACAAACCTTATGTTGCATTTACTATCAACTGCTGCTAATAGGGTATTATTAAATTTACCTAGCTCCTCAATTTTTTCCTATCTTATAACTGCAAAAAGCGATTTTTACGATCATAAGGATAGTCCAGTAACCTGCCAAAAATGTCATGTTCCACTCATGCTCAGTGGAAACTTTCCAAAGGATTGTTCATTTCTACTTTGTCATAATTGAGTACATTGATAAATACTGACACTCTGCAGAAATGTTGTTGCTTCATGTTGAGTTTAAAAAAACAACAGATAAACTGAAAGTTATTATCAACTGCTTATGTTGGTAGGAATCAAAATATGAAGGCAACTCTTCTATGTTGTGTCCCATGCGTAAAATCAAGACACATTTTCTGTTATAAGCTTTTGTGTACATACAGGCAAATACCAAACCCCAAAATTTAATGCAAACTATTGATTGTACTTTGTAAAGAAATATGTTTAATAAATAATCCTTTTTAAATAATTCTGGTCTCTCTACAGTGATTTAATAGGATTCTAAGAGTTATTTTTGCCTAAGCAGCTCTTTCTTTTGGAACTTCATCTGAGGACAACACAAAGCTGTTTTCAAATTTAGGCTTTTAATCTTGGATAAACCTTATACCTTGATCTACTTGGGAAACTCTTTCGTTTAGCAGGAAAAATTTAACTAGCAGCTAATGAAGTCTTCAGCCAAAACCAACAACAGTCTATTCAACCATTTTTCCAGATTTAGAGCAAATGTAAAGGGTTTTTTTTTTTTGAAGCTTGTTGGCTTGGATGAAAGGGAATAAATATAAGGAAGGGATGGATACTTAAATTAATCATGCTTTTGTTCAATAAAGTTGTTCAGTAGAAAAACATCAAAGTATCTCCCCAAAAATTCAGAGATTAATTGGACTGGGTAGTGTGATAGAAGGAGATGAGTGAATAAAAGAGGGAGCAAGAAATGTGTAATCCTAGCAAATGCTTGTGAGCATTCTCTGAAACTCTGCTATGTGGAGCAGCAGGGCATCATAAAAGTTAAATGCAATCAAGAAATCTGTGTCTATTTTCCAAATCCTTTTCCCTGTAAATTTGATCTTTCTTGCACATTAATCGTTGTCATGACCATTTTAGTTTAAAATAGCCAAGCAATGGGTAATTAATTTCTTAAAAGACTTCAGAGCACTTTATTGATTCCAGCAGTTAAGGGGCTTTGCATTTTTTTTTTTTTTCCAGTTCTTTTTTAAATGCCTTTGTCGTACAAAAGTGCTGAGAACAGGACTGGGATAAGAGAAGTAAGCCAACTATTGTGAAGACTTGATGTTTTTGGTCTTATGTCTGGATGGGAAAGGTTTTTTGGATGTTGGCAGCGATTATCAGAACAGAAAAAAATTGCAATGATTCAGACTAAAGTTTTTACTCTTGGCTATTTTTCCTCTCTCTTAAATGAAATATAACTACATCTCAAAATGAAAAATTAGAATGGAAAGTTGAAAATAAGTATCTTTAATTTTAAAATAACACTTTTTAACCACTGAGATTTAGTCATATATAACGTGACTTGTTTTGCCAATATAAGGGAGAGAAGATGTCTTCCAAGTACTCTGTTGGCCAAAAATGCCTTTTTTGCTGAATTGTTTATTGCTGTCATTCATGAAAAAACTACAACTCCATCTGAAAATGGATCAACCAAGTTTGAGCTGACACTTCACAAAACAAATGGAAGTGCTTTATTTACATTACCTGAAATGCACCAGTGTGTTCCTAGCCCAAGGCATTTTGCAAGGTGTGTTGCTCAGTTAGTGGCACAGGGATTGGACCGGGTTACTCGTTGTGGGGAAGTACCCAGCTTTTTCTATTGAGAGAGATGCTATTTTCCCATTTTCCTCATTTTAACTGAACCTGCTGAGATTTAGAGCACAGGTTGAAGAGAGAGAAAGGTGCAAATAGATTTACGGTGCCAGGAGATTTTTTTTTGTTTAGGTAAGTGAATGAACCTTGAAACAGAGGACCAAACGATGTAACTTTATATTACAGAACAAAAAAATGACTAAAAAAATTGAACCTCTCCCATGCTTTAAAAGCAGCTCAGACTTTGAAAATGGCTGTAAGGTGCTAACTCTAATTTCTCAGATTACTTTAAGACCTCTGGTGGCTTTAAACAACTGTTTGTTGGTACACCATTGGTTTGCATACTGTGGTGCAGAGATCCTACACTGGCAGCAGTCGAAGCTGTGAAGTCTAGGCACAGACTTCTTCCTTCTATGGTCTTGAAGGAACTTCCTTGCCAGCTCAGCCCCACAGAAACAGAGACATGCTTCTTCCAGATTTCAGCTAGCTCATATTCAAGCCACATAGAGCATCAACAAATGCCCCACACTTTAGCACCAGTTTGCGGATTAGCGGGTCTGCTCAGGACTCATCAATGCAGATGATGTCTCACCTTCTTCCGAATACTCCAGTTACCCAAAAACTCTCTTTGGGAAGCTCCTGGATCAATCACATGTGGTAAGATACTATGACTTTGTATCAAAGTTGTAGCACAACTTTGTTGCTGGAAACAGATATGGATAAAGGCTTTTGAACTGTAACTTAAGGGTTTCTTTTATCTTGGTTCTTTTATATCTGTCTGCAGACTGTTAAGTCTTCTATCAGTCTAGCCATGTGGTATAGCTAAGACTATACTATATAACAGATGGACAAAATCAAGCCCTAAGATTGTGACTTGCCCAAAGTTGTGTAGGCACTTGGTTGTAGAGTGAAAGGTAAATGTGATGAAACTTAGGTTTATTTATCTTTATTATTTCCTGCTATTAAATAGTGGATAATCACTTTCATGACTTGTTGTCAATGAATCCTGCTTCTGATGAGTAACGAATTTTTTGAGTTACCATAATTTTGGTATTGTATCTGTCCACAGTCAATCTCTCTTTAATGTTCTGTTGGTATGTCACTGAGTCAGACACAGAAATATACTCGGGAAATATACACAGAAAATATAATTGACTATAAAAAGATAGTGATGATTAACGGTTTAATCTTCAATATGATGGATGAGAGGAATTCTTTTTTCTCACGTACAAAGCCATATATTAATTGCTGGGTTTCTTTCTCTTCCTTTATGACTGTTGGTTTTTTATTTCATAATTTTGTTTACTCTAGCTTCATTGTTTTAGATTTACTTTGACAATAGTAGTTCAAAAGGTATTGTTAAAATAATACCATTGCAAGCTGGCTGAATTGATTTAACCACACACTGAAAGTAGTATCTTTGGATTTTCATTAGATGCAAAAGTAGTCAAAAAACAGGAGCACAAGAAGAGAATTTATACCTATATTTTTCCACCATAGGCCAAGTTTCAAGGTAGTTTATGTTTCCTGCTTTCTTAAGTGAAGGTTTTGACTGTTGCAATAATATTATTTGTACAAATAAAGAAAGAAGCACCATTAGGACACTCACTCTTAGCAGGTATGAGGAAACATAGGGACCAAATGTCAACTTGAGTCTTCATTTAGAATTTCCTGGCTTCAGTCAGTTGATGTCTCTTGGCTGAGCTTGTATTTAATAGAGTACATGTATTATTTAAGATCAATTGTAAGATTAAAGAAATTTTAGAGAATATAATTTAACTAATTATGAACTGTAATTTAATATAATGTAATGTGTGTGGATTCAAAAAGAGAATGTAGACCTGATGTCTACATTCATTTCAAAAAGGCAATGTAGCAGATAACTGGCAGTAACTGGCAAAGGGCTTCAGTGGTGATGGACTCTATAACCTCAAATTAATAATGACTCACTAGAGCTCATTTGCTTTTATATATTTCTTTCCACTTTAATTTTAAACCCATGGTCTACTGGCATCATTTACAGCTGAAATCTGTGGTATAGGAATCAGTTTCAATGTAATTTAAAGCCCCTGGCTGTTAGTAAGGGCCTCTATATGGCATAATAAGAGGTTATCACATTCATCTATAAAAATTGCAAATATCTTAGAAGTTTCTCAGTCCTTTATTACCATTGTACAAGTCATGCTTGCAGCACTATCACCTGAACAGTAGACTTGGTTGAGATCCATAAACAGAGAAGACCCCACAAAGCATTGTAAATTAAGAGTTTGACAAACAGTAGCTGTAGTAGGAATTAATAATAGTTCCCCCCCCCCCAGCTCTTTTCTTTAGAAAAACCAAAGATTTTACAAGAAAGGGCACTCGAGAAATCTGTACTGGCCACCTTGTATGACAGGCCAAGTAAGCTTTTGGGATTAAGTTCAGGACTCTGGTAAACGTGCTGCAATGTTTCTGTTCTTTTTTAATATTATTTGTCCCTTGATTGCATTCTATGACAACCTAATTCAACTCTCGTAACCCTCACTCCTTTCCTTAATAAAAAAAGAGCAAATATGTGGTTCTTCAAAGAATTGATCAATATAGTTAAGACAAGGTATAAGAATGTGATTCAGGACATTAAATAATAATTAAAATGGTACTAGTTCTGTTCAGAGGACTAATTGGCAGGAATAAAGTACTGTTCATTCCATAAATTATTTTTTATTTTCATTTGTAATTTGTGAACTAAAAACTTTAGAAATCATTGTGTATTATGTTTATTAAGGTTATATACTTGAATTCAAAGATTCAATTCTGATGTCTAACAAAATAAGATTACTAGCTCACAGATTGACGTCTCTCAAGAGAGAAAAAACCTGGACACAAATACTTTTCTGCTAAAGTTTGGATTTTTTGGGGGCAAATTTTGAAAATTTAGCATCCGTTAAGAGAAATTTTGTAAAATGTTATTTTACATTGGTGACCAACAAATTCATGAGATTCACTCATCTTTTCAGTAAACATCACAATAATTGATTTCTGTAGGAACTTTATTGTCTTATAACCACATGATAATACAAAGAAATTTGTATTATAAAAGCATGCTCCAAAACCATATGAAGCAATTAATGTGGCAGATATCTGTAAGAATGGTTTAGTATTTAGGGACACATTCTTATCCTTAGTGTCACCATGAACATATAGACACTGTATATGTGACTTATGTTTGCTTATGCACTTCAGGGTTTTTAGAAATATGTCTATTCTGAATGCTTACCACATTATTTGCCAAGAAAGTCACATGCACAGCTGAGAAAATACTGAAATGGGCATTTGCCCAAATTAAAAATGTATCTTGAAAAGTGCGCTTAGAAAAATTTTATGAAATCACCACAGAAATGCATTTAAGGGAGCAAAACTTACCAGGGGAGAAAAAAGTCCCCAAATTTTGGAATTACAACACATTGTAAATAATTTTGTATACATATTTCTATAATTCTTATGTAGATACCTCCTCACTGAAACTGTGGAAATAAAATAAACAACTGTTCTTTTGTAAGTGACACTAAGTATAACACAGAGTTGTCACTCTTCTAATTTTAGCATATTTGTGTAAGACATTTGATTCTGATGACAATATTGTGATGAGATCTCAGGATTCCTTTTATATGGAATATTTTTGCAAGAAAGAAGTAAGGGTTCTTCTAAGGCAGCAAAGGACCTCATCTAAAGCCTATAGATGGCAATGGAAAGATTACGATTGATTTCACAAGGATTTGGACTTAGCCCAAAGTACACACAAAAGTTCATACAAATCAGTGAACAGTCCAGGATTAAGACATTAGCCAATAATTTCCAAAGTGACTGTTGACTTTGTGCCTCCATTATGACACACAGTATCCTGATTTCAACAAAGTTTTGAATACATAGCGAAAATTAGGACCACTTTATGGAAATGTGAGTTGAGAACCCCCTATTATGGGGTTATGAAAATTCTGTTCTTTGTTCTAACAGGAGTCATAATACAGGATTTGTATAGCTGGCAAATCATCACATTATGTTATTAAATTGTAGGTTTCATAAGCAATATGAAAGCAACTTGCTACATTGCTTTCTTTCTGCAATTTGTGATATTAGTAGATAAGAAAAATAAAGTGCGTTATATAGAAAGGTAGGCTTGAACAGATGTTCCCAAATAGTCCAGGGGGTAGGGGTGGTGAGGAAGGTAAAACTTTCCTTCCATTCAGATGTCTGTCTTGAATTTCTCACAGTTTTTGCAGACAGTTTGGCTCACTTCCAACATACATCGTTGCCTGTCTGGTATGAAAAATGCCATCTGTGGTGTATGGAAGTTCTTTCCTTAAAAGTAGCCTGCTAATTATTCTTCAGGCAGGTGTTACTAAAGTGAAGTCAGGTGTCAAGCATAGCATAAACTTCAAATTGACTAAAATTGCTCTGTTCTTCTATACTGTTCTTTCCCAAAAGAATAGAACAGAATATTAGAGAAAATTGAAATGTTGGTCGATGCAGGATACAGATGACTCATGCAGCAGTATATGTTGTGGTGACACTCAGAAAATGAAAGTTAAAGGATGTGGGCTGAATAAAGTGTATAAATTTTCCCAAACAAATATCCTTCTGATTCTTACAAAATGACTTGCCGGTCCTTTATGCTTGCACTGCCATATTGCAAAATGTTAAAAACCTTGATGTTCTCAGAAATTTCAGACAGGGCAAAAGGCGGTGGAAAGAATTTCCTTCTGTGTTCGGAAAAACTGGGAAAGCTGTTTGATGAAAAGAGCGTGGAAGATGGCTGTTTTGTGTGAATGACACCTGCAAATTCTCACCTATATTCACTCTCCAAACCACTCATGCCTTAAAGCTTTTTGAAGATTAATAGGATGGTTAATGGGCCAGAATCAACACATGAGGGCTGCAGGCAGCCATTCAGCTGATCCATGAGCCCCAGCTCCCAGGAAAAGTTCTGCTGCTGCCTCTCATTTGCAGCAGTTAGTGTGCTCTCTGTTCCTTACATGACATCAGCCCTCCCAACTAAAGATGAAAACTCACCACACTGAGCCACATGTTACAACACTTCACTCTCCCTAACAGATGAGTGTTGTTAGGAGGTGAGGGATTACCAGTATAAATGCAAGACTTCCTATTTTCTATGCTGTTTTCAGAAGCTTTTTTGAATAAACAGTCCTTTTATTCTTTGTAATCTTGGTGTTCAGAATGACTGACATTGTTAGTGGTTTAAAAAATGAGGATGAGGAAAGCACAGGCACATTTACTCCTTTTGACAGTAAGACTTTGCATTGTTTGCTTTATCAATGATGAAAGTAATCCAACTTTCTCTCCTGCCTTAAGCAGAGCCTTGACAAAATATTTACAATAGCTTGATATGATGCTGAGATAAAGAGCAGTCCTGTAAGTAACTGAGAATGTAGTGCTGTTACATTTTTGATCAATCCTGAGACATCTGGATGATTTTGAACTACTAGTCTTCTACCATGAAGAACAGTTTTACTTCCATAAGGACTTCCTCTCGTGTTTTCAATATCAGACTTAGCCTTAGCATATTGCGATACTGAGATGTACACAAAGCACTGGCATGCAGCATTATTGAGATGATTTCCTTTTTGGCTCAGCCAGATTCCTGTTAAAAGTTATACAGACTCTTAAGAGACTTACAAAAGAAGAATTAAAGATCCAGCAGTGGCACGAAGATAAGCCTGATGAAGCTGGAGTTAGGCTCTCTTGAAATTAAAAGCAGACTTTATATGAATACATTTATGAAATATACCATTGCAATTTCATTACATAACAAAACCACAAAGCTGTAAACCTCTTTTTTGGCCCAGGTTGGATACCTACCAAAATCCCAGTATTCACTTTGTAGATTGGGCTCTTCATTAACATTCTTCATTGCAGAATAGAAGCTTGGATAAACACATTGCAATTAGAAAAAAAAGGAAAACAATGCTGAAATTTGTACTCAAATTGTTTCTGTGCTGTATTGCATTAATGGCTAAAACCCATCCCATACCTGTTCATAGTATAGATTAAATGAGAATGGAGCCATAAATTTATGATTGAACCCATCCTACAAGGGCATTTTAAATGATTTTGAACATAGAGCATTTGACAGTTCAAGACAAAGATTCATTTTCATTCTAGGAGACTATAATCTAACACATTTGCAAATATGTGCAAACACCTTCCACTGCCTCACAATAGCATAAAATCACAATGGTTTAAAAAAAGGCTTCTTCACTGAACACTCTTTATGGAGTCAACTTTGATGAGTCTGATAAAACTCTAAGGACAAAGGCAGATACAAGTTTCTTATAAATTTTGCCAGCAAAAAATTATATTATCATCGTGATATTTAAATTGGCATCTAAGGAATCATGCTGAAAGGTATATGCTACTTTAAGCAAACTATAGGCACCTATTATCCCTGCTTTTGCCTATCACTGCTGTGCAGCTCTTTCTGAGGAGAAACTTCACAGCTGTATAACAATTCAGAGAATGGCAATGGAGTAAGTAAACATGAATGATGATATATCTACTCGCAACTGCACTTTGTTAGAATGCTACTTGCATATTTTTTTGTTCCAATTAGGAGATTGATAAAATTTTGATCTCTCTCCACACTATCACACTGGCTTAGGCATCCTGCATAGGTGTGATTCAGAAAAACAAAATTAGATTAAGTACTTACATGAGAAATGGAGCAATCCAGAGAATTTCAGTTGCCCAAAATAGCCAAGAAAAACATTGCAGAGATCATTGCCCTTATATTTTGAAAAGCTAAAATGAAAACTTTCAGCTTCTGAAATGCCAGTTGGCATAATGTCAAAGACATTATTAATATGATAGTGTTGGTAAAACAACATGCCTATGGAGGAAGTTGATGTAAGAATGTGCTTCACTGGAGCAGCATAACTGGATGTGATGGATAACATTTTACACACTATTTGCATACCTGGTAGTTCACAATTAGACACCAAATGTCTTATTGCCAATCCTAATGTCAGGATGTTATAATGCCAGAGCAAATACAGATCTGTATATAACCATTACATCTAGCATCTATCAAAGAATAGCATGAAAAAAAAAAAAAAAAAGAAAAGGCAAAGGTTCCTTTAAAAAGCCTTTACATTGACAGTTTTATTTGTTCCCTACATTAGAGCAAAACCCAGGGTTTGTTCAGTTAAGAAAGCTGAAAAATTATAAATACGAAAATGTATTGTGAACTAAACAGGAGATGTAGATTTACATATTTCAAATTCCTTTACCTTTGTGACAACACCTGTACTTCAATGGCACACCCATATTCAGTGGAACTTTCAAAATGAGCCTGATGTTAATATTAGCTTTCGTCTCTGAATTCTGAAGAGTTGAGAGAGGTAAGCCCGTGTTTATTCTCAGCTTTTTCCTTCCCATCCCTTCCACTCACTGCATTCCAAATTCAAAGACATACCTATCCATGGCCAAAAGGAAAGGACCAATGAGCTTACAGAAGTGGCTAAAAGATGTCAACGGCAGTTTTACTAACTGAGAACCATGGTCTAAAATCTTCACAAATTTACTGGTAACCACAGCAAGTTGAGAGGTCAATGTAAATTTTTGAAATTGAAAAATGTATTTTAAATAGAATGTATTTAAAAGATTGTCTTGGCTGATTCAACTATGCAGACTGTGGTAGATTTTGTAGTCTTTTAACAATGAACACATTCCCCAGGTACCTCATCAGCCCCTTAAAAGCTAGAGAGATGATTCATGTCAAAATTATGGAGCTGATTCATTGCAAACCTAGTCTAAGTAGACAGAACTGACCTTGATAGTTGCATCTGGAGTTTTTTTCTAATTTTCAACTATTTTGTCTTCCTGTATCGTGAAAAATTGCCACAAAAAACCCCCCACAAACCCCTAAACATTCCCCAAAACACTATGTCTACAAATCTGACTATTCTGATTGGGTTTTGGCTCAGATATTAAAACAGTAAAGATTTCAGAACAGGTAAACAACACAGCAAGGAAAACCTTACAAACATCTTGATCACAGCTGCTGTATAAGTTACTCTGTAACACAGGAAGGATTCCCCACAACTAAATATCAGGGAATACATTCCATACTTATGACATATGAATTTGAAGCCTATTTCATTCCCTGAACATAAAAAGAGATTAGAAACACTCATGAATATATGGGAAACTACAATGAAGGGGGAAAAAGTAGGCATTTCCTAAGTGAATATTTTAGTGGGTAGTCTTTTTTTCCCTCGAAGTGATGTGCATCCATAAGTGAAATTTCATATTGTTTTTCACTTATAAACATCATATAAAAAAGAGAACAAAAAAAAAAGCAAGAAGAAAAGCTTTTGCTATGGTAAAATGTGACATATATATTACTTATAATTTGATTGACCATACTCATTTCAATCATTTGTTTTATTAAATAACTTTTATAGTTATTCTTTCTTTTCATACTATATTCAAGTCTGCGGCATGAAATGAACTTCAGGCTTGCAAAATGAAATGCCCTCAACAATTGAAAACACTTATCTTTAAGCTTAGCAGACATTTCCAGTGCTTATATATTACAGTAGTCTTTAATTAAGTCATCATATGCTACCTTGTACTGGACCTCTAACTAGATTACTGGTCTAGATTTAATATAGTCCAAAAACTTTGGAGTATTAATGAATTTTCATTTGCTTGCTTTCCTTTTTTTTTTTTTTCTTCCTTCTTTTTCCCCTAACAGTTATTTGCAGGTTTTGTTGTATTCATTAATTAATTTTTGCTCTTGTAATCTTTTTTCAGTCCACATTTCAGCATTTAATTCTTTCTCTAAGCTTCCAGGGCCTTCCAGAGCTGCAGCTTCAGCTAGTTACTTTCTGAAAGGAATCCTGTTGATTAAAAAAGGCCTCCAGCTTCTGTCTTTATCTAATGTCTGATTAAGAAAGAACCTATTTAGGTCAGCAGGACTTAGTTAGCAGATAACAGATATTTAGTTAGTAGATATTTGGGCAATTAAAGAAGCCAGCTGAGCTGTGGAGAGTGTGCTGGAATGTCTCCAGGTAGGATGCAATTGCACAGTATTGCAAGGTTTGGTTCTCAACATGTGACATATAAATTACTTGGAGTATCAAAAGAACTGGAGCAATGGAGTATGCCCTTATTCAGGTTTAGGCTGCAGGGAGCACCTGGTACTTCCTCCTGGGGTGGTCTCACAGTGGGAGGTGGGCTTTGGCACTGACTCAAAGGAGTAGTGGGAGGATGTGTGTGACTGTGTGGCTTCCAGGATGGCAGGCAGGTGATGGGCAGTGGCTTCACAGTGCCCCTGGAGCAGCACGAAACAAATGAATGAAGGCAAGAGGCTACTTGTGGATGAGTGGTGGATGGAGACCTCCTGGGTGGAGAAGGCTGTCAGTTTGTGTCTCTGGGCAGCAGAGAAAGGCACACACTTTGCCCTCAGACCTGAATTTGTGGTATTGATGCACTGACTTAAAGGTGAGGAAGAAGAACAAACTCAGCTAAACCGGAGCACAGAGGCAGCTGGACCGGCAGTGAGCACTGGCTCTGGAGTGGTAGGGGACAGTGGCTGGAGACTCGCTGAGGGGGTGGGGAGCTGGCAGTGTCCACCTCCTTGCAGGCTTACTGGCACAGGAGGCTCGTTGCCTGCCAGAGGCCCTGGTAACTTATTCCTTGGAAGAAAAGGGGATTTCCACCTTTCCAAAAGTGTTCTACTGCCTTTGGTAGCTAAGCTTTGTAGTCTGTTTATCCAAACACATTAATTGCACTCAGCATTTAAAAATCACTGTAATTTATTTAAAGGAGTCATCCACGGAAAACAACCTCTTTCTCAAGGACTAGGGATTTGCAGGCTAGAAAGAGGTAGAAACGATGTGGTTTTCCTAGGAAAGAAAAATTATTCTCTGTTCCTTATAATAAAGAAAAACAGCTGATTTAAGGCCAAATGATTCTTGAAGATCTCAAGCTTTAAAATATTACCCAATGACTTTTATCAAGTACATCTGCTGCTGATACTAGAACGGATCTTTAAAAAATGTTCAGTGTTAACAGACAACAGTCTTTCTGTTAAAGTTCATGTATCTGGGCATACCATTTATAATTCTCTATGAATGTTATTTATATTAAAAAAAATATTAAAAACCAGCATTTTCATTAGCCTTTCTTGAAAAGTTGTACTTTCTATGCTTCCACTCAGAAATTACTCAAATTACTCCTGCTTCTGCACATGGAGTAAAGTGGTAGCATGTGCTATAATCTCATGTGTGCCTCTCGTGTCATTACATGTTTTATAATTTTGGATCTACCTAGTGTTGATATTCATCTGTTCCTAATTCAAAAACGTGAAGACTGTTCTGGTGATAACAAATAGTTACAATCACTGGCCAGATAGCACAAAGACCTATTAAAGGTTATAACATGTCTGATCAAATGATCTTGATGTATAAGATATCTGTCCTGAAGCTGAGGTTGCAAGCTACATAATGCTGACCTAACATGTAGTTTACAGCACATAGCAGCCTGAAACCTGGTGTTCCTAAAAAATTAAACTAAAATAAGGTTTTCAGAAATAAAAGTGAAAAAATTGCACAACAGAAAATGTCAGATAAAATTTGGAAACACTCACAACAGGTGGGCAGGCTGTTTTTCTAAAGTTACTTACTTGATAGGTCTGCCTTGAAGATTGAATTTATTTTTCCAGTAACTCCCATGCGATCCCCTCTCACAAAAAAAAAATCACATTTTTCCTCAGTAAGAACAAAAGGTTAAATTATTTCAAGTGCATAAAATGATGGAAAATATTACAAAAATACCCCAAAATAGTGTTTGCCTTATTTTTCAGCCTGCTTGAGTATCCTGACAACTGCTCCCTGACTCATTAGGCAGCTGGGTTGTCTGCATCAGAACCGGGCATAAGCACGTCAGCTGGTGTGGGGTTGCTCATGGCTTAAAATCATCTTCTTGGAGCTGTTTCAGGTTGTGCAGGGATAAGAAGCTGGCTTTGGAGAGCACCAGTAACTGACCTAATTCAGAGTTCACCTCTCCAGCAGATGGGCAGTTGAATGTCCAACAGGTGCGGCAGCTGAGGAGCCCACCCATGGGCACCGAACAACCCAGGACATGAGGCATGCAGGCAAGGGATGAACAAGTCAGAGCACCTGCTGGCTCATTGACAAACCTTCCTACGGAGCTCAGGCATGAGACAGATAAGTTTGAAATTCTGAAATTCTCAAGTTTTCCTCAGCAGGGTGGAGTCTAGACTACCTTGCTGTCCTGTCATTCTTTCTGTTGTGCATGTCTGTTATCTTCAGCCCAGAACAACTCAAGCCATTTGTTGGGCCATTTTTTATGCTGATGGAGCACATTAAAATGGTTCATTGTAGTGTCTAATGACCACCAGGGTTTGCAAAAGGGAAGCACCAAGAGTGCACAACATATAGCTGAATTGGGGAGGACTCAAACCAGGCTCTCTTGGGAACTTCTTGCCATTACAGCACTGTTCAAGAAGGCTAACATGCAAATGTGATACAGGGATTTATGTTTATGATTGGTCTCCAAAATCAGTCAGAGTTTCAGGATTTACCTCGTCTGCTTTCCTTGCAGTCAGCATAGCAATCACACCAAAAGGATTTTCTCTCTAACATTGTCCTATTAGAATAGAAACTTAAACCAAAGCCTCAGAGAAAACTGAGGTGCTTTTTTGCTATTTGAGGACTAATAAAAATACAGATTATGAATACCAGTTCCTGCTGTTCACTGCACCCTAATAGGGTGACCCATACTTTCAGTGTATATCTCAGCTTGCCATCTCAGCTTCTTTCCTGAATTGCAGCAACCTCTCTAAAGCTCCTCTGGTCTCCAGGAGAATTTCCCTCCTGCAACTCAGAGCCACTCTTGTTCTTTTCCTGGTCAGACCTTTGTCTCCTCATCTCACACTATATCCTTCATCTGCTACATGCCTTGAACTACCCCCTCCTGGCAGCTTGACAGGTCCTTGTGAGACCCATGGAGAGCACCATACTCCTCTCCTTCCAGAAGATGTCCCATGACCCCATCCATCCTGATAGAGACTGACCATACAGGAAAAAAAAGAAAGGATAACTTTGAAACAAAGGCACTGAAGTAGCGATGTGAAGGAAGCGTGGACTGTTTGGGTGTGGTTGCCTGCTGACATATGGTAGTCCGCCACAGCCATTTTTTTGGCAAATGTGCATGAGGCAGTGACTCCATGAGCTGTTCAGTTGCTCTAATAACTTGCTGCTGCTGAAATGAAGAAGTCCTATTTCTATTTCATTGTCCCATCTCTGGTTTGTAGCTGTGTGGTCCTGCACTTTCTCCTGAGCCTTCATGCCAACTCTTGCTCTCCCTGGCCGCTCTCTTGAACCACTTAGCTCACTAGAACAGTAGAAAAATGTAAAGCTATTTCTTTTCTGTCTTAATTGCTTGCTATGTGGGTTTGTGAAGTAAACTCACAGAGCAATCCTGTAAATCTCAGTACCAGGGCAAAGTAAATGATGGAGGATGCCTGTTAGAAGCAAAGGAGAGAGAGCAGTGTTTCGCATACATTGTCTAGCCGAAAGTCAGCATCTGGCTCAGCTAAGTAGGGAACAAGAGTCTAAGGTGCAAATGATTCCCAA
The DNA here is from genome assembly GCA_013397795.1 of Orthonyx spaldingii. Classification (NCBI taxonomy): domain Eukaryota; kingdom Metazoa; phylum Chordata; class Aves; order Passeriformes; family Orthonychidae; genus Orthonyx; species Orthonyx spaldingii. The sequence goes on along the minus strand of VZTJ01001204.1, from coordinate 78,227 downwards.
GGACAGAAAAAGGAAGCTAAACATTTGGCAAATAAAGAAAACTGAAAAATATTTTTTCCATATGAGAAAGGAGGATTTCAGGTCTATCATTATGTTGAAAAAAAACCCCAAATAACAACCAAAAAAACCAACGAAAACTAACAATAACCTTCTATAGGATCAGGAAGAGATGCTAATAAACAAACAGAAGAGGATAAAGTTCTGAGATTAGTATATACTTTTATCACTGTAAGGTTTCCCAACAGTCTCCCTAAAGGGTGTATTATTTTCTCTGCACATCTTGGAAACCCTTGAAGAAATTGATGTTGCTAACAAGTTGCACCAAATTAAATAACTTAGAATGATCCTATAGGAACACTGTTCTATGACTGCCAGTTCTGTGTAGAAAAAATGGAAAGTCAGAAAAAAGTTGCCAAGTGCATAACATGATGTTGACTAATATGCAAGGACATCCCTGTCTTCAGGTCTCTGGAGTCAGTATTGCATTCTTTTAAGAATTATCTGTCAATATATATACAGCCTATAATATAAACAAATAAATGCTTTTTTTTTTTTTATGCTAGGGTTTTTTTTAATGTGATGTAGGGTTTATTACTGGCAAAGACAACATAGAAAATATTTTGGAATACCAGCTTTATAATAACACTGACACATTTAGTGCTCCTCTGATGACATCCACTGCCAAGCACGAATGTAGGTGCTGTATACTTGGAGTAGTAATACAAAAAAATTCTGACATGTACTTGTGTATTCATTTAAAGTGTACTCCTTTAAAGTGCTTCTATTCAAAGATACTACTACATAAACAGAGCATACTAAGCCCAGCTTGGTTCTGGATATGATTTAGTTTACTGTGAATGACTGCCAAGGCAGACTATATGGCCCATCCCAATTTCAACCTGCCCCAATTCCCTTTATGACTTTATTATTTAGTGCTGTTTTACTGCTTAGAGAGACCTAAACAGGAAGACTCTGGGCGTTCTCTGTTCATGAATTGGGTGGGATGAAGTTCTTTAGAGAAAACAAAATGTGATCCACCTACAGATCATGTTAGGCCAGCTCCCCAATTCCTCTAAGTAGAACAGAGGCCTTTGTTGCCTTAGTTACTGGAACGATCTGCTAGTCAACAGCAGAATCCCAGTCTCCATACAGAACATCTTCCTGCATTTTTGATGGCAGTGTAGGGTAAAGAATAATTACTTTTCTGTTTGTTTTTTTTTTTGTTGTAAAGAGGAAAAAAGCAGGTTATTAAGTCTTCACAGAAAATAAAGTAATAAATAAAAATCAACTCTCATGAAAACATTCTGCAAGGTGACAGAATGGAGGGAGCATTGTCTGGGAGAGAGTGAGTGCCTCCAATGAAGCAACATTCCTTTATTTTCCATTTCTTTCTTAACAACAGAAAGAAGGAGCACTGAAATTGCATGCTAAGTTTCAAGGCACAAGTAGACAACAGCAGCTACATTGGTAGAGCCAGACCACCAAAGCTTGTGAAACACTCATAAATGCTCGGGATAAGATTTCAAAATGTTCTCCTCACCAGCAGTGCAGGTATTGTAGTCCTATCATCTATTTCTTCTTGGACACAGGAGCTGGAAAACACAACCCATTATTTTCCCCTGTGAAGCATGATCAAGTCCAATTTTCTTCCTTCCTGTTTGATGGCAAGAGATTCAGTACAGTCATACTGGGGTGGCAATTTACAATGAAATGGAGGTTCAAAATAATAATCTCTAAGAAAGTAGAAAGTCCTAAAAGCTTGATGGATTCTCTTCTTTCTCAGAATGGTGTGATATGATGTAGTGGTTCCATGGTACCTCAAATGTATCTCACCTTGTATGGCCATGGGCTCCCTTGCCCTGCTAGTCGTTCTTACCCCAGAGTGATTCCCAGATGCAGTCCACTGATAACAATTTTTGTGGGATTAAGTTCAGACCATTTTAACTCTGAAAGTTGATGATGGAGCAAGATGAACACCAGCACAAGAGTAATGAAGGGCTCAGGGTGGCTGACTGAGATGGTATGGCTGAGGTGAGGCTGAGTTAAAGCAGCCGGAACCTGAGAGTAATGCCATAGAAATAGTGAGGCTAATCTAAATGAAAAAGCAAATGTTTTCTATCATTGCCTGCAATGAAGATCTAGTCAGAATGCTGCTGATTTTTGTGATTTTGAGTGAATTCTGAATCTTCATTTAGATTAACTCAGATTTTAGAAGTTAACAACTAGAGTTTTATAAGAATTTCAGACTATCATAAATCACCAATGAAGCTGAGAACACTAGGATGCAATTTTAAAGCATTTAAATAAATGTATTAATTTTTTACTTATAGTACTAATATAAATGATACATATTAAGAGAATGTCCAACTCTATTTCATAATTAATGCCATTTTACAATACTCCTGCTTTGTTCAGCTAAAATTAAAATATTTTATTGCTATTTCCAGTAATTTTCTGACATACATGCTCTACAGTGTTGTAACATTGTTCAAACTGCAAAACATTATTTAAGTCGACCTTCCATACTGTTGTTTAAATGGCAACTTATTTAATACAAACATCACAAATGTGTAATAATTAAGTTTTTTTAATGTCAATTTCTATGTATGGCACTTTTCCGAGACAGAAACTTCTGCTGAAATTACCTGGTATATTTCCTTTCCAAACTACAGGCTGATTCAAAGCAATTTTTTTTTTTTAATGACTGTCAGAATTTAAATTGTGGTAAAATCCTTTACAGCAGGATTTGCAGTCCATTTCTTCTGCAAAGACTGTTAGAGGAACTGTATATTTGAGATGATGGGATTGTTGAGACATTGTTTATTTCTGGCTAATCTATTTAATCAGAAATCTTATCATTTGTACTAACACCAAATACGATTTGCACGATTGACAAATATTTGACATGCTCCTGAGCTTCAGACTGAAGGTCTTGAATGTACAAAGCCTGTTCTTACTCGCATTTCTAAAAGTAGTTTCCTATGAGGATCTAGCATACATTTAATAATCTTTATTTCCATAGATTTCATTTCTTTATCATTGAAAGCACAATAGATGGCTTCCAGAGGCTACCTTCAATGCAGTGATGTTAATTGAAGCTATATAAAATGGAACCATGATAAGGTCCATTAAAAATTAAAAACTTTTAATGGGAAGAATGCTGGACTGAGCTATACAGATGAACAGAGGCATCAAGGAGCACACCTTGGCTTGTTTCTCAGTACCCTTAATATTTTCTTTTTATGGAAGACAAAATCTGAGCAATAATTTTTATTTTTGTGTGAAAATCTGTCTAAAATTGAAGGAAGAATGGCTTGAGCTCTGCTGGTTTTTGAGGTTCTGAGATTTTTGCGGGTGAGAAGGGAGCTGGGGTCCGCGAGAGCTTTCTGTCGGCTACCAGAAGCGGGCCAGGCAGTGATGACACACACGAAAAAGAGCCCCCCAGACCCAAGCAAACCTCCAGAACAGCACGATGCAGGGACACCTGAAATGGCAAGCTTTCCCCAAGGAAGCCTTTCAGCCCTTGCTTAAGGCCGCGGGGTGACGAGGCGGAGCGGTGCGGGGGCGGGCGGTGCGCGCTGTCCCGGCGGAGCGCAGCGCAGCGCTCCGAGCGCGGCCGGGCCATGGGCGCTGAGGCGGGCGGCCCGCGGGACACCACGCCGGGACAGCAGCTCCGCGCCCTCTTCTACGCGCTGCCACCCGGGGAGAGCTCCTTCCGCACGGTGGAGGAGGTGCCTGACTACGTGGAGAAGGTGAGAGGCCCCTCCTTTCCCACCCTCGCTGCATCCCTCGCCCTCTCCTCCGCCCACCTGCGCCTGTTTTCAAAAGCCGCAGGCGCCTCACGGAAACCACGTCCGCGAAAGGGCACCTAAATTAAGATAAAATCGTCTTTCTCTCCTGGCTGTTCTGCCTGTAAACTGTCAGTGTAAGCGTGCCCTCTATTTTCATACATTTAAATGATGATTTCTCCTGGTACCGAGAGCTAAAGTTTTCAGAGAAGCACCGCAAATATCTGAGGGTTAGTGCTGACGTTAAATCCAGCAGCACTGACAAACTGAACAGTGACAGCCAACTGAACTGAGGAAACCAGAAAATATGATACTGTGTTTGGTTGTTATGGTTATTAAAGCAAGCAAAAAGTCAGGTCTCTCTGTGCCCTTAAGTCAAGCTCAGTCAAAGACAGAAAAATAAAAGTTTCTAATTAAAATAAAAAATAAAGATTAAGAGAATTTAGAACAAATATTTGTGTTGGGACAGTGCTGTGTCCTAACGAACCAAGGCAAGAGTACAGAGGTCAAGGGTGAGAACTCCCTTGTCAGCAGGCAGCAGCATATCCTTCCCTCCCCTCCCACCCTGCCAGTTTAGTCACGTCCAAGAAGATACCTTTGCTCCCTTCTGTCCTACCTATTGCAGGTATCTTGATTGTCAGCTCCTTGTGAACCCAGATCAATGCCAGCTGTTCACAGAGACAGCAGATAACCACTGTTTTGCCCTTGTCAAAGTAAATTTGGCCCAGCTTCACTAAAGCGCTGCACTGTTTACACAGGTCTTGGTTGTTCTGACCAGCTCCTCTGCCTGGTATACCTTGGACTGCTGTGCAGCAGCTGCTGGCAGGCAGGGGCTGTCATGGGCTGTGCAGAGCAGTGCAGCACTGTCAGCAGCTTTCTGGGAATTGCAGTATGCAGCAGTCCCTCTCTGAGGGATATTATCAGCTGAGGTTGCCCTTTTGCATAAGGTAAGCAAAAAGCTGCTGCAAGCCCAGCCTGTGTGTGCAGTGTCTGGTCTATGGACTGCTGTCCTCAGAGGTGTTTTGCAACTAAGCTATAGTGTCATGATCGAGGAAGCTCGATGGTTTTGCCTAGTCATCTGATCTCTCCCTCCAGCTCTCTCTACTCTCTCAGTCCCTTTTACTGGTCCCACATTTCCAAGTGAATATCATTCACTTTCTTGTCTGCAGACATTCCTTAACAACTTTGGGCTTTCTTCTATCATGTGCAATATTCAGCTCAGACATTAGCCAACCTGGAATTTCTTTTACTAGGCACACAGTTGTAAATCTGTGAAAGGATTCTTAATACTTTGAATTATGAAAGTGCCTGCAGGCTTCTGCTGTTGTAGAGCACTGTTGTGATGTTTGTAAAGGAACATTTCTCACAAAAAAACCCAACACTAAAAAAAGATTTCCCACTACAGTTATACTTTCCTTAAATTCCTATCTTAGGTTAGCTGTACTGGATTTCCCTCCTGACGGTGCATTTGTTGCTAGAACAGATCTTTTGATGCTTGTCTAGGTGTGCATATAAAAGAATTTTAGTGGTTTAACTGTTTCAACTCTTTGGGTTTAATCTGAGTTTAGGCAGAGTTCATCCTGCCTCTTCTGGCCATGTTTATGGGCGGATAGCAGCTTTCTGCAGTCCCTCTCAAGCTGCTATTCTTGACTGTTTAGGGAACAGTTACAAGAGCAGTATATCCATTGGAATCATCAGCCATAGATTTAATAGTGACCTGATGAGCCTTTCAAGGAGGTCTTGGAGTGGTAACCCCTTTAGCTGGTACAGATACAGAAGTGGATGTCTGAGCTCAATTCAACACAGAACAAAAAAAGTTCTAGCGTAGAGCTGGTAATAAATGAAGGCCTCAGATCAAATAATTCACTCTAAAAGACAGTAATGATGACGTATGTGTGAAACAAACTACTGATCACATGTGATTAGAAACAAACTACTGATTAGTGTCTCCTAAATAGTGTGGGATCTTTTCTATTTTTTTCCGAGATGCTGTAGTGGAATTTGCAGTTCGGATCTGTTGGGTATCAGATGGATGCAAATATTTCTAGGACATTAGATGACATGGCTACAGCTGTGGGGATATGCACCTTCCAACATTAGACAGGTGGCAGAACCTCCAAATTCACTCAAATATTCATGGGTTTAGCCATCTGCAAAATTGGGCTAGTTAGTTTACAAAATACATACACTTCACAGGAGTGGCACCTTTGAGCTAGAGTCATCTGTGCTGTTACATCTGGGTAGGAAATGACAGCAGTGGGTGAAGCAGCTCTGGTTTTGAGAACAGAATAGTTAGCTTAACTTGTGCAGTGTACTTTCTGTCTCCGGTTATATTGCTTCCATTTTCAGAAGCAATGGTCCCTGCACTGTTGCTCTGTTGTCAGAGCTGTATGCAAATACCCCAAGTCCTGTTTAAAACATGAGCTGATCAGTGACAAGTAGCAAAATTGCAGCAGTGCCCAGGGAAAAGTCACCCTTTCAACAAATCTCCAAAATTCTGGGAAAAGGGGTCTGAATCTTGGACAGTTGTCATAGAATTTATTTTTATAACAGTTTTTGTCATGTAGAATTCAAACCCCTTGATTTCTCCTTATTTCTGGGAAGTATGTCAATTTTCTTTCTCCAGGATATAACATCCTGACTTTTAGTATCTATACTGATGCTTGCCCATTCATTTTAAGAGCATCTTCTTTTCTATGGGTGTAAGATTAGGCTCTGCATGCTTTGTGAGTTTGTTTGTTTGTTTGTTTGGGAGGTTTTCTTGGGTTTTTTTTTTGGTTTTTTTTTAGTTTGTTTGTTTTTAATTCTTTTTTATTATCTTGCAATTTATATATGGGAAGATGGAATGATTCTTTTTGTTTGCCAAATAGTTTTCATGAACCATAAATTCACTTTGTGCCTTGCTATGGTCTGAAATTATCACTTGTGCTCAGTAAAGACTTCCATGAGTCAGACTTCAGAAGAGAAAGTCCTTCTGCTGAGAACCCCAAAATGAAAGCTTTAAATTTAATAATTGCTGTTTTTCTTTTCTATGTACTCTCTTGAGAGCCTAAAGAATAAGTTCACATTGAAACTCAGTTCACATTTTAGGGTTTGCTTCTAAATAATGAGGCACAGAACCTTCATATTTAGTTTTACTTGAAAGTTGAGATTCTTATGTTACAAGGATCTGGGACTTTAAGAAAACAGAAACTGTTTCAAGAATTGCAATAAAACTATGAATATATGCTGAATTTCAACCTAGAATATTATTCTTTGCAACAGTATAAAGCGGAAACTGATTTTAAATGGTCCTTTGCATTCTGTAGAGTTGGTTACTTATAATGGAACTCTCTTACACAGTACTCAGAGTAAGGCTTTCAAGTTATGGATCAGTTATTCAAGTAAACCACAAGCTAATGCAAATATCCATTGAGTATTTCTGATGATAGGTGAAGAGAAAAAACCTGGAAACAGAGAGAGGGTAAAACATTCATGGACCAGAAGATACCAAAAGGATCTGACTTCTGGCTCTGACCTGTGATGCCAACAGTGGCTATTTCTTAAATTTATGCCATTTTGTTTGTAGGGGCAGCCCTTGAAAACAGTTGCAGAGATAGCCATCCTCAATGGGTTCTGTAAATATCTTCATTGTTCTTTTAACTTAAAACAAACAAACAAACAAAAAAACTAGGAAAAAGGGTACTGGTTAGGCTAGTGAGAGACTATTTTCTCTCTTATTGCCTCCTTTTGTTCTGAATTGAATTATCTTTCTGTTGCATTACATCTCATCCTTACACTGTAGGCTGATTATGACAGGGAATGCCTTTTCATTCTCCATGACAATAGCTGTCATGGTTGCATAAATAATACATACTAGCCTTGATGTAGTTGATCCCATTGATCTGCTTTGGACCAAGCTTAATGTAGGTGTATGAGAGAGATGTAGTAATTTCTTAGACAGTAAGGGGTATGTGGGGTATGTCAAGTCTTTCCTTTTACAATCTCCTTGATGAGCAGGAGGTTAAGGATGTCTGAATGTTTCTTTATCCTCCTTGCTATGACACTCCCCATTTGTGAGTCAAAAAGTGGTGTCAAATTCTTGGCTGTTTCACAGCTTCACAGTGGGAGGAAAATATTTAATGAAGTCAATGATAAAGAAGTTATAATAGTGTACATTAGTATAAAGTCAAGTATTTCAACTGTTTCAAAGGTTGCTAGGTAAAATGAATCATCACATGGAATACAGACATCGTACATTTCCTATTAACTGGTTTTATTTCATGAATAAAGCACCCCACTTTCTCTGTTCTGAGCCCATTCATTTTGCTGTGCAGCTTCTGCTGTTCAATATCTTAAAACTGCTTCTAATCTGTGCTAGAACTGCCTCTTTATATTGTCATTAAGTGTTTTGTAGTTTTTCTTACTAAACCTCTATTTTTCTCTGCTAGAGTGTACAGCTGTGATCATCAACCTTGGTTTGCTAAGTTAAGAATCTGTTATTTGATCATATCAATTAGAAAAAGTACATTAAAAGTCTTGTCTACTTAGCAATGAAGCAGCTGTAGAGAGTAAAACAGGGAGTATTTGTATTTTCCTAGCATGTTTCATTGATTTCAAATGGAAGGTTGTAGGATTTTGTTGTTCTTTTATTATTCTCTTTTATAATATATTTTATTATTACATTTTTTATTATTTATTTCAAATATTGAAAGGTTTACCACATTGGTTTTCTTGGGTGCTGTTTAGGGTTTATGCTTAGGTAAGTCTTCTTTTGCTTTCTAGTTTTTTTATATCATCAGTTGGTACATATCACAAACAGGCTTTTAGATGCCTAAAATGCTGCTACAGAGCAAGCTAGGCACCTAAATTAAAAAGTGTCATGTTGATATTAATCTCTGTTCATCTGTTATTGTAACCTAACCCTATGCTGCTGAAGTTTATGAACTTTCACATTTTCTAGACGCTATAAATCTCTTGCTGTTCGCATGGTTTGAATCATCCAGTTCTTCTTTGGCTGAGCAATCTGGTCTATATCCATCTTAGTCTCTTTAGTGTCCCAGCCTAATAGGAATTCCCAGATCACATCTCACTTGACAGCAAAAATGAGCACCCTCCAAAATGCAGTGGCATTTGCAGAGACAACATGCTTCTATTAAAATGTTGTGTGGGCAGGAGCAGCCTCTCTTCTACAGCAGTGCAGTTTGGAGGGTTTCAGGCAGTGAAGCTGTGTGTGCTTGCAGGTCATTTGAAGGGAGCAGAAGCAGCAGAAAACTAACGGGGCAAGTGTGGCAGTGTGGTGCCTTCCAGAATGGTGCAGAATGTTTCATTGGTCTTGCACTTCTCTTGCTCTGCAAAACATGGTGGAAATTTTATGCCTTAATATAACCAAAATGCGGTTGTCTAAATGTCGCAAAGGTGACCTAAAAGTTTTCTACAGAGCAAGGGAGGCAGTTGAAGGAACATTCGCATGCACAGAAATCTGATAACTCCTTCCCATTTTCTTTGCCACAGACCTTCTTGATTTTAGTGGTGATGGCTAAACGCTGCCACTGCCTAATCTTTCCACAGGTCAAACGCAAAGACTGCGAGGACTCCAGTGTCAGTAAAAAAAATATGCTCTACCAATTACTATTGCTCAAGCCTTTTTTTTCTTGCCTGAGGCGATGAAAATTTGAGAACAGGTCTGAGAGTCTTTGCTGATGAAAAATGTTGTCACTAAAATGTTACCAGTCCTACCACAGGTACAGCCACACCTTTCACTAATGGGTGCTGTTGCTGTGCTTTTTCAGCTTGCCAGTTGACCTGGAATACAAGATCGACAGTGAAAATTGAATCCTAGACTGAAGCAGTGTTGTGAGTGAGAAATGTTTCAGTCTTGCTCATCATTATACTTTTCTGCAGAAAGGCAGAAAATTATTTTGCAGTCAATACAATCCAAAAGAAAAAGGGGAACATTGTATCATTGCTACTTGGTTTGGAAAGAGAACATGGTGTATGGCCCAAATTGGAATGGACTGCATAGTTAACTGGGTTCCCTGATAAAAACGCATACAGAAGAGCTGTTGTTGTCTGCAGTGAATGCATGGCAACAAATGCCAAGTAGAAAGAAACTCACTTTACTATGTCTTTCAGATAATAATGTTGGATGCCAAATTCAGTGGCTGAAAACATTCAAAAAACTTCATACAGTATCAAATCAAAACCAGATTCTGTTCTACCATGTGGTTGGAAGACTCCACAAATATTGCTGCTCTGACTGATTTACTTAAATATGAGAAATATAAGTTTGGAAAGACTTTTTTGTTCTGATTATGTTTGAGTTTATGTGCAGAATATACAAAAGAAAACATTGTGGGAGGAGGTTATTGCAATGGATTTATGCTGGTGTTGTGGATTCAGTGGTAGCCTTGGTTGTTCTGATTTGTAAGGTCCATGTCGAGCTTTATCACAGGAGTATCTACTAAGGTGCCAGCCAATCTGAGTAGCATCTCACTGCATAAAGTACTGTTAGGAAAGGTGTATCTAATTTTATTTGTGTTTTGACTTCCTTTTTTTGCAAATTATTTTTTAGAGTATTCCATTCTTCATTACTTTTATTGGGCTGGAGTTTGCTGTCAGCTGGATTCAGAAGCGTAAGCTGCCAGGTCGGATCAATGATGGAATAAGTTCTCTTTCTTTAGGTATCCTGTCCAGACTACCAGAGTAAGTATACATATACAATCTTGAGATTGTTTGGTTTTTAATCACTAAGAAGGAAGAAAAGAGAATTATATATTGAAGTTGTTATTGCTAATCCAAAATGATTAAACAAGGCGTCTGGACCTTTCTTTATGCCATTTCATTTTAGCAAATTGTATAAAATCTTTCTAATCTGTAAGGCTAAATATGATAGAACACTCTTCAGCTCCACATTATCAATTTATCATCAATTATAGTCATCTGTATTGAATCTTGCTGTCACCTTTTGCTGTTTCTGGGACTTTACCTGACTTGACTATATCTTATGTTAGACTAGATTGTATAGAGTCTGAGTTTTCTTTCATTAAAATACAGAAAGAAGATAACAAAATAAAACCAACAAACCAAGTCTATTATTTTTGTTTGCCTTTAAAAATAAAATTGTGTGCATATAACCAGATCAATAGAATTGTGAATATGCATGTGAGCCAAAGTTCTTTGATTACAGTCATAATCTTATGTTTGACTTCAATGGATTTTAATTCCTGAGAGAATTATTGCAAACATGATCATATAATTCACTCTCCAATGTAAAGGCTGTGAGATTTACCTGAAATAATTTGGTGTGCAGAGCTCTATTTTAAAGAAATAGCCACTGTGGATTAACTGTGAATTCCAGTGGCAAGGAATCCAGCAAATTATTTATATAAATTGCTCTAAGTGTTTTCCAGAATCTTTAGTAACTTGTACGTAAGATCATGTTTTAGGTATGCCTTTGCATGATATGAGTTTCCAGATGATAGATTTTATTGCATCTTTTCTTTTCAAATGGGATTACATTTCTATTCCCCATGTATGAATTTGCAGATGACCCTCAAATTGTGTATAATCTCTTCATTATAAGAAGAAAAGTTTTTATTATTTAAGTTTGACTATATAGTGTATTTGCAAGTCTTTCAATTATTCCCACAGTTCTTTTTGTGAATCCTCTGCAGTTTTTCAGCCTTCTTAGTGTTGATGTCTCAAGTGCACTCCATATTTCAGAAATTACTACATGAGTGCCAAATAATGAAGTCATTTGTTCTCTATTTCTACTTGTTGTTCCTCCCTTTATATATCCCAGATCCTTTGAGCCGTCCTTCATCCCTGAATAGTTTTTTTTTTTGATTCTGTGGCTTACATTCCTCATTCACAGGCAATATGTTCTTATATCTGGCCACATAGAAATACATGGATTGTACATTTGGTCCTCCTGAAATAGTCTGAATCCATGAAAAGTTGTCTTTGTTGCTTAGAGATCCCTGGTTTATGTCACTGCAAATTTTACTAGAAATTTTTTCTTTCAATCCAGATTCTTGATCAAATACATTAAAAGAGCATAGCAACAACAACAAAAAATTATCCCTTCTGGCTAGTAGCCCTCATTTTGTCAAATGTGTAAATCACCCACTTTGTAATCTATTGATCATTTGATGTTTAGTTGATTTTTTTTTAAGCTTTTGAATCAGTACCATTTTTGACAAGGTCCATTAGGGACAATTTCTGATGGATTATGTTAATTATCAGTGGTATATATCCTGGATGAAAACTTTTGAAGACACTTTCTAAAACTCTTCAAATATCTGAAAATAAGAGTCATGAGCTTTCAACATGAGAAATGCTGAAACATAAAGTTATGTCTTCAAACAAAGTAATGTCTAAGTTATTTGAGAATTTAGGGAAGTTATTTTTGCAACCATTTTTTAATGACTTGTGAGCATGATCTTGAAGGAGCAACATTCAACTTTTCAATATGTTTTATGAATTAATTAAATATTTATCAACATATTAGATTTATGTACAGCAACACACAACCCTGATAATGGGTTAGTGGAGTCTGTATGAAGCTAATATTGAAATAGATCAAATGTTACTTCTTCAACTTAACCCAAATTTTCTAAACTTGACAGGCTTACCATGCTAAATATTTACCTTTATTCATCTGAAATATTGAGAACTGATTAAGTTAAATGAAGGGACTGAGATAGTTGTAAAATAAGTTTGAATGGTTTTGCAAGTCCTTTTGGCTTTAAGAATACTGAAACACTTCATATACACTCATTCCTGGAAGAAATGCTTGCTAAGCAAACTAGTTTTGTGTGTGTGGAATGCAGCTTTGCAAGGTGCTGAGTACTTTTATTATTTTGGCTCTCAGTCCTTTGCTGCAGATTTTGGCTTGCGGGCTATGCAGGTTTCGTTTGCAAGATTGTTTCAATTGAGTGAACCCAATGATCCTTAAGGACTCAAAGGTTGCAGGGTCAGGCAAACCCACAAGATCAGTACACCTATTTATTGCTATACCAGCACAAGAAGTCTCTTCCAGGTTGCTTGCGCAGCTCTCATGACTGGAAATAACAGACCCTTCCTCAGCAGTTCTTTCCAAAAAAGAGTCCTGTAAAACTTTTAGCTTTTTGGCTGAATGTGAAAGCAGCAGACAAAATACAGACTTCCTAAATTATTTAATCTCATGTTAATATCACAATTCTAATGGTAACTACTTAGTGTAACACCTCTTCTGTAAGTAAGAGGAGTTATGAATAACAGACTGGCTAAAAAGGCTTGAACTGAGAAAACCAGAACACTTTAACCTTCTGTCTTGTGCTTCCATGGTGTGAAAGAACTAGGTCAGACAAAAAAGGGGAAAAAAGTAGCACAGGCAAAAATCTGTTGCTAAGACTTTCACTTCAGTCTTTCCCTTTCAGGCAGAAAAAAGGTAGGGAAAGCTGACAGAAACTGCTAAAACAATATTTCAGCAGAACCCACAGCATCAGGGGAAATAGTAGTGCAAATCATTAACAGCTGAAGGTTAGATTAACACACCATTGATTGTATCCTCTCCCAGGGACTAATTTTCATTTTCTCAACTAGCAGCAATGGTTTGCCACTTCCTTAAAAAAATCTGTGGTTGGGTCTAAAATGGTAGCTTCGGTCTATTAGTTAAAATGAAGCTTCAAATGTGTCATTGCAAAGAGGTCTTTACATTTAATGAAAAAATTAGGAGTCACTAACCATATTCAGCCTTTAAGTATTTTTTCCATTTCACAGTCTGTATAGCAGAACTATTGCATATCTTGAGGGCATACAGTATTTATTTAGTGTTTCATCCTTCAACTTTCTTTTGAGAAAGTGAAAATCATAAATTGTTGATACTTGTATGCCCAATGTTAAAAATGTAAGTGCAAGAGGAAAAGTCTAATTAGATGGGGCAATGATTTTGTTTTCAGGCTTATTAGACTCAACAGCATGTTGTAAGTTGAATTGTTTATTCGTCCATATCATCTCTTGCAAAATAGCCCATACATTTCTTAAATATAATTTTCTCTGCATTAATGCATACTATGCATTCCTCTGTATGTATGAATACTAAATGTTGTATGCAATGAAAATTAATTTGGGAGAAAGGGAGAAACTTGTATTACTAAGTTTACTCCCAGCAGCCTAAATGTTGGTAAAAAATTTCTGAGAACTTTTATTTTACATAAATAAATAAATAACTTTTCTAGCTAACCATTGCCAAGAAACTTTAAATGCTGCTTTAAAAATATTCTCCCAAGAGAAAGGTTATTTTGGTATAAATATCCATTATACAAGTATGTGCATTATTTCATATTGGCCCATTTCTTCTGTTAAAGTAGCAGAACATAAATCAAAAAGTGTTTGGGGGATAACTAAGGTAGGTGCATTTTCAAACTAGTTGGGAAAGTATTTGTTCTTTATGGTCAAGCTCAATTGCCAATTTTTAGTGTTCTGCTCTGCAACACACTTGTGCAGTGTATAAGTGTATATGTATATAATGTGACACAGTTTGGTTAGTCAGGTCTGCAATGAGCTTCTCCATTTCTAAAGAGAACATTACAGTCTGTATATATTATTTACTTTGATTTTCAAATCAGGTGAAGTTAGAGTCCTCCAAGTGTTGAACATGAGAATGGAATGAGTAAATGCTTTTTGATTAGTTCATGCTATTAAGTATCTTAAGATATCTACACATCAATAATAATTAAATCAAAGGAGTATAAATCCTGTTTCTGTTGTAGACCAGGGTATTCAGTTTTGTTCATCATCTGGATTTTAAATAACTTTTCTTCAAAAGTTGGATTGAAGAGGCAGTTTCATGTACATTTTAGACAAGCAATGCTCCGAAATGAAGCACCATTGATTGACTGATACTTCTAGTTGCTTGTTCCTCCCTCTGTACCTTAATCCCTCTGGCCAGTATCAACATTTGTGTTGCCCTGTGTTGAAGTGGCCTGGGAAGTAGGTCCAGCACCTCCCCATCACATTAACCTGCATCAATTCTTACTATATCTGTGGAAAATCTTATGCTAGAACAGGAAATGGAATTGAAAAAAGCAGCTGGGGTTACAGGACAAGAAACACTCAAAGCTCTTGTAGTGTTACTATTTGCTTTATAACATATGTAAAATTGCAGTCTGGAACTAAAGGTTTTCAATTTTTAATAGTAACAAAATGCAGAGCTGATTAGAGTTGGTGCAAGTTATTCACACTCGATTCAATTGGTGCAAGTTACTCACAACCCTGTGGAGCCAGGAGTATCCTGACAGAACAGAAAAAAATTGTCTACGTGCATTTAACCATTTGAAGTGTCTGCTGGTTACCTGAAGTATCTACTAGATCTTGTTTGACTATAGAAAATTATAATCTTGTAGATTACTGATTGCATTTCTTAGAAGAAAATTTGATACGTGCAGTTTCTCGTAAATTATATTTTCACTTCAAGACTTATTAGGTACATTTTTTCTCCACATCTGTTTGACTAAGACTTTGGGCAGATGTTTGTTTAGAGCATGGTCAGATGTGTTGCTTCTGGTCCAGCTGCCCCCTCAGATCTGCCAACATAACTGCACATTTAATTGCTCCCTAACCTGGTCCTGACAAAGTGATCTCGCTAAGAGCAGAAACAAAAGCCCCCCAAGAACTATAAAAGAGGTGTTTAAGCTCAGCTGCATTCATTTTGACAGAGCCAGGTCAGGGAGCAGCTATGCATGCAATTATGGTGGCAAGTCTGAGGGCTGGTAACCACCACATTTAGGGCAGTGATGAGCAGATGGGGCCAAACTGGAAAGGTAATCACTTAACCTGGTTAAATGGGAAGTGGAGCTGCTGTGCCATGCCATGCCTTTAAACCAGCTGAACTTCTGGCTACTGCACTTCTGTCTTTCTTGTACTCACTTATGTAGACCTCCCTTTCTCTTGTGTTCGTTCAGGTGCTCATCTGATCCCAAGTGGAGTTATTTCAGTTCACTCTGTGAGCAAAAAGTGTTTGCTTTAGGCAGAGAGACAAGCAAGTTATCTGGGAGTGGAAATGGGGCAGCCAAGACCTCTCAGGCTATAGGTTCAGTCTCTACAGAACCTGCAGTCACGATCATGCCTGCAGCAGCTAGTTATTGCAATTTAAGGCACTGTCAATAGATGTGTCCAAAAAATAGAATTTTTAATAAGTAACAGGCCTGAAGAGACAGAATCTACTCACTTCCCCATTCCTCCCACTCTCCAAGTAGCACTAGGTAGTTACATATTTCATGAGAGCACCCTCCTGGCTTCACTCTCCCATATACACTGTTGATTGTTCCCACATTTTGCCAAAGGTCACAGCCCTCACAGCTCTGTCAAAGGAACAGGTTTGGAAATATCTCACTAATCTTCTGTAGGTAAAGCAGTCAGGGTAAGATAAACAATTTCAATAAGGGGGTAGTGCTGTGCAGCAGGATCTGATAGGATTTTCAGCAGGCAAGCTGGACTCTGGAAGGGGATTTTCAAAATCCGTTCAGTTAAGCTCATGGCAGTAACTGTCTTACCTGAACAGTTTTTGTTTAAACTAATTCCTTTGTTGGGTTTTTTTTTTTTTTGTGTGTATGGGGTTTTTTTGGTTTTTTTGGGGTTTTTTTATTCTGCTTTACACTGATGAACAAATTGGGACTAAGTTAGTAAATTAGTTACTCCTGTGTGGATTAATTATGCTATGTCCTTACTTTAACACAGTTTTATAAATTTGATGTAAATCATGCTGTGTCCTCCAGTAAGTCCAAATCCAGCTGTGCCCAGTAAAAATGCTAGTGCTTCCTGCCTGCTCGCTCCTGCTTATCACTGCGTTCCTAATCACCTTTTACCATCTGAACCCTTCCCAGGCATATCAGCAGCATTATCTTCAGAGGTTTAAACCATAGAATTTTGGTGCTCTGGTTCCATTTGTTTGAAGCAGGCTGGAGAGCACACGTGGGCACAGCTGCTGGCAGAACACAGGAATAACAGTGAGCAGCTCTAGATAGTGCTATTTTTTAGTAATGACTAAGAAAAGATCTGAGCCAGAATTTGAATCTCTGGAGTTTCTAATGAAATTACATATAGGCTACCTTGCATTACAAGGAAGGATTTGGGAGAGCTTGGATATTCTCAAACTAATTGACTGAAACAACTGGTAGTTCGTATCTACCATAATGTTCTACAGATTGATATATTTCACACAAACGTGTTAGGGATCCAATTACTCTTTTAGGTTGTAACCTGTTACACAGAATGCATGTTTTTCTACATCCTTAGTATTGTATCATTGTCTTTTTCTGTACAGTGGGGCCTGTAAGTGGCTTGGTGATTGCCCATTCTTAATGCCAGAGCCCAGCTTTACATGTGCCATATCATTGGAAATAGCTCACTAATCCTCTGTAGGTAAAGCAGTCAGGGTAAGATAAACAATTTCAATAAGGGGGTAGTGCTGTGCAGCAGGATCTGATAGGATCTTATATGCCATATCTTTAGAAGCACAGAGAAGCTGTCAGGGTACATTTTCAAATATGCTGGTGCTCTTCTGTGAAAGTACATACTGTGTTAATTTACCCTTATTGAAAATACAGTATTAAGTTCAGTAGTCTCTGTAGCTCACAAAATATACCAATTTCTCAAATCCATTAAATGTTGTGCAGATTTTTTATCCCATGTTTTTGTATTTTGCTTTAAGATAAATTGTGTAATTTTTCATACATTTTGAAAAAAACTCTAAGAAACTGCTTCTTTATAGAGTACCCTTCTGACTGAAGGACATCTCTGCTAAACCATGAATTAATCTTAAATCAGGATTCCACTAGATGGAGCACAGGGGTAGCATTTTTAGAGCTGGCCAGTCTAGATTCTTGGGTCAATAGAAGTTATGAAAATTGGGGAAAAATCTGTCTTAATGGTTCTGTAAACCAGTGTTACAGATCTGAAAAGAATAGACTTTCACCACCGTTTATCATGGGCAAAAACAAACTACCTTTTAAAACATTCAGAAGTATGACCAAAGGAGTTCAATATAAATTCTCATGTAAATATTTTTCCTTATTTCATCCTTTGATGTACTATGATGTTTCACTGAAGCTATTTCACTGTATTTTTATAGACCATAGGAACTGTTACTAGTTCCTTTGGTTTTTCTGAATCTATCTAGAACAATCCGAGTTGAAGAGAATACCCTTTTCTCATTACTTGTTTATATGAGACCTTTGAGAATGTTATAGACTTCTTCTCAACCTAACTTAACCTATAATGCGAATTTGCTCATTTCAGTGGAACAACCAAGTAGGATAGATCAAAATCAGACCCTCAACTGGAAAAAGGTCCTAATCAAGCATTTGTATTAAACTCACATGGTGATATTTGTACAAATATTGAAAAATCAGAACCATTGCCTTGTAGGAGATGACATTGTAGAATTTTCCAGTCTGTTGGATCCTGGCGGTACTGGAATAGAATTTCCTGCCCAGTGTGCTGGGCAGGTAGAAATAGATATATAGAAATGTAACTTCCATTCTCATAAAAGAAGAGAAATAAGCTACAATGCCAGAGCTCAGCCATACCTGAAGGCTTTAAACTAGGCTTTTTAGTCTTTTAAAGATACCGTGTAATTAAAACTGTCTGAAGACCTTGCATAAATTTAGGGCATAATGAGTTACTATTGTGGATTATATCACTAAAGGCAGTGGAACTTCTCATGAAAATATTTGTGTTGTTTTTTTAATTGATTACTTATTTATGTATAAATGAGAAAAGATAAACAAGTGACTTGAATTATGTAGCAGGACTAGAACTTAATAATAAAAAAGTGCAACACTGTTGCTATTTTTCTTCCAACACCTGTTGTTTCATGTTTTATTCCACCCACTTCTGTAAATTAATATTAGCATCATGAATTAGAGGATAAAAAGTGAAGTGCAACAGGAAAAGCTTTGGTGATTAAAATGGCAGCTTTGTCAGGCAAAATATTGTGCAATACTGTGTACAATACAACTACTAGGGATACCTGAGTCACCTCCCTTTTACTTCATTTTGAATTTGATATTTTCTTTTCTCCTTGAAAAAGAGGCTATTGTTTAGGCTAAAATGCTAGAGAAGAAAGCCATACTGAGGAAGAGGAGAGGACTTGACTCAGCTTTTGTGTCTGGTGGGAATATTTTCTCAAAATGTAGGTGCTATTTCCTGTAATCAAGGGCTTTCCAGAGCCTGATAATAATTTCCCAGCTGTATGATTTTGGTGAATTATTTTTTAGCCTTGGGTTATTTCATGACTGGTTATGCATATTAAGAATGGGAGAGGAGATCGTATTCATCTTGATGATAGAAAACAGGGAATAGAACTCCCACAGCTCCCTCTCCCTTTCCCTTCACCTTGTGGAAAGTTTGGCTTTGTGCTAAAGCGTGAAAAAAGCCTTGACTGCAGTGTGTCAGGCATATTTCAGCTCGATTTGTGTCAACCCTAATAAGTCAGCTGACAAGGTAATAAATTGGGTGTCTGTTCAAGACCTGGCACCTGCGCAGGAAATAAAAGGGGATTTCAGTTGCAGCAGATTTGCTTTGTTTTACAAATGGATCTTTTCTCAAGGCTCCTCTACCTCCTTCCCCCTCGTTCTCTTTACTGAAATCATGTTATCAAAATGTTTATTTCAATTGTGACTGGAGCCAGTTTTTCATCTGGAAAAGAAAGCTCTATGAGTATCCTTGGAAATGAAAATCCTTATGCTTTCCACTCTGAAACAAAACCTTACAGAGCATTTAATTATTCATGTATCCTGCTGTTACATAAATGGTCTGAATAATTTCAAATTGTTGAGAAACTGCCTTTGTTCAACATTTTGAAACTTTACATTCATATAGTTTGAATCAGGCTAGGAAAACAGAATTTATTTAACCCAAGGAAACTGTATTAGTAATATCTCACTATTTTTAATGATAACATAACCTTGTGACCAGGGTGTCTTAACATGCTTCCCTCTGTGCCTGACCTCCAAGGATGCAAGACTGTTACAGCCCTTGAGAGCAGAGCTTTTGTAGGTCCAGCTGTAGAGTTGTGTTTTTAGCTCAGGGGCAGCAGGTCAGTTCCCAGTGTGATGTGGGGTGGTGACTGCAATAGTGGTGAGAGCTGAGGCAGTTTCCTTGGAGTATTCACTTTTGGTACACAGATCTTCCTCCATGCCTGGAAAAGAGACAACAGATCCTGTCTCTGACCCTTTTCATTTTTGGTGACTGTCTTGGGCACCATGGAAGAAATTTCCTAAAGGTGTGGTTTCAGCCTCTATGGCTGGAGGAAGCAAAACAGGACCTTGTATTCTTTGAAATGGGCAGCTGCCTTTTCTTCCAGTTGAATTTCTTCCACCTTTTCCCTCCTTCATTATCCCATAGGGATCTAGAATAAGTAGATCTTCATTTCCACATGGAGAGTTCATCTCCCAGAATTTCCTTCTTGGACTTTTTTAATTAGAGGAAGTGATAATCTGACCCAGTGGAAGGTGAAGGAGGAAATGGTTTATTAAAAACAAATATTATTGCCATTAATTAAAGCATGTATGACCTTTAGAAACAAGGAGACAAAAACTCTCAAGGTCAAAAAAGTTGCCCAAGTGCGCTTTGCACATAATAAGAAAATTTTCAGCACAACGTTCAAAATCCAAGAAGATAAATCTATGGAATGTATATAATAAGGTTTTCTATACAGTCTGTCTGTTTTAGGATTTATTACTCTTTATGCAGAGGATTGGACTAGATGACACAAGTATTACCTATCCACTTCTGTCACATTTATGTCTATAACATTTAAGAGGAAAAAGTTTTCTTAAGTTCTCTTAAGAAAACTTAAGTCCTTTCAAGAAGTGAAAAAGTGAGGGGAAAAAAGGGGAATATAAACCTTTGAAACTTCACGTGAACTTTCAGAATTCTAATTGAATGCAGCTCTGGTCTTTCCTATCTATCACACTGTAAATTAAAAAAAAAAAAAAAAGTTAAGCAACTCTTCTTTCTCCAGCACTGCCTAGTAATATGATGGATTACTCTAAATTAATTACAATAATCAGCTAACGTTATGTGCCATAGAGTTGTGATTCAAGCATAAAGGAAAGACTGTACAGCAAATTGCATATATAAAAAATGTGTTGCAGGGTTAGCTCAAGGTTTACACCTTGGCCTCAGCCTGTGGAAAACAGAAAGGACTCCAGGGTGAAATACTGAAAGCTGATCAAAAACGGAGGAAATGTTCCAGGTCACATATCTTTGGATGTACTGCAAAGGCATTATATGTTAATAAAAGCAAAAGAATAAAATAAGAAAACAGTACCTAATAATAACTGATACTCTATGTTGCAAGAGGTGTTTTAAATTTCCTGGTCATTGAAAAGATGTTAAGAAATGCCCATTTCTCTGTGTTTGAATAATATCAGCTCCCTTCTGACCTGTTGTGAAATGGATTGAGAATTTATACTGAACTTTACAGATTCCTCATGACGTGAATTGCAAAAATCTGCTTGGACACATATAATCTTCTTTAAAAATATTTATAGAACACAGCTCTTATGAAAATTAAACATGTTCCAGGTGTGTATGGTCCACCTTCTGGGCATAGCCAAGTTGTTTTTGAAGTGGTAGATACACCTGTCCTTGCTAATCAAGAGAAATTCTTCATGGTTGAGCTGCTGAAATGAAATAAAATTTCATGGGGTTTGTTGTGTCTTGGTTTTATTTGAGAGAAAAACCGGTATGATTATAGTTTAGCTGGGAATGAATTGTAGGTGAGATGTGCACCTGGCTGTAGAAAAAAATATTAGTTCTTTTCTTCCTCAGCTACAACTACTTGCAGTGCTTCAGCTCCAGTATAAAATGGTGGATGTGATACTGTTATGCTTGCAGGCTCTTACTGGGACCTTGGGATTTTCAGGTTACTTTTTTCTTCATTAATAGTGAAACTAGCACCACAGAAGCTCAGTGTGCTTTCTTCTAGCCTTGTTCAAAATACTTATGGGAAGAGATGCTAATGCCAGGTGTATAAAAGCTCTGAATAGATGTCTTTGCAAAAAGATGGAGGTGACTGCAAAGTTCAGCTATAGCATGGGGGATGGCTTGCAAGTTGAAACAACCATGTTTGCTGAGCTTCAGAGCAGCTGCCCAAAAGGACAGGGCATGGCCAGACTGTTTTCAGGGATGTTTTCCAGATGTGTGAAAAAAGTCTTTAAAGGGGAAGGAGTATATAACCTTTTCTAGTCTTGCAGATTCTAGTATTTTTGTGGCCATGGTGTAAACTGTATCAAAAATAACCTAGCTGGAAAAAAAAAGCAAAAAAGGGAGGGTATTGAAAGAAATACATCTGAGAAGTGATACTGAGGCAAGAATGAGCAGATGTGGACAGAGATGCACAGCGAATCTTTCAGCTGATTTCAGTGCAAGGTGAAGTTGTAGATGAAACTGAAGAGGGATGCTGGTCTGTCCAGCAGCTGAGATTTTGCATGGCTGTGACATGTATGTGCAGTTTGTTACCACCTCTATTCAAATAGTGTCTTGCAGGTGTGCTATCTAGAATGTTCTTTGGAAGCTCCCTGAATTTGTATCCCAAAGTCTTTCTTCAACTATGAATATGTTTTATAGGTTTTTAAAGTCTTGAATGATTCTGTACAAAGGTGTTGCTGATAATTCTTCCACCTCCCCCCCTCCCCCCCAAAAATAGCCGCAGCATAACATCTAAGGACTAAATTTTTTTTATGTGTGTGTGATTATCTTATTTTTGACTCTTAGGCCCTAAACTGAGGTGAATTTAATCCACTGATATATAAAAAAAGGATATTTGTGACTTTCCTATAATTAGTATATTTTCCCTACTTTTATTTTATTTCTGTTTGCTGCTTTTCAGAGACTGACACAGTTCAGTTCACCACAGTTTCATTACATTTTCAGTAACACAACAAAAGAGAGTAGCAGGAGGAGTTGTGAGGAATCTGCTATGAATCCTGATGTGGACTAGTTTCTTCTACAAAAATGCCAGTTAAAAATGTATCCATCTGCAGCTGCAGCACCATTTCACAGCTACCTAAGCCAGTTGTCATGTGGGCCACCCCAATGTCTATGGCCACTCACCATTTATCCCTGGGGTTAATGCTTCCTGATTCATCCATAATCTCACCCAGCAAAATCAAAGCAATTTGTTTTGAGATGGCTCAGGGTCCCAGTTGGTGAAATGAGTTCGTAGGGTACTGAGGGGAGGGTGTGACCGTGGCAACCCAAATTTTTATTAATCAGAGGAGCTGTGGAGAGTTACTACTAGGTTTGGCCTGCTCATTCCAGAGCTACTTTCTTTCTCCTCCTGGTCTCAGTGCTGAGCATGTGTTAAGTTAGGGATAGCTACTCTGTCCCTGTAGTCCAGAAACTCAGCAGCACTAAGACATGCTGTCTGGTGACTTTCCTTACCTGTCATTATTTTTTCTGTCCCTTTCTGGCAATCCTGCCATTTCTCTCTGCCAATTGCCCTTCCCCTTCTCTTCAAAGGCACTGGTCTTTGTCTCCTCCTGCTGCATTTATCCTCTTTTAAAGTGAAGCGTATGCTGAGCAGATCAAACATTTCACTGCTCCCAGAAGTCCTGTCCCCTTCCATGTTCTTTCTTACAATGGAAGCAGTCAAGGTATTTTGATGTCTTACTTTAGTGTTCCAGCATAATTGCTGCTACACTTCAGTCACGTCTGACTTACTAGTTAGCAAGTATAGGTTTCTTCCAGATTTGGGAAAATAATATCACCATAACACCTGCAGAACACAGGAGTGCTTCAGGGTTTGAACATGGTTAATGGCACAACATGGGTGGTGAGTGGGTGAGAGTTGGTTTTAGAAACGTTGTAGATATTAAGCAAATATTGCACTGAAGTCAGTAGTAGGATTATTTGATAGAGGTTGAAGAACTTGAAGACTGGTTTTATGTGTTGTAAAAAGACTCCCAGCTGGTAAATTGTAAATATATAAAATGTTCTGAAATTAAAACTGACAGAATTACTGATAAAAATTTCTGGATCTCTATTTCAGTGTTTTATTCAGAAGTGTTGACTTAATTAGCTACATATACGTATGGAATAACTACAGACTCTTTGAACTGCCCTGGGACTCGCCATGGACATGGTATTTGACACTTTTGGGAGTGGACTTTGCATACTACTGCTTTCATCGCATAAGCCATGGTAAGACTTAACAAGTTTTTCATGTTTGAAAATACAAAATACATTAGTTATCCATTAATAAAGCGAGGTATTTATTTTTTTTCTATACTTAATCTACTCTAAGCATATAGGGCTGCTCTTCTTCCCAAGGGTTAGCAAAGATAAACTTTAAGCATGGAAAACAGTTTATGCGTTATACTCTATACAGTAAACATGATTTTGTGAAAGGAAGGAGTATTGTTTTGAAAGCAGTTCAACAGAGAAAGTGAAGTATCATTAAAAATAAGGAAAAACATAGTAAGTACATAAAAATTTGGATTCAATATCCCTATATGCCTGTATGAAAAATACAGCAAAGTACAGATAACTATTTCAAAAGAATCTGGTGGATGTACAAAATACAGAGCAGTAAAAAGCAAGGTAGTCAAAATAATGAGGCCCGTGTAAATCATGTCAGTCATTTCTGTGCATATATGTCTGTCTCATTACATATTTCTGTTCTCTAGTGACAATAAATATCAACTCTAACCTTTTATACCCTGTCTGAAAATACAATAATACTTTCTGTCAATCCTAGTTCTGGGCCGGACCTAAAGTCTGTAGCAATGAAATAAGAATCTTCTTGTTCTTTAAGAAACTTTGGACTGGGCTTCTCAAAGCCAAGCGCCCACAGCTCGCAGAAGCCGTGGGATGTAGTAATGATACTTTATGTAATGTGCTTTCAGAAAGGGAAAATGCTCTGCTGCCGATAGGTCAGTGGAGTATATGGAAGTAGGTAAGAAAGGAGCCTGAGCTGCTGCAAGGAGTGGGAGAGAGGAAGGGTCCCTCCCAGGTGGGGATGGCAGGCGGGTGTGAGAACAATGCAGGGTGGGTGTAAGAGGACAACAATGGTGGGGGGACGGGGCGGGAGGCGAGGAAGCAGGGGGAGCTGGAACAATGTGTCGAGGGGGACATCACGGCCGGGAGCTGGGAGCCCTGCGTGGGTGTACGGAGACTGGGGATACGCTTCACAAACAATGACATTAACAGCGCTGGCAGGGCTACAGCCTCAGGCTGAGAACTGGACCAGGGCAGGAGGCTATTCCTGTGTTTTAAAATAAAAATAATTGCCTTCAAGTGTTAGAAAATCACTAGCTGGGCTGTGCTTTCTCTGGAGTCAGTAGTAAAATTCCCACTGGTAGAGAAGGGAACAGGGTCATCTCTGCACTCTTTAAAGCAATGGATATATTTCTGTTCCTGTAGCAACTTTGCATTTGCTCTTCTCTGTTTTTCTGTTTTTGATGGAAAACTTTTGAAATTAATCTCAGTAGGTGTTTTAGAATTAGAATACAAACCAATTCTATATGTAATGGAGTTGAAGAAACTGTTAAGAAAATGCTGCTCTTCTCTTAAGAAGGTCAGTGCTGAGCTATTCTAAAAATGTTAATTTACACTTCTTCAGGTGACAGAAATTGTTTGCTGTTAGATCTGTTCTGCTTAGCAGGGAACTGATGAAAAACTGTAGAAAATCTAACTGGAGATTTTAGTTTAACCAACACTCTTCTCTGGTCAAACAATGATGAAAATCTGTAGCATGGCAACACAGCTGCAAAAGTCAGCTGCATTGGAAGTTGCTGAGGAAATTTACATGTAGGAGATGGTTTTAAAAAGTCATGAAAAATATCTTTGCAAATTGAGAAGAAAGGGCACTGGAAAAGTCGCTGGTACAAGCAGACAAAACCTTTGCACTAGAAAGTGACAGGGCCTGGTGATTCAGACTTGGATCTTATAGCAAAGTTAAACATTAACAGCACATGTATATCCTAGGAAATTCAAGCTGCGTGGGCTAGATGAGTGGGGATGTAAATAATAGCACTAATTGTTTCAAATTGTTGAAAAACTAAAATTTAGATACATTTTTCAGTTGTTTCTTAGAACTTGATATAATTTTAATGCAAAGAATTATCATCATCATGTAGCTTTTCCTGGCTGCAAGGAATAATTTGGTAACTCAATCCCCTGGCCTTTATACTACCTTATTTCATGTTGTCCATGACTAACTAGATTTTTCATTATACTATTATATAAATTGTCTTGAATTGCTACAGATTTTAAAGTTTTTTCTTTAGCAGAAACCCTATTTTGCAATCTAAAAATTTTACCCAGCATTTGAAGAGATATTTTTTCTTCTTCACTATACGCATGTAATAGCTATTATCCTAAACTGAAGTTATACAGCAACAAAAGGAAGTATTTTTAGGTGTGATCTCATTTTGCAAAGGATAGAGTTATTCTAAGTATGTACTTGTATTTTCCATTGTTTGCAGTAGCCACTGAAAGGTTAGAAAATAAAATGCTTCACCACTTATTCCAGCATTCTTCTGGGACTGATCCAAAAGCCATGGCAGTCAACGGGTCTACTTAGACACTGCTCTTTCTCGTGGCATTTTAATGAATTTATAAATCAACGTAACTTTTCCCTTTGTTTCAGTAAAAACACCCGTTACAGCTGTACTACTAAGAAAAATATGCTGTAAAATCACAGGTTTTATTTTTTTTTTTTTTTTTTGTTTAGGGAAGGATATGTGTGGGTTTCAAGGCTTTTTACCAGGCATTTTAATCCAGCATATATGGATTACTCCTCAAGTTTCCTCTCCAGGTGCAGAGACCTTGTAGAGTTAGTCCTGCTAGTAAGGGGGATTTGGTGGTCCCAGGGCAGCGCTTAGCCCCAGCACACCCTCCCCGCGCCCCGGCCTCGCAGATACTCCTGTTGCAGACAAATGACAACGGCAGTGAGGAATTTGGAGACTCTGTAAACTGATTTCTTCAGCAGCCACACCTTTTAATCATGGGGGGAAATCTAGAGAATTCCAGATCAATATAAACACACGGGTGCGGGTGCAGAGCCCAGGTGTGGGCTGGGGGTGTTTGGTGGCCAGCTCTGGTGTGGGGGGCTCTGCCAGGCCCAGCGGCACCCCCAGCCTGAGCGGGTCCCTAGGCGACAACTGTGTGCTCAACCCCGTGCTCCAGTGGGGAATAGTGGGGAGTTGTAAATCTCTGGTACTCTGTAAGCGAGTAGTTTTTAATCTACACTTCCCACGGGATCACATCCTGCAGAACAGAGTGCATTTCTATCAGCTGGGGGAATCTCCTCTCCTCTTGCAGGTCCTGGAAGAAGCTGTCTCTTTTTAACAGCAGCTTCCAACACCTCTTCTTTTGTTCTCCTTTACTGCTGGGGAATTTCCATTGCTTCAGTGTCCCTCCCCTCAGACAACCTGGGAGAAGCAAGTTTCCTTCAGCAGGGCCAACCTCCGCAGCAGCTGCATTGTTCTGCCTGGGCCCCGCTGGCCGGTGTCAGCCACTCGCCCCATTGTCCGCTGGTGGCTTCCAGCCGCCCTGTGGGATACGTGACATGGTCCCTGTCAGCGAAAGGCCGAGCCAATATGAGCTGACGGTTTGAGTTACAGCCGAGGTCATAAAATAGCCCTCAACTGATGAGTATATCCTCAGCAGATTCCCCAGCTGCTACATAAAATTTTGAGTTAATGGTGTGTCTCTTAATAATTCTGAATTTATTTACAGTGGATGAGAAATGAGCCTTCTACACCAGGTGTATTGTAGAGTAATAGACTCCAAGGTTTTCAGATTCTCCCACCCCACAAGAATGACCTTTTGGCCAAGGCCAGCTTCTGAAGGGTCACAGGACAAAACTCACTTCAGCATTGTTCTTTTACAAACCGTGCCTCAGACTGTGGCAAAATGGCTCAACTGAGAATGTTGAGAATTTTTTCTTTTTAAGACTTCAAATAATTGGAAGTTTTGTGAACTTTTCATCTCCTGTTTTAAAGAACTTTTTTTGAAAGGGTGTTTCTCTTAGCCGTTGCTTCTGCCTCTTCTCCCAGTGAGAATCTTTTGTTACAGTTCCTTCAGCAGCAAAACTGACTTGAGAATTTCTGGCTGCTCTTTCCTACACCATATTGCTGCAGTTCACAACCCACTCAGTCCTGAAAAAAATATCAAGCATGGAAATTGTGTGCATAAGATCACTGAAACAAACCATGTTAAAAAACAAAGTTGTGTTGCATTTCGTTCTTAACAATTCAGTTTAGTAGTCATAGGGGTCGGTTTAGCCATGGAACAGGACATAAGCCAGACGTGCTAGCTGAGAATCTGTGGGATTAAGTGGAGACTTGAGAGAGAGCAGACAATTTTCTGAGTCAGTAGTGCACAGGCAGGTAGTTCATTGTTTTGTAAGGAGCCAGAGGGATAAATTGGCATAGGTAGTGTCTCAAGATTGATGCCATTAAAATAACTGGAATGTGCAACAGTAAAGCCCAGTCCTGTTCTTTGTGATAATTATATATGTATTGTGTAGTAATAATCCTAATGTGTTACTGGACATCAGTGCTATACTGTATTTGTTGTTGCACAAGGAGATGAGTTTAACCTTGTTAGAGGAACAGACAGCATAGCTCAAAGTCTCTTCACCATCTATATTTGCTGATAATTTTTGGAGGGTGTACTGAAATCATAGGATTGTACTATCTTTATTTATCTGGCCCATTCCTGCCTTTGAAGTGCTCCTTTCATCTGCATTTTATAGTGTACTTACCTGAACTCAGTATACTAGCATGGACTTGTTACATAGATTTTATATTAACAATTGATAGTATATTGAAATAATTTTGTATTTAAAGGGTTTTGGATTTATGGGAAATCCATTATAATAAAATGATGTCTGACTTTTCTTACAAGGTTTGCTTTTCAGGAAATCTGTATTCCCCTAGAAATACAGCAAATTTCTATGTTCTTTTACATGTCGAAGGGAGAGAAGGTTGGGTGGTGGTGGTATTTTTAGGCTTATTTTTGCATGTGGGAAAATGTCATTGTTTACCTGACTAGAAATTCAGTACCATATTGATTATCCAGAATGAAACAAATTTAATTTCACCCCAGTGAAAGACAGAAAATGTTGAGAACTGTCAAGTGACTGGGTGAGACTCTGCTCTTTTTCTTGTCACAGCTTGTGTTGATTGCAAAGGGAATTGATACACAATGATTAAGAGAAAAATATTCTCTTCTTGTGAAATGTACAGAAAACATTTTTTTGCAGTTCTGTCAGTTGTTTTTTCTTATTTTTTAAACAGGCTTGTGAGAGCAGGATATTAAAATGCTGTTTTCACTAGCCTCAACAAAGTAGCAAAAGCAATAGCTGGTTGTCATATTTTCTGTTCCATCTTCCGATTGATTCTAGTCTAATACCTGCAGACAACATAACATGAATTAAAAATAAGTACATATTTCTATATACTTGTTTTTGTAACTTGTCTTTTACCATTCTCTTATGTTTTTGCAATAAGAGGTACTCCTTT
The DNA here is from genome assembly GCA_013397795.1 of Orthonyx spaldingii. Lineage (NCBI taxonomy): Eukaryota > Metazoa > Chordata > Aves > Passeriformes > Orthonychidae > Orthonyx > Orthonyx spaldingii. Next base: position 48,934 of record VZTJ01001204.1, on the reverse strand, counting down.
ACTATGTGTCTTTTAACTTTGAGTGGACACTGAATTTGTAAAAGACCAAAGTCAATCTTAGCAATCAAGATGTTGCCATTCCTTTTCATCTTTAAATGTACATTTTGATGAGAAAGTTCACCTGAAAACTACATCAGCTGCAATGAGGCTTCCTGATATGGAATATCTAGGGTCCCATAAAATTATAGGAGCCTGCTCGTATTGTTTTCAGGTTCTTATTGTTCATAACAAGTTCCTGTTGTTTGAAAGACTGCTTTCTTGTATACTGGCAAGAATAATGTCCTGATATGAGGTGAGGTTGACTCGTTTAGTCTGTTAATTTTATTGTGGCATATGCAGATAGCTTAAGCCTCTTCCTATTTTATTTTAGACATGGTGAGATAACAATTGACTTTCTGAGAATTCTCTGTAACCTGAAGAGCTCAGGAGATGGAAATAAGAAGGAATCCACTAGAGGGTTTTTACTTAATTTCTGAACATCCAAAAGACATTTACGGGTGAATGGATTTTCTAAGTATTTTAAATGTCAGAGATAATTAAAAATGATGATAGTAACAACTGTGCCAGTAGGCTGGATATCAGACAAAGTGATTGGCTGTGGACTTTTGGCTTGTTACAGCTGCTATAGGATGTGGTCTGGAGTGGGAATACAATCTAGTGAAGGGTAGGACATGGCTTATTGCTATAGGTGAGGAGTTCAGCCCCATGGTCTGGATTCAACACTATACACTTGCTGTGATTCTTGTAAGTTTTTTGTAAATATCTGGTAATTGCTTTTCTTTCTGCAGGATACTGGAAGAGGCAGGTCTCTGACTGTTATGAATTAGACCTTGATATGAGTACAAAAGCAATCTTTTTTATTTTTTGTTTTTCTGATTCCAGAGACAATGTATCTTTTAAATATTATGAAATACATGTTAATGAAAGCGTGAGCTGACAGACAATATTATGACACAATTTTTATGCCAAAATTCAGGTGGTAATTCCATCTCCTCTCAGCACTATTTATCTTCTCTCAAGCTCCCACCATGAAAAGACCTGGCAAGCTCCGCAGTACAAAATGAAAAAGGAACTATTTTTCCTTGTTTGTCATTTTATGGTTGGGAAAGTGGCCAGCACAAGGTTAATACTCCTTTTAAGTATTACTTATTTTCCTACTTTGAGGATTTACATAGTGCATTGGCATTCTGGAGGCTCCCTATAGAGATATGCATTAGTTAGAAGTATGTATGGGTGTCTGGAGTCAAGAATGTCATCTTTTTTCCTGCCTGCAGTGCCTGGGTGTTTCCTGAGTGCACAGATTAGGGAAAAAATTCTGGCTCTGCTATACAAAAGCAAGTTTGCAACATGCTTTTTCAGTAAAACATTAGAAAATGCGATGAAGTGGAAGAGGAAGGTTTGTTATGTATTAGCATGGGTTGGCCATTCAAAAAGTCAGCTGTCTTCACACATTCATATCCTTGGCTAGTGCTGCCCTCTAGGCTGCATTTGAATTTTAAACAAAGAAAAAAATCCCTGTTTTGTCTGAGTGGAGATGTGTTCCCAACTCACTGTGCAGGGAAACAGTTCATTTGGCACACTTTTTCGAGTGTGCTGCTGAAAACCAATGAAATGGTGCATAGCACTTATGTTTCTTTTAAGGTGTTATAGAACATAAAGTAAAATGTGAATTATCCAAGTTCTAAAGTGAGTCTTTTTGCAGTTAGTGAGTGTGGAAGAAGAGAAACTAGTTCTTCTGCAATAGTTTGAAGATCTTATTGAAGTTTTATCTGAAAAAAGGTTTGAAATAGTTCTCTTGTACACTGTTTGGCCTCCTAAATGTTACAGGATCACCTTCAATCAGGTGAAGAGATAACTGTAGAACTGTATGTTTGGTAGTTCTTCTACTCATTCAAGGAAAGAAGTCCAACTGTCCAACTATATCTATCTTTTTTT
>VZTJ01001204.1:33007-46957 GCA_013397795.1 Orthonyx spaldingii | reverse complement strand
TTTTTTTTTTTTTTTGGTCTAAAACTTTGAATATATATCTTATGCTAGAAACTTGAATTTCACAAGTAAGGGAAAACCTGAGAATACATATTTATGTTTCCCTTGACTTAATTTGAAGTCATGTTACTTACTTCAGCTAAAGGCTAATATCTATTCCTGAAGAAGTTGCAAAAAATCACCTAATCTAGGCTCATTTTAAACCAAAACCAACTGCAGTGATTTTGGAAATGCTACCTCAGTTTATGATAGAGCAGCTCTGCACACTATCTTACTAGAGGACTTTGTCTTCAGCTGGTGAGGTATTTGAAGATGGGTAAGGTTCCTTTTTATGCCATATCCATCTTTTACCAATCTGTTGAAATCAGCAGATCAGCAGTAAAAGGTACCAAATACAACAACTGTTTTTAATCTGTGATGTGAAACTGTGATTGTAAGGAATTAGATTTTGAGTAAAAGCACGCTCCATATGATTCATCAAACAGCAGCAGTGACAACTATTTTTTGTCACAAAGTTTTAAAGTAGAAGCAGAGGCCTAGAGAAATGAAAGGCATTGTTAGAACAGATGGTCCATTGAGATGCTTGTGCTTTCTCTGTTACAGAAAGAAGTGTTTTCCTGCTCCTGTACTATCAAAAATTGCCTGGTCATTATTGCTCCATTTATCAGTCTGTGTGGTTTTAGTATGGAGAAAGAAATGAACAGAACGCTAGCTCTACACTTCCACTCTGAAGCAGCACTTTAGCTAATACGCACTGTGAAGACCTATGGTACTTTGCAGTTTCATGTAGCTCTTTTGAAATTTCTTTTCAAACTGTGCAGAATGTAGCTTTGGAGCCCCTTGACAGTCTACCTGCAGGGAAAGGTAAGATAGTTCCTGTGGCATGTATGTGGTTGTGTAGCTGGGGCATGTAGAGTGGGGACACGGACTCAGCTCTCCTTCCGGGCGGATGTGCTGCTCTGAAAGCCTTGGAATCACACTTCTGTTTCTCAGCAGGACATTGCTAAAATATCCCATTTCTGCAGTATTAGGACCAAGGACAATGAGGAATTTAGAATGCCTTTTTAACGCAGAATACAAGTGCATTCCATCCCAAGCCCCAAAAGGCAAGCTGTTCCTTTCAGGATATTACTCAGATTTCCAGAAGCTCAATGTCTGTAATAGTTTTCCTTGCTTGCTAAAAATCTAGTGAGGCCATTACCATTTAAAATACTTTATTTTGCATTTCAAGATTGGCAATTAACATTTAAAGTGTGTCTGGAGCAGACAAAACATTATTGTATCTGGGCAATGTTCTTTGCTTGTATGTTTCCTTCAATACAACTTTATTGCCTTAATAAAGTATTTAAACTGCCAAATCTGCTTTTTGAGTGTAGGAAAGGCAATCTTTTCCACATCACAGTCTATCTAAATTGATAGCATGCTGGTGGAAGATGTAACTTAATAAAAATTACTAACTAGATTTTTTTTCCTTTTGTCTTTTTTGGTTTTTTAGTAGCTAAAATTATTAGTAAATCCTAACTTTTTTAATATAACCTACTACACTATTTCTCAATTAATTTTTCACAAGAATCAGTAAGTATCAAACCTGAGTAAATTCATCAACTCTAACTATTTTAAAAGTTAAATTGCTTTTTTATTTTAAATGAAGACATACTAAATAGAATGTAAACATCCTGTTGCAAGAAGATACCTACAATGTTCTCATGTATAAAGCTGTATAAAAGACAGGTATCCTAAACAGGAGTCACTCAGCTATTTTATGATCTTTATAGTTGGTTTTATAAAGTGCTTGCATTTAAGCACTAGATGATGGCCTCTGGGCTACTTATTTTGAGGGCTACATGGGAACAGAAAATTTCTTTTTGCTGCTGGGAAACAAAAAATTGTGACTAATCAAATCATACTGGTATGTATGCATGAGGAAGTGCAAGATTTTGTAGGGTCCAGGAGGAGGATTCTTTATTCTATCTAGTTATTAATTTTCCAGAAACCCTTAAAAACTTTCCTTCTGAATAAACTGTGGCCATTCTCAGCCTTTCTGATGAGGACATTACACAGACTGGCAGTAAAATAGTGTGGCTGTTGCTTCAGAGAATGCAGTGCAACCTGGACATGTGACCTTGTAAAACACGGGTGAGATTTTTCCGTGCTACTTTTAACTTCAATAAACTTAGAAGAATTTCTTTCAATTTCATGACCATATATTGTAAAATTCACTGACATTCTAAGCATACCTTGCCATTTTATTTTTCTAAGTTCAGGAGGGGCAAAGCTATTGCTAAGTATGGAAAGGGAAGTGCAGTCTCTCAGCCTGTAATAACACTATGGCATGTGACATGTTTTCACAAGGAATCATTTCAGACATCAATGATGTCATGTTCATGGCTTCCATCACCTGGAAACTGGCCTGTTAAATTTAGAGAAAAAGGTAGGATTTTACTGATTTTACAGCATAGTGGTGTAAGGAAAGTATATGCTTTATACGTGCATCGTATATTTTATATGCTTTTATGCTTTCCTTTACTTTCTTTTAAATTTTAGTCACTATTAACACATATGGATGCTGAGATCCTAAAATTTCTAGTTATAAAATTAAAATCTTGTATTTTTTAAAACGTGGTAACCTACATTGTTATACAGAATATAAAAATAAAAATAAAAGGAGTTTTTCAGTACAAACTGTCTTTTAATTTACTGGAGACTAAGATATTTTAAAAAAACCCCAAACAATAATAAAAAATGGAACTCTTTCTGAGTTGTTTGTTGACTAGAATTGATGTGAGGCAGGAATGAGCAAACCTGTCAAAGCCAACACTCAAGTCCTTCCTACTATTTCCAGCTTTGCTCTTCTCCTGATGTCTCTTACCCACTCATGCTAATATGATTTTTTTTTATTACAAATGTTGTTTTGCTACTTAAGCATATTTTTTTTGGTTGACTTAAATTTGAAAAATAAATCTAGAAGTATGGAGAAATGCATAATTAAGTATGTAAGCTTGTTATATCATTAGCAGATTCCCTTGAACCATATGGTTAAGATGAATCTGAGTCATGAACACTTTGCAGTATTCCTATGGGACAAATGACAGTATGCAAAGTGCTCACAGTACACATATAAAATAAATTCATACTAAATGATAGAATTTTAAAAAGCCATAATATTAATTTTGCTCTTTTGTCTTTAAATATGGCTGTTAAGTTTACACCTCTTGTAAAAGCGACTTCACCAAGCAGAGTTAAGTTGGAAAGCATGAAGCTTGTTCAGAGTAATTATTGTGAAGAAGTGCGTGTGACTTCAGCTAAACAAAAAAATTCAAAAAAACTCTTTACATAGTTTGAATTTTTCATTTTATGTCTGAAAATTTTTGCTAAGCAATTTCAGATTGGCTGTCAGAACAGAGATATGGAAACTTTAAATACAGCAGTGCCTTTAAATTACTGAAAAGTAAGAATAAACAACTCAGATTCAGAAATTATTCACATTTTCCTTTGCTCAATCGCTATCTTTGATGATAATAATTGAGTCTGCTTGAGTGCTTGTTTTCATAGTTAAACTGCAAAATGTTTTGCAGTGGAGGTGAACTTCATTGCTTCCTTCTGTAAAATGGGAAGGAAAGCAAAAGCTGATGATAAGACTTTACTAACAGTGGCAGAGCAAGTGACAAACTCAGGGATGAGTTCTTCAGGCTGGTACCTTCAGTCCGAAGGCAGTGCTTCCATTACAATAATTCTTCAAGTGAAGTTTTTTTTAGTGAATCATACATTTCCTGGTTTTTGTCTATCTGAAGTTTAACTGGCATAAGTTTTGCTATACAGTTTATTCACAAATCAGTCCGTGTTCTTCCTTGTGATTTGAGTGGTTTCTTCTGGAAGTATGTAATATATACATATACATATACATATATATATATATATATAAAAAAAACCTATTTAAAGCTGTAGGATGTTTTGTATGCATTGCAGATATGATTGTGTTATTATTTCAATTGCATATGTATGCTCCCTGTGACTACAGAAGTACATAGTCACAGAATAAAAACCATAGTCAAAAGAATCCAGACTGCTTATTTTTATACTTACTGATATCCCAGAGAAAAAGGTAAAAAGCAGTTTATAAAACCTGGACAAAAGAAGGATGTAACTTTTTTTTGTACTCCCTTGGGCTGAATCTCAGCTGAAATAACTGACAGTTTTTGGACTTACTGAAGGAAATGATGAGTGAAGATAAATATCCAGATGTTTGCTGGCCAGATGTGTAAGGTTACATTTAGGAAAGTATGAATTCTCTACCTGTGTCTTCTGAGAAGGAAGTTGTCACTAGTAAACATGCTATATTTTTATTTCTACAGTTTGTGGGGGAAAACAGGGTTCAGTGCACAATTTTATTTTGCCTTCAATATAGTGTCTTAAGAATGGATGTAGGTTGAACATGCAGATTGCACAGCATGCAAATGGGATTTTTTTAATAGCCATTATGTCTGCAGAGCTAACCTAGCACCCTTTGTGCACTGTTTTTAGTTCAGGGGAGGTGCAGCTTATGGAACTGTCTTCATTTTCCAGCAGTAGGATAGAGGTGTGTCAAGTCACTGAAAGTTTCCTATTTTCTATTCCCATGTTTCAAACTGATTAATTATGCCAATAAAAAAGTTAAAGCTTGACTTTTTCCCCTCTTTCCCCTGCCTACACGAAGTCTCTCCCTTCCCACCTAATACACAGGTCTGCTTCTTTTCAAATAAATAGTTGTAAGCGGCTGCCTGCTCATACAGCAGCACAGCTCATCTCAGGTTGTGCTTGCTCTCAAACTTGAGAAGAGGAAAGAAAAGTCTTGTTAAAGTCAAGTAAATAACTTAGCTGCTAGGCAGTAGGAAAAATATTGGATTTGATTGTGTATTATTCCCATATGGGTGAGATATATTTAAAATTGAAAAGGAAACCAGCTCCCTTAAAACTTAAAGTGACAGATTTTCAAAAATTGGCAGCCAATTTTCGCCTATAATTGTACTTAATGTGGAAGGGATTTTCCTCTGCTGATGAGGGATAAGAAGGTCTTGCCACCATACTAGCAGTGAGGCAAAGGAGGCCCCTTCCAGCACGTAACATTTGCTGGCCAGATATTTCTCCACTTCCTTGGGCTAAATGTCTCCTGAGGGCTAGAGACTGCTTCAGTGCATGGGAGGTGATGAACTCATTTATGTGAACTCCCCTTCCTTAGGAGCTCCAAAACAAGCATGTCAAGAGTGAAACTTTAAAAATAAATAAAACTAAAACAAACAAACAAACAAACAAAAAAACCAAAGCCAAACAAACAAAAAAATCCCACCAAAAAACAACAACAACAACAACAAAAACCCCCAAAAAAGATCCAAAAAACCACCAGCAACAACAAAACCAAAACCAAAAAAACCCCAAAACCAAACCAACCCAACTTTTAAACAGGGTTATTCTTCTTCTGGGCAGACAGTGTTGTAACATGATGCAGTATGTTTTAGCACTGCAAATTCCCTTAACTGGTGTTGCCTATGATTTTACATGCAAGCTCCTGAAAAAGTTTTTATTTATGTGCATATATAGACTTATTTTTGTTTTCCCATTCTGCCAGTATATAAACATTAGAAAATATAATAGCCATATAATTACAGGAGCCCAGCCTTTTCCTCCTTAGAAAAAATAAGGAGCTTTCAGAAATACTTGTTTCAAAGGCACAGGCTTTCTAACACGAAATTTCTTCAATGACTTAATAATTTCTGCTCAGTCATGTATGAGAACAAATAGGCTCTGGAGCATGACCCGAAGATTGGCTATTGCAAAGATTTAGAAATTGTCTCAATTTCTGTGTAATGCTCGAAACATTGCTGGAAAATGTTATATGCTCAGGATGAGGAATGATGTTACAAGGTGTGAAGAGAGTGTGGAAGTATCACCAGATGCAATTCTTGCTCAGTCTTTGCATACAAAGAGGGAAGAGGAACCATTCAGAAGAGAGAACATGAAAGAGAGATGGAGAGTGACCATGAAGAAAAAGTGGCTATAGAAGTGGTGTAATTCTGTTCCAGGAAGTTCAACCCTGCTCCCAGGATAGCTGTTCCTCCCCATGAAGAGAGACTAAATTTCTAGCCTCTGGGAAAAACCCTTTCAGCTAAAGGTTGGGTAACCAGGTGGCACTTGGAAGCTACCCCAGCCCATCACTGCAGCTATGGTGGCAATGTAACTCCCAGGGGCGGCAGGGGCTCTGGACTGTGCCAGCCCCTTGGAGCTGTGGTTTCCTTTTGCAGGTGAAGGAGTAGGAGAACAGACTGACAATCTGTCATTCAGATTTGCCAGTCAAACTAGTAGTTTCCCAGGCATGTCATGGTGGTTTATCTCCTCGTATTGCCAGGTCTTCCAATATCATCCCCTCTCTAAAGAATTTTTTTTGTGGTGTTGGCTTTGAAACCTGAGAATAATTTTTCCTTGGCTTTGATTTTTGTATCTATAAGGATACACTTTGGGGTTTTTTTTCTGCTTCTTGGAATGAAATAATTTGTGTAGTAATTGTAGGTGGTTGTTTTTACAACTTGCAAAACTTACAGAAGTGTTGAAGCACTAAGAAATCTTAGGTATCACAGTTAGAAGGAGAAAGCTGGGACAGGCAAAGTGGGGTACGTTCAGATAGGAAAATGCTGTGGATCTGTCTGTGTAAGTGGGATATGGAAGCATTGCTGGATGGAACAGAAGGATGTGGCAGAAAGCAGTAGATGTGGAGGCAGTACAGAGGAATGTATGCAGAGTCCGGATGAGTTTAGAAGGAGTAAGGAAATTTATGATGGATTGATTTACGGCTGCTGCATGGCAAAGTTCAGGGATAAAGCCCTGCCATGTAGAAGCTGTTAGAAGTCTTGCTGTTAATTGTAAAATTAGAGTTTGCACCAAAAATGAAAGAAAGACTTTTTATATTAGACACGTTGAAATCCTGTAATTTTTTTATGCAGCTAAAATACACTTTTGCCATAAAGTTGGGCAGCCCTGTTTGGTCTGCTGAAAATACTCTAGTTGCTTCCCAAGTAGTTATGCTTCTAAAGTTTATGATTGTTAAGAAAATGTAATGATTTTCCAATATTCAGAACTAGCAATAGTAGTTTTTAGTGGATGAGTTGAGTAAAATTGCCATCTACACAGTTCTAAAGGAAAAGGCAATAGCAAGTACTAAAAGGCTATACTTTTATGTATACTATGTATTTTGTTCTTGTATACTTTTTACCTCTTTGGAGAGATCTAAGATTTTTCATTTGCTTATGTTTAGTAAAAGGCTGAATTAATACTTTTTAGTTACACACAGATTTATATCTATTAGTCAAGTAACACAAACATCCCTTGAGAGATGGGCTACTGAGCATTAATATAATTGCTGAAAAGTTTCACGCATTTTTTTTAGTTGGGAATAATATCCATTATGTAGTGGGGTTTTGTGTGAGGTGATAGCACAACATTTTACATATTAATCAAAATAATTCAGAGCTTACTTCATCTTCCACTCTAGTAGGATATGGTTACTACACAAATAACTTTAGGACAGGAAGTAAGAATAATACTGTAATTAACTGAAATTGCAAGGGAACTTAGGTAGTCAGAATGTAATTATGCAATGCAGAACTCAGTCAGGAAACAGGATTAACTTTCCTGTTCTTTTGAAAAATACCAGATGATTGCTAATATTTATAAATGGTTTTTGCACATCAACTGAGTGATGATGCCTGTGACAGAGGAGCTGCCTTTAAAATTATGCTAAGCAGTTGGTTCCTCTCTGACTCAGTGATAAAGATGCTTCCTCCAGAAGCAGCTGTTAAATTTCCGTCTTGCAACACAGATTTCCTTAGCGGTGTCACATCCAAACATCAGCCCAATCTCTATTAGTTTGTCAGGACTAATCTGATTGCAATATACCCAAAGGAAAGTCAAATTGAAAATGACTGAGTAGAACTGTTTTATTTTAGGGAAAAAACCCCAAAGTGCATGCTACGTCTATGTTATGTCAGACACTGACATAGGAAAGTTCAGTGTGGCAGGTACTGGCTCAATAGTGAAATGCACAGTTATCTCTAACTTTCAAGGAGTTACTCGACCCCTGCTGACTTTGGTAGGAATTGTTTATATAACCTGTATCATTGCTGAAAGTGTTTGCCATGTGATTAAGAAGTGGCACAACAGGTGTAAAGTCAGAAATAAACTGTGCCAGAAGAAATAGAAAACGGGATTAGCTCCTGAGTAATGACAACTAAAATACAAATGCAGGGAGTGATACCTAGTTCAGGAAGAAATTCACTGTATGTGTGATTTGTTCCAAAGAGAGCTTTGGAATGCTAATTGAAATCAAAGTGTTGCAGGCCCTAAGTCTGACTCAGGTGAATGCTGTGTTGGCAGCAGCTTTGAATACTAAATATTAGCATGGTCAGACGAGCTGAAGTGTAGTCCTACTATATGCTATTGATTCCCATACTTGAACCACAGCAGCTTTAATTGTAAGCCTGATGTCGTTCTCAAGGCAATTCACCTTTGATTATTTTGTTTACTTATTATTTATAAAACTTTGTTTGCAATACTTCTAAGGATTTGAAATTTAAATCATTGACTACTATATTAAGCTTTGAAAGAGTTTACAGTTGTAAGCTATTTTAAGACTAGTATTTATTTTAAAGTAAAAATTAATTTTTTTCTTCTAAATTTCTTTTCTATCCATAACTGAGAGTAACTCCATGAATTCTGTATAGTCCACCAGGGTGATGCACTACATTTACAACAAGATGCCCATAAAATGTTATTTTGTAAAAGAGGGCATGATGTAATACTGATTACAGTTTAGTATAAAATACTTATAATACTGTAATCCGATACTTCATATATACATGCATATTCATTTAAACAAGAATATTATTCTCAATGGAAATTAAAATTGTTAATTCTACATCTAATTTTACCACATTGACTAAGTCTAAAGGGTAAAATCTGAGTAAATCTTCTGGCCTCTTAATGAGGGATTTGTTCTGCTTTTGGCATGTATATTTCGATGGAAATAAGATTTTAGTAAGCAGTATTATTTACATTACATGCCTAAGGGCCAGTCTTTCTGACCAATTAGCATCCTGAACTCAGGGTCTGAGTTGTGATAGTTCTGTATCTTGCTTTAACAAAAGGTTAAAGTAACTGAAATGTTACTTCTGCCTTTTTGGGTTCCCATAGTGGTGAGCAGATCAACAGAGAGATACAAAATGTTAATCCTTCATACTCACTAAAGTATATCTCACATTGTGAGCTTAATACTTCAGAATTTCTTATGGAAATACTTGCCAAGACTGTAAAGAAAATGTTTTTACAGGGAGCCTTACTTTGTCCTGACATTTATGCAAGGACACAATTCGCCATGAACCTTTTAGTCTTCCTCTTCCTTCAGAGCATAATGAAAGGAGCCTATTCATCCTGGTCTCTTGGCATTTTTGTGGAAAAATAATAGTTCAACTGCACAGGCCCACTCCTCATCTGAAATATGAATAAGCCCTGGAGCTGAAGCAATCTGTGCCCACTGCATACTTCTACCGGGTCATTGGACCATTGCCATTGTTAATAAGGTTGAACCCAAATCCACAAATGAAAGAAATAGATAAAAATACTTATAAAGTATCAATGCTTATAGTATAAATATACAAAAGATAACGTTAGAAAATGTATATTGTGTAATTGTTTATTATCACATTAAGTTTTAAAATATTTACATTTACAGAAATGGTCCTCACTCATTTCATAGTTGGGAAATATTCCTTTGGGAGCAATGGCAGGATGTTTTCTGTTAACCTCATTTATTTCGTTTTAACAAGAAAAGGAAGAACTTTTTTAGCCAATTTTTTTTTTCCTCCCTGTAACTAGGTAATAAACTTGTATCTAAAAAAACACTTGCTAGAAAGTGCTGTTATCTGTTTAAAATTTACGGAAACACTGTCTTTTAATGGTACAATAACTAATGCTCAATTATAGAGGAATTCCTCCGGAAGAACAAGTCATGACTGCAAGTGCCAAATAAATCTAGTGGTGTGACATGGATAGTAAAATTTCATAACAATAGTAATGGGAGGGCTATGTTTTCAAAGCAGATTGTGTTGATAGTACTACAGCTGACCTGGCCGTGTTTGATATTGTGTGTATGTGAGGTATAATATTGCTAAATCATTGAGGACTCAATAGGGTGACTTACTGTATATTAGGAGAAGACTAATGAAATTATATCTGGATTAAGAACTTAAAAGAAAAAATGATGTCATGGCTGTATGATTGTGTATAAAATGTAAGGAAAGACTCAAGTTTCTTTCAAAAACCTGTCTTTCCTCAGATTGGTACCCCTAACTGCAGTGCTGCAATCCAAATGCATGACCATCAAAATAAAGCAAAACATTTTTGTAATACCCTATAAGAAGACAGAATATTTAAAAATTGAAGGTGAGAGGTCAAAATATTCCTTTTGAAAATAAGAATATTACCATCTATAATTAATTTAAAAACTGAATTGCTACAGGAAGATTCCAGGTGTGACATGTAGGAGAAGAGTTGCACCTCCACTGCTGCTGTAAGTTGTAAGACTGCTGCTGTGACTAGAATTTGAGTTAGCAGAAAAATGGGTAAAATTTTTGGATTCAAAATGCCCTCCATGTTCTTGTATTTTTTCCCTTGAAGATTCTTAAATCTTAAAAAGTGAAAGGTGTTCTCAGAGAAGGTGTCTATGTTTAAATGCTTATATTTTTACTAGATATTAAAGAGAACTAAACATTAATTTATGCTTTTAGATAATTTAGAAAGGATTTATGTTGCTGAGAAGTTTTGTATGCAAACCTGAAACAAAATTTAATGCTGTTATTTTATTACATGTTAATATATTTGCTTTAAAGTTCTGAGAAAAGATATTCCATACCTCTTTTACTATTGTGATTTAATTTTTTTTCAGAGCATCTGGGAAAAATGCAAAGCTGACTTCTAACGGAAGTCTGTTCCTCATTTACATTATGGAAATATGATGGATAAAAGAACCAAAATTTTTTACAATTTCAGATTTCAAGTTAAATGAGACAGTCCTGGCAATAGAAAACATATTTTTTGATCAAATAAGATTAATTGGTTTTAGGAGTATTGGGGTTTTAGATGAGAGGTTTTTCATTGTTTTCATTTAAAAAGTGAATCTTTAATTTTCTAGTTGACTGAAGCGATGTCAGGTTTTGTAGGAGCATAATTTCCAATAGTATAAATTCCATACAGGGTGCACAAAATGAGATAATTTTTCATCTTTAAGAAGCTGCAGAAATGAAGGACTGGGCAATTCACTTTACACTTCCTTATTAAATATAGGTAACATAAGTAACATAAACAAAAATATTTTCTCAGAAGTAACTCATCATTTGGTTGCTGGAAGTATTAATTCCATAGCACAGCACAGGGAGTAAATACTGCAGCGAATGGTTGTTTTTCAGTGTCTTGGATATGATGATGGCACTGGCATTTTAAAAGAACATGTGTAGAATTCAAAATTGGTTTAACAGAACGTATTTAATGTTCAATCATATATTCATTTTAAAATAGTAAGTAATCATTCTATAACAAGTACCAAATCCTAGATTTTAAAATTTGAGATATCAAAATTAATTATCAAGGTATGTAAGTCTATGGAAATAGCATCATTTTGAGAGGAGGTGCTACACAAAGCTGATATTTTACCATGATTCTTTTGGCTGAGTATGTCTGTGTGTGTGTGTTGGCAAGGATTGGAATTAATGTCTGAGAGCTGGTTACATTAGTACCACAGTGGCATAACTCTCCATTAGTTCTATGGATCTATGAAAAACCCTTCCACTGTTCAGAGTTCAAACCACTTTCGGAATGTGAAAATTAAGTGACCTGAGGAAAAAGCACAAACATAGCTGACCTGGTGGTGGAGAACATTAAAGAATGGCAAAGAAAGGCTGAATTTCTTAGAAAGATGTTTCTAGCTTGCCTAACATCTTTGGACAAGAGACTCTAAACTGTAGCAAAGTATGGACTGAGGAGGGTTGCTGCAGTTGCTTGAGAAATTAGGGTGTCATTTGAGTTGGAGACTCGTTTACATGTGGAAAAGGTCAACGGAAATGTTTTTGGGGATGTGCTGAGACTCTAGCACTTCCCTGCTGGCTTAGGAGGGAGGGCCTTTCCCTTACTGCCCTGTGACTTGTAATGTACTTTACATCCAACCGTAGTGGAGGAAGTATGGAAAAGTCATCTTTGCAGGAAAAAATGTTTTTGAACCTGTGCACATTTAATAGGTGGCTATTTTTATATGCTTGTGACATTATAAATATATGGAATAATTTCTGTTCTAAAATGTTTACTTGAGACAAATGAAAACCTTTAGACACTATGAAGGGTGAGGCCAGTATGGTAACAAAATGTATTGTTTCTTAAAAATACATCTTTAAAGTTGAGTCATACAATTGTTGAATGGCAAACAGCTTCTGATAGTCAATGTCCTGAAACCTTAAGAACATCCCTGGGATTTTCTGTGTATATATTAGTTTCAACTGCCATTAAATTTTACAACTATCGAGTTGTACATATGAAAATATAGGCATAAAAAATGCCTAAAGATTTTTGTAGGTAACATTCATGCTATAGTTTTTAACACCACATTCAATATATTTTTAAATATCTTTAATTTTGAAACAAGAAATTTTTTTTAATTATGTTGGTGATATCCCCAGTATGAAGATCTCTTAAACCAGAACCAAAACTTTCCATTTGCCAGCCCAAAGTGAATTGTCAGTCACACATTCAGGTCATATCACAAGTCATGGACCTGTGAATCACTAGGCTCTACTCTTTGGAGGACTAACTTGTGAGATAAATCAGTACACTGAGATAAACCAGAATAGGATGAAAATTTCTAATCCACTGGATTGACTCCAAGATGTGATCCTGAGTCAGTATGAGGATTGAAAGAATATTCATAGATCCATGTTTGACCTGAGCATCAATATCTGCTATTTTTTAAAAAAGAATGCATCTAAGGGAGAACAGTAGTATTTTCTTATGTCTGACGGGAAGATCCTAAAAAGTACTTTTTTCCATGAGGGTCTGAAGAACGTTATCTCTTACAGAATAACTGTGTTCTGTTGTAATTGCTCTTGTGAAATTAACTGCTGGTCATGGAGACATCCTTTACCTAGCTGGTTTGTTTTTGATAGCCATGGAAAAACAGCTTATTGGAAGCTCTAAGCCTCTGACAAAACAGGATTAGTTTGTGTTAAATTTTGCTGTCTTGGTTTGCAGCATGCAAAAGAGCTAATTGCCAGTTAGCTTGGGTAATTCTACACAACCTGTGGTCACCTAGGAAGTTCTTCACACTTGATGACTTATATTGCTTTAAGTAGGAATGTATACCCCCTCTGAAATTATCCTGTGCTGGCTGCTGTTTCACTGCCTATGGAAAAGGAGACTATGGATTAGGAGAACATACCTTAAGGCAACCTCCAAAATTCATGTTGCATAGACTCATGAGTAAGTTTTTGGGAACGGTTTTAATTGATGAAGGCAGATACATAATTGTTAATATTCTCTTTGTAAAGGTAAGCTGATTCAAAAATTTGTGATTTTATAAAAGCATTTTTGTATGTGTGAAATGGTTCGAAAGAAAGAAAAATATGGTTTTGTTCAGCATGAAGGTTCTTTTACAACTGCCAGGTTCTTGCTTGATAGCAACATATGCATATATTTCTGAATTACTTTTCCAACTGCTCAGTGTTCAGGATGAGTTTATGATGAAATATTAAAGTACCATTAATGTCCTCTGAGCAAAATAACAGCTTTTGTCTGAGGTCAATATTAATTTGACTTCTTTCCTTACTGTTAAAATTGTCTATCATGTGAAGGATTTACTTCACTGATGTACACTCCCACTAGGCAAAAAAA
>VZTJ01001204.1:21576-32977 GCA_013397795.1 Orthonyx spaldingii | reverse complement strand
AAAAAAAAAAAAAGGCAACACTTTCTAATTTAAGACAGGTTAACCCTCATTTCTGTACACAGTAAATGGACATGGCAGGGACAAAATCTTCATTCCTTCTGTCTTATTAAACTTCGGAAGCAGTAGTCTTTAGTTTAATAAAGGCCCTGTCCTCCAGCTGGATTTGTGAAAGGAAATGCTCCCACACAGAGCTGATTTGAAGCTAATACTTCTTTCATGTGAACATGTTATACTTAGATCTTATGGCAGTTGATACAGTGAATACAATCTACTAGTCATCAGTATTTTATAAAAGTGAACAGTTTAGTCTGTGATGTCTCAATACTCTGTCATATTACAGACTTCTATTTATCATTTAAATAATTTGCACTGTATAGTGCTCAGGGTTGTTGCTTTCTATATTCACTTCGAAACTTAATTTAAATTCCTTATGCCTTCTGCAGTAAATGACCAATAAATGCTTCTTGCACATTGTTCAGTTTATAGTAGAGAATATTCCTTTCTTATTGGTAATTGCACAGCAGATTATTATGTGGTGAAAAAAAATCCATTCTTTTCCTAAGGCAGAAGCCCAAGTTCCTGTCTGTTTTGCGGATGTTAAAAATCCCTTGACACTCAAAGAAGAAGAGTGGGAGTATTAACTCTCAGGAACCCTTGGCTGAGTACTCATGAAAAGAGTCTTTCTCCTCCCAGCACAGGGGACTAAACTTGTTAGGAATGCTTACTGTGAAAGAAACACTTTATGTAGTCTTAATAAATGAAATAAATTTAAGAGCATTTTCTTAAGCAGGAGGGGAGGATTGGGATCAAGTTCAACTTTTTATTTTATTAAGAAATATACAGAGAAGGACAGATTATCTGAGGATTTGTCCAAGCTTCTAAGCATGAACTCCTTTGGAGAAAATGGCTGTAAAAATAATTGTTCCTACCTATTTTTAATATTTGATAGCTGCAGTGGAAAAAAAAAATGCTGTTTTTCTTTCTTTCAAATGATATAGGCAATGAATAGCCAAACCACTTGCACTGTAAAGTGCATATGAACCTTGGAAGTAGCTTTTAACATGTTAAAAAAACCCCTCTCTTAATTATTAGAAATGACAGGAGTTTTTCAGTCAGGGTGACCACTCTACATAATGAAATATTAGGGACTGGCACATAAGAATAAAGGGTCTTGCACTGTAATTGAGTAGAATCAGAGCCTCTAAAATCCTTTTATTAGTCCACCTTGCAAAATTTATACGGATTTTGCAGATTTGCAAACTTTTCCTAATATGTGAAGGTATAACCCCACCAGCTACAAGAGTCAAGACTTCATAAACCTGAAGTGGTTTTTGGAGGTGTGGGTTATCTCAGCTGACACAGGCCTGGCAGGTAGCAGGAAATGGGGCTACTGTGCCTATGGGAATCGCTGGCCGTCCTCGCTAGAGCCGAGGGCTTTGTGTGCGCCGGTTGTTAAGACAAACAGGGAAAGCCAGTGCCAAGAGAGACCGCCCTGCCGAGCTGTGGATAGATGTTATTATTTTTAAGAAGAAGCCCTCTGGTGATATAACAGGGCTGACCTTGTTAGCGGAGGCTTCATAAATCTTTCTCAAGTGAAAGTTCCTGGCTGCGCAGGTTGGAGGGCAGACAAAAGAATCAAAAGAGCCAGGATGTGAAGTCTCTGTACTGTACATGTGAGCACTGCCTATGGGACTCTGCAATAATACAACAATAGCCAAGATTGCAAGGCACAGCTTCAGTTCACTGCCTGCTTTCAACTGCTTCTAATAACAGTTTTAATTTTAGATTCCTCATGGCCTTCTGCATAAAATCTTAAAACCATAAAGATTCTTCAGCAAGAAAAAAAGATTATTGAAATATCAGCATAGAAAATTCTCTCATTTCTCTCTTAGTAATATAGTAATAATTAAATACAGTGATTAGAATAGAAAATGCTAAAAGATAAAGTGGCTATGATAGAAATATATTTGATTCACTTTGACTTTCCACACATTTGCCGTGCTGTAATGAAAAGATCTTTATATAATGTATTACCTGTCAACCTACAGGAGACCTTTTTAATCTTGTTATCATCTGTTAATCGTTTGAGTCAGATGCTTTGCAGTACAGGACATTCTCAAAGCTGACTGAAGAAGCCTCCATGGAGCATACTGATGACATGCCAATCTCACCGTCTTGAATGAAATTGAGAAACTTTCTTTGTGGTTAATACTTGCACCTGTTCAAACAATATATATGTCTATGGAATATGCATATCCTCTCTTACTCCATCAGTACTGAAGCCATAGACCTTGGTGTTTGCCAGCTGTGTACTGGTGACCCTGCAAATGGAATAGACACTTTCAGGTCCAAAAATCACAAGACTTCAGCCGTTTGAGCTAACTGGCCTTACAGTACCATTTAGGTGGGTTTCCATTGCAGCAGGTATTAGAGATGACATAATCCTTAATTCTAGGCTCTACCTGAAGCTTTTCTTTTCTTCCTCTGTGTCATTGTACGTAAACAGAAATTAGTTGTGTTACCCTGGAATTGTATTTCTTATGCAAGAAGAAAGGGAGGACAGAGGAGTGAAAATATAATAATTAGATAAGTATGCAGGGCCAGCTTGAAAGCCATTTTAATTGGAGAGAGAGATGCTTACATTTTTGTACTTGGGGCTGGGAGCATAATGTATGTTGGTAGAGTTTATGTGCTGTAGTATTTCTCCTTTCTTTATTTGCTATTTTAACATTTCAGCATTTTCCCAAGTGGAAACTTTACATGAGGTGAAACATAATGAAAGCAAATGAGGAAGTCTTGATTGGCTTTGCAATTTACTTAAAATGTTGGCAAGAGTCTTGATTAAGAGTTTAAATTCACACAGGCTTAATCAAAAAGAAATTAAAATCCTGTAAAGAGGCTCCTCAGGATTCCCTTACAGAAACCAGAATTGTCAGCAAGAGCTAATTTTCTGTGTTTATATCAAGACCAGGAGAAAGGAGTGAAAAATAGAGTATAATGGGCAGTTGAAGTGTAATTACTACATGTCCATAATGTCCTCACAGAAAATAGAAAAAATACTACATGTTGTAGATCTGTGAGCTTAAGGCAGTGCTAGCCAGTGGAAGAGCCAACCTGATCTGTTTGACAGAAAGAGTTATCGCCCTGGCAGGTGAGCTGGGAATGAATGAGGACAACCCTAGCAATGGACAGCAGGTAGACTTAGTGTTCCTCCACTGTAAAGCTGCCCAGGCTTTATCTCCTTATGTTACAACCTATGCTCTTTTGTTCATTAGTTCAGAAAATTCTTACTGTACATGTTGAAGATTTTTAGGCAACGTATTAGACCTAACCAAAATCAGGCTGCATTTTTCGCCTTGTGACTGAGTTGTCGTTATCAGGAATGGAACTTCTACATTGCTGTGCACTGTAATTAAATACCAGGCAACAAATTGAAAAGTAGTTTAATAAGTCCAGATTGGAAGAAAGAAGTGGGAAAACCAGGAAAAATTTGGCAGGAAGATTCTCTGCATTAAAGAGAATCCAGTCACATTCTTTTATGCTATCTTTTACAGCCTAATCCACAGGAGAAATGTGATTTTTAAAGTGAAAGAGAGCATTTCAGGAAAATAACTTCATTGTTTCACAAGTAAAGACGGATTTTTTTATGCTACTCATTGTTGGTATTTTATCACTGGGGCCTGAGCCTCCTATGTTATAACAAAATCACAGAGATCTGAAAATAATATAGCCCAGTAAGTCTTATTGTAGATTCCCTGACACCTCTGTGCTTTCAAGTCTGTATTAAATGAAAAAAATCCATTTTCTGGTGTTTGAACTTAATTATGGAAAACTTAAATGGAAAACAACCCCAGTAATTTCACTAGGGTAATGTTAACACTGGGATAGCTAATCCTTTACCTTTTAAGGGTGTCAGCTTTTAATGTATTTGAAGCTGTTTTGTATTTTTGCAGGTATTTCACAGTTGTAATTAAATTTGAAATATGCCAAATGTTATGATCTTAATGAACTCTGTGCAGACAATAGCTTATAGCAATTAGGAGAAAATCAAGGTTCTACATATTGGCAAGTATGTTACTGCCATACTGGGAGATCTTTATTTTATCCAGCTACAGACCTCTTCTATTATGGGGAGAGTAATCAATAAATTGTGTGCTAGTAACAACCGTTCCATGTATCACATCATATTTCTGTATTTCAGTCCCCAACAAGGGTAGAAAGTCCTCATGTTTTATTATACTGAGCTGTACCTGTTCAGTTCTCAAGGCTAGGTTAGGAGGAGTTGTGTTCCAATTCACAGTAATTGCAATGACAAAAAAAATCACTTCCTTCTGCCAAAGGGAAACAAAGCAAGGCATTGAACAGAAAAATCAATTTACCCAGTAGTCTTACTTCCTCAGTGTCTGTGGCCCTACTATGGAATTTCAAATTGTGCAAAATAAACTGCGATCTTTTAAAGAAATCTTCAGGACTAAACCACTCAAATGATTTGTCACCATCCCTTAAAAAAGTCAAAAGTGCTTTTGACAATAACAGTCTAGATATTTTGACATTGGAGTCTGAAATATATAGACTGATTTAGGAGGACACCATTTTTATATACAGTTGCTCCCAGTTTATGTTGTAGGCTGTAGATATCGCATATGAATGTGTATACTGTGTGTGATTCTGCAAAATACATTGACTCTTTAAATCCTGTTAAAAATGGGCACGGCCCATCAGCAGCTTTCAAGTATATGTTCGTTTAGAAAGTATTCAGAAAATACGAAGTATGTCAAGTCTTACTTTGGCAACAAGTTTATGGAGTTACTCATGGCATTGTTTTAACTAAAGTGATGAGGAACCAAAACAAATGCAGAATAAAATGGCTTTTGATATGCTTTCTATCTAACCTGTAGGTAGCCAGTCGTAAGAGTTGAATGAAGAAAGAGACCATCTTGAGTTAATCAATGTAATTGGTAGAGATTTAAATACTGTTGCACACAAGTAATTTTTTATTAAAACTGATTCGTGAGAGTCTGCATTTAATATAAAAAGCAGGCTTTCCTGCTGGCATGGGAGTGAGAACAGCAGCGTGATCTATGATGACAGCACGTGACATGTCCAGTGTTCTAGGATCCAATGGTTGTTTTGCTTGGCCAGTGTCACACAGCAAATTCCATAGGATTTTGTACCCCATTGACTGTGCTGGTGACAAGATCTGAAGTCACTCAGCAGACAGAAAATCAACAGCTATTCAGCATATTGCTTACATGTGCTTGACTCTACTGTTTTCTGTAAGGTTTATTAGCTGCTTTCATTATTTTTTGTAGTAAGCATTGCATTTTCTGATTCAGAACAAGTTTAGACAGCTATAAAAGGTGATTTTGTGCTGCTTTGTGTGGATTTAACTGTGTTTAAAAGTAAAAGCACATGACTCTTTATTGAGCTGCATTGGTTTTAATGAGTTTTTAACAGCTCATCTTGGGTATTTTTTTTTAAATTGCAATTCCAGTGTGAAATCCCCTCCCTAAAGCATCTCAGTGAGTTGTTCAGATTACACTGTAAAATAAGAGATTTGCTTTTTCTTCTTTACTTGCAGAAGTTGGCCTACTGTTTGTTTCTCACTATTTTGCCCAAAATTTGAAAATTTGAAAAAATTGCTCAAATACCCATGTTTGTTTAAAATAATTTCCAGTTGTGTGTACCAGATCTTCTGTGTCTGCACCTGTGAAAAAGAGACAGAGAATTGGAGTTGAATTCTCAGCCATTAGTGACCGAAATTCCATTTTGAGCTGTAGAGTGATTCATATGTAACGTTTTTGTATGGCCCTTACAACTGGACTATCTTATTAGTTCAGAAATGATATAAAATATTTCCTTCCAAGGGGACATTTTATTTTCACAGTACCTTTTGCAAACATCAGTATAAAAATAAAATTACATATATTTAAATACATCCTTCTTTTCAGTGTTTCTTGAAAAAGAACACACTTTTAATGGACGAAACCAATTTCATTATATATCCTGTCTTAATTAGCAAGTAATGTGCTCCTAGAAAACTGAGAAGCATTTTGAAATATAATTTAATGGATGACCTCGTTGCCATTATACTGATCCTTATTTAATTTATGTGTAAAAAGCTGCTGTCAAGAGAGGGCACATATATACTGATTGAATCAAAGTTGCTTTTTCAGTAAGGACTAATTCATGAGTGCCAGTTAAAGTCAGTGATTTAAGTCTGCAATGACAAAGAATGTCAAGGGTTTTCTTAGTGTGAAAGGCCTAGGCATTGTTTTTGTGTTGCATGTTTTGGTGCCACGTGTATCAGTAGTGAAAGGAAGATGCCTTTTCTCTTAATATCTTTACTGTCCATGGTGGGAAGCAGCAAACAAGCGCTGGGAGTTATTCTGCTCCTCACACTCATCTCTTCCCCAACAACAAAAATCCCACATCCATGTAAGGCTGTCCATTGGCCAGCAGGTTGAGGAAGGTGATTCCCTTTGCTCTGGCGAGACCCCACCCGGAGTAATGCATCCAGCTCTGGGGCCCCCAGCATAAGAAAGACATGGACCTGTTGGACCGAGTCCGGAGGAAGGACACGAAGTTGGTCAGAGGGCTGTTGTGCCTCTTCTACAACGAAAAGCTGAAAGAATTGGGGTTGTCCAGCCTGGAGAAGCGAAGGCTCTGGGGTGACTTGTTGCAGCCTTCCAGTACCTAAAGGGAGCCTACAAGAAATCTGGAGAGGAACTGTTTCCAAGGACATGTAGTGATAGGACAACATGGGGAATGGCATCAAACTGAGAGTACAGATTAGATATTAGTAAGAAATTCTTTACTGTAAGGGTGGTGAGGTGCTGGAACAGGTTGTCCAGAGAAGCTATGGATGCCCCATCCCTGGAAGTGTCCCAGGCCAGTTTGGGTGGGGCTGTGAGTAACCTGGTGTAGTGGAACTTAGATGATCTTTAAGGTCCTTTCCAATGCAAACCATTCTATGATTATATGATTTTTTAAAATCCTCTCTTCCACTGACTCAACATATGAATATTTTATAGGTATGCCTGTATTTCTCTTACACATATTTGATTTCTTCGTAAGGAACCCTTGGCTATGAGTAAGCCGATATCAATATTCAAAGGAAGGAGTGTAGGTGCCTAGGCTGATTTTTAACAGACTGAAACTTTGTACAGATGATAAATGAGCTGAGAAAGGTCACTCAAAGAAGACCGTAAACAAATATATGTTCAAGGAATTAAAAAAAAATAATTCAAAACATGCCAGAGAGCAGGGTACCTTCAATGTGAATATATATACATATCTCTGAAACTTTTTTTGTGATTTTCAAGCAATCTATCTTCCTTTGTATGAGATCTTTGGTTGTAGTTATGTGATGAGTTTCAAGAGATGATTCTATTATTTTTTTGGTTGGTCTTTCAGTGTGCAAAATGGTTGAAATTATTAGCTCTTCTGCAATGACAAGCAATTAAAATCTTGAGTTGCATTTTGGAGGCAGTCTAGATTCACAGTCTTATCTAGGACTTGATAAGATTGACAAACCAGGAATCTCTACAACTGTTACTGTTTGCACTGTAATCAACACCTTTGCCATCACACCAGCAGGTCAGTCGTCTGTATCCAACAGGATGGCTTAAGTTCTTTAAGCAGCAGCCTTTCAAGTGAGGGATCCTGCTTTCCCATCTAAGGTACAGATCTTGAGACTGCAGGGAAATGATGAAGTATAAAATAGGGTTTAAAAACTTCTTGTTTAATGTTTTCTTTCAGTTGTCTTAAGTTCAGAACATTGCCTGCCTTCTGGGCACCCACACCTTTCTCTATGGATGTGCTGAGGGATAAAAGCACTCTCTGAACTTCATACCTGACTTTTAGGTGTTTCTGTGCTCACTGATTTTAGGACTATATTTTTATAACTGGGTCCAAATGCTATGGGCAATTGCCTGCTGGGAAAAGCAGGGGTTAAAAGGAAAGCTAAACAGATCACAGAGCCAAGGATGACAGTCCACTTCTCTTGTTTTACAATCCCAGCCAAAAACTAACCCAGTGAGTTGAATTACCCTGCTGAGTGTTGTCGTGAGTGCCAGACTGAGCAGGCGCGTGTGTGGGTGTACGGGAGGACAGAGAGGAAGAGCAGCCAAAGAGGGACTTGTGATCATCGGTTTGGTTAGAGCAAACGACCAGATGGGCTTTGCCGTGTGGTCTGACTTTTCCCTGGAGTTCCCCGTCCCGCAGAAAGCATTTCCTTTCTGTGCCTCCAGATGCAAACTGAAGCAGGACTTCCTACTTGGGGAGAGTCCAGCGCAGCAAGGGTGGCACAAGGGGAATCCCTATGATGCTGGAATTGGTAGATTTGCATTGTCCCTCTGTAGGTCCTCATATTTCCATTATTTTTGATGGATGCACACTATTGAGCATTGCCAGGGAAATCACCAGGTATGCAGAGAGAACTCTTAAGCTTTCCATTGCTGCAACAGGCAAGTGCTAACCGCAGGTACCACTGGCAGAGATGAAGAATCACCACCTCCTTGCAGGGCTTTGGAGAAGGCAAAATGAGAAGGAAATCTGTCTCAGGCTTTTAAGAGGGCAAGTTTGTATCTGAACCAAAGCTGCTGATTGAAGAGAAGCAGCTGCCAATTCTTAGGCATTACGGTAGGAAGAGGGAGTGACAGTAGGGACTGGCAGGAGCTGTGGGAGAGATGGGAGTTTTCTAGATACCCAAATATCTTTCTGTTTTTCTACTGTTTCCCTTTTCTTCTGAGATACAGTTTCACTGGTTGCTAAGCATTTTCCACAGAATTTTATCTGAATTTTTTAATCTTATTTGGTGTTTTTGCATGAGAAAGTAAGGGGTAGGTTGGGTGGTTTGTTTATTTTTTCCCTGTTTGTTTTCTGTCAAAAAACTGTTTCAGTGACTGTTCTGTTACTCTATTAAAAAGTGTGCCACTGGTGCTTTAATTCTCTGGTATTCTACCAGAGAGGAAGAGGGAGGAATTCAGAATAAAAGATCCACTGATAAGCGACAACTCTGACAGTGTGTTTCCATTTTCTCTTATTATGCTGCTGCAGAGTCAGCAGTTTTAGTGTTGTTTGACTTTTTACATTGATTAAAACTTTTGGACAAGGTGATTTCTAATACATCAGCTATATAAAATGTGTTAAAGTTGGTTTTCTGTGCTGGCTTAAAGTCACTTTTAGCTTATAACCCTCTGTATTAGACTGGTCCAATATATTTTAGGAGTCTGTGTGAATCTGAAGTAAAGTAACAGAGCATGATACCATGGGAAGACAGCTTGAGCTAGATAACAAGGGAGAGATGTGAGGTGTGACTACAGGGATGTTGTCTGTGGGAAGCTGCCAGAAGCTTCTCCCATGTCTGACAGAGCCAAGGCCAGCCAGCTCCTAGATGAACCCATTGCTGGCCAAGGCCAAGCCAGTCAGTGACAGTGGTAGTGCCTCTGGGATAACAGATTTAAGGGGGGGAAAAGATA
The DNA here is from genome assembly GCA_013397795.1 of Orthonyx spaldingii. NCBI lineage: Eukaryota > Metazoa > Chordata > Aves > Passeriformes > Orthonychidae > Orthonyx > Orthonyx spaldingii. Next base: position 23,495 of record VZTJ01001204.1, on the reverse strand, counting down.
GCTGTGGGGGAAGTTATTTTAATATTTAGTTTTTATTTTGCATTATTTTACTCTCATTTTGAATGATAATAAAATTAAACTAACTTGTCTAAGCTGAGTCTGGTTCACCCGTGACACCAATCAGTGAGTGATCTTTCCCTGTCCTTGTCTCAATCCACAAATTTTTTGTTGTATTTTCCATATCCAGCTGAAGATGGGAGTGACAGTGGCTTTGGAGGGCACCTGGGATTCACTCAGGATCAACATAACCCACAAACAAATAATTTTAATTCTATAGGAGGCAGAATGTTGATTTGTCATTCTGAAATTTTTAAGAGTGTAGGGAATAGTCTCTGACCTGCTCCAGAAAACATCAGCAGGTCCTGGTACTCTCACTCATTGTTACCATTTCACTTTCTAAAATTATTTTCTTCTTTACCTCTCAATGGAACAGAAGTACTTAGTTTGTTTTCTGGATGTTTTTATTTAAAATGCTTGGTCCAAGATTAAACTTAGTGGAATGCAGAAAGTAAACTCAAGGCTCAGAAGATGTGTAAATAGCCACAATTATTTCACATTTAAAATGCGTCAGTGAAGAATTAAAGAACTGTCAAGTAATCATTGAAGTTAAAAAACCTCAATCATTTAAGCACAATAAGAATTTAACTTTAGGTTTCTAGAATGTGCTGTTACTATGTTCATTTCCACAACATATGAGAAAAGCCTACTCATAAACTTATAAAATGTACTTCTAGTGGCCTAGCAGGATAGAAAAAATATATCTGTTTTTTGTTAGCAGTGTATCTACTAGCTGCATAATATAAAGACACTCAGAAGGGAAATAAATATTTTATTTTATTTCTTTGTTTCTAATTTAAAGTTGAAAAGGAAAGTGAAGCTTTTTCTGTCCGTAATAAATCCAGATTTCCTAGAAAGACACACGGATTCTTTTGCACTTATCTTTCAATTTTGTATTCAATAACTCTTCCAAACCACAACACATCATAAAATATTATTTACACGAAACATAATAAAAACCTTTCCTTTGCAACCAGGTATTTGTTATTTCTGAGTAGTCCAAAATCAGAAACATTAGGAAGATAGGATCTCTGGTATAGCCATTTGTAAGAATGGAAAGGTCTTCTGTTTCAGACCTCTGCTTGTTTTAATATCACTCCAATCTCCTCTGATAAAGTCTAAAAATAAAGAAGGTTGTTTGATGCTGCCTGGTGGATTTTGGAGACAGACAGAATGTTGTGATGCCCTAGAAGACATAATGAGGGTCAGTCTAGAGAAAATCTTGCAAAAAGCTGTTTGAGCCATTCATATTTGAGAAGAAGGCTGACACTGTGTTTTCTTAAATCAGTCAGCAGAGCTGGCCTGTGTCACCTCCAGAACTGTGTCCCTTAAGATGATAGACAAAGGAGATGTCCTCTCTTCAAAGCAACATGAATTCTCAGTTCGTCCTGTTTATACTTCCAGCAAAATGACCAAATGTTTAATTGTTAATCCAGAGTGGTTTTAATCTTACACAACTGAGATCCTGGATATTTTTGCTAGTCCTCTAAACACCTTTAGTGTTTTGGCAGAGGAAGTCTGTACTGCACAATCTGCTGAGCAAGGAAGCTCAAAAATACAGCTCCCTTAATTTTCCTGGGGGGCTCTGGGATTGCACGTGCCTTCACAACAGGGATGATGAACTTGGCCAAAAATCCCACCACTGTGGAAAGATTCTGAAGGAACAGGCTGTGAGGACAACGAAGGTCTCCTGGGAAGGCAGCATTGGGCTCAGAGTGCTTTTTCCACTGCCCAAAGTAGTCATTTGGAAAAACCCATCTTCCAAAGTGTCTTCCCACTTGAACTGGGGTATAAACTGTTTATCTGTTGCCTGATTAGGGGAAAGGCTGCAGCAGGAGATTTAAAAAAAAAAAAAAAAAAAA
>VZTJ01001204.1:0-19537 GCA_013397795.1 Orthonyx spaldingii | reverse complement strand
ATTGCTTTAAAAAAAAAAAAAAAAAAAAAAAAAGATCAAATTGGTCCAATTTCCATTTACCATGGTCAAAGTTATGGATGGAAAAATTACACAAAAAGTCCATGAGATCATAACCACCAAGTTTCATGTTTTCAAGGCTGATACTGCCAAGTAGATATTTGATTCTTGCCAAAGGTAAACTTGATCCTGCATGAGCAAAGAAGTGGAAGATCTGCAAGCTAACAGAGATCTTCTTGCTTAAGAACTGTAGAACAGCAGGAAATTTTCACTGTGAACCCCTAATAAAAAATTTCTCAGAAAGTGATGTGTCAATAAACCCACAAAGACCTACTGCACTTTGAAATAATAAGAACTGGGGAGGTATTAATTGAAAGGTTTTCTTATATAAATATAACAATATTGATTATACGAAAGAAATGTAATCACGAAAAAGAAGACATGGATCAGTATCAAGCCACCTTGAACACTGAGGGATACAGAGGCAAAGCTTTATGCCCTTAGTAATGCTGAAGATGAATAAATTTTTACAGATAAATAAATTTTTACAGGTAAGATCTCCACAGATACAGAATAATCTTTCTATTAGCTGCTGATGAATTTACATGAATTATTTTGTTAAAAAATGGAAAAAATCCTGACTACTGCAGCTTGATGTCTAACATGTGTTCAGCACAAGTCTTTCAGATGTGTGCAACGAAAGCATCATTCATGGAATAACCCTCAAGCAGGAGTATGCTACCCTGAGAGCTTAAATCCTCCCCTTCCCAAAGTGATAAGATCAATATGAAGACTGAATGGACCATTCTGTCCCTGGGTTTGCATTGCCAGTCTGTAGGAGACCACTGTAAAATATGGGTGCACATATGATTAATGTATCAAATGCACACTGAAATTTGCTCATCTAAAGGTCAAACCATTGGTAGTTCAGTATGAAGATGTTCACAGCAAATGACTACATTTGGGGAGGACACTATCTTTTTAAAAATAAGCTGACTTCCTTAGCAACCTCCTAAAGAAATGCAGTGTGTTATATTAACCTGTCTGTCACTTCTTTTCAATAGCTCAGTTTCCAGATTTTTTTGGTTTTATACAAATTCACTGATTGTTGTTCTTAATGTGGTTTTGGTGGTGGGTTTTTTTTTTTTTCAAGTTTAACTGCACAGAGACAGCTAAATAATTTAACCAGGACAATATTGGCTATGCAATAAACTTGGCCAAAATAGATGACATTGCACCTATGGATGTCTAAAGTGATTGGATGCAAAGCAGGAATCTGTGAATGGTACAAATTTCAAGTGATTTGAGTTTGAGGTACTGAGTCTGACTCTTGGCATCTAAACATATCTGTGGTAACTATAAGCAAGATGGTGAAATAAAGGCATTTCCCTTTTCATCAGCTTTCTTCTTCACTACTTTCAGTCAGGTTGTTGTCTTTTAGAAACCCGAAACTGGTTTGTGCTGACAAAGAGTTTGAAAGCCATTAATATTATGGGCTATGCTTACCTTCTCACTGTACTGCAGAAAAGGGGTCAAACTTCTGAATCCTACAGAGGCTTGGCTTTCTCAGGTCAGTATGAACATGTGGTGTGGGGGCTGAAACATCAGCTTCACCACTTCATTATGCTTTTACAGTATGTCCCAATACACAGGAAGTAAAAAACCCAAAAGAATGTAAATCCTAAAATATTTGGTACTGTCTATATATTTGACAGCCCTTTCCTGGTGGTAGAAATCAGCTGGGAAATTAGGTACTGGTCTCCAAGGATGGAATGAAATGTCTAAAGAACTACCTTGTGATGATGGATAAAAATTAAAGCTTGAAAGATTTGATGTATTTTTAATTATGTTTTTTAAGTTGAATTTTGGTGGGATTTTTAGTCTTTTATTTTCTGTTATGGTGCAAGTTTGCAAGTTTCTTTTGCTAAGGTAATGCCAGGTAATTTTCATGAGTTAAAGATGTGTAAAATTTTGAAAGAAAAATTTTGCCTCACTGAGGAATAATCCCTTTGGAGAAGTTTTTGGAAAAAGCCCCCTGCAGAGAAAAAAAATTGCTCATCTTTTCTGCAGCAGCAACAGCTTTGCTTTATTTTAAAATGACAAAAACACCCATAAACCACAGCCCAAAACCTGCTACTGGATTTTATTTGGAAATATAGCCATATGTTCGCCATCCGTTGCTGTTATTTAAAAATTATTATTGTAGCAACAACCATATTTCCTCATTTTTGGTTGTTCTTGATTTTGAGTTCAGGATACACAATGGCAATGTCATGCTGAGGGCATTTCAGTCTTTTGGGGGTAACTTCTGTGGTGATGAAGACACTGGAAATGTTTAATATAAGTTTGGTTTGTTTACAGCTGATTTTGCTTCTACAAAGCTCTAGTAAATACTGAACTTAATTAAGTCAGTAGAACTTTGATACCATGAGATATTTTAATTTTTGGATTATTAAAAAGGTCATCAAAAAATAAAGATAGCTATGCTTTATTTTCTGATGTGTGAGAGTAGCATGAAACTCAAAAGTAAGATTGTGCTTTTTTTAATATGCAAATCTGTTATTGACTCATAACAGTTGTTTCTGTGGTTAACGAAGAATCAGATCTTTTGGATGTAGGCAAAATTTGAAATGGGAGATATATACTTATTGTTTCCTTTGTCTATAAATTTAGTCAGTGCTTGTGCCTTGTGGAAAACTGTATTCAGAATTTTAACCTTAAACAGTAAGAATATTGTGATGTTGATTTTAGAAGAATATGTTTCCTTCCAATTTTTATCATTAAAAAAATTAAATTCTAGTCCTAGCAACAAAAGAATTTAATACTAAAGACCTTTAAATCTTAGAGTTTTTCCACATATGCATTCCAAGCTAAAGCATGTTTACATGAAAAAGATGACGTTTAAAATAGAGGTTTTTGGTGTTTTATTTAAATATCAGAATTAATAGTGAAAATGAAACTGATGCAATCAGCCAGTTTCTTGAAAACTGAAAGTTGGCTGTCAATCACTAGGAGAAAGATTGCACCTGTGTAAGGATTAATTTGTTGTCATGGTCTCAGAAAGAAATCTAAGGGGAAGGCTTAGAAAACAAAGTCCCATTTCTTTTTTCCATCCATCGTTAAATACATCAGTAGAATCTGGACATCAGTTTGATCTCTAAAATCTAAACTGGGTTCAGTAGAGTGTCGTGAAGTGGCACTTTGAAAACAGGAATAAAAGTGGTTGTTGAATGTCCTGCATAAGTGTAGCAAAGTGGTGTCTCTAACCATGTTAAGGCTCATTGAAGAACAGACCAGAAAGTTAACTTAACAGAGGGTTATATTCAGGTTAGAGGAGATTCAATTATTTGAAGATAAATATTGAAACTCTCCTTGCTCTATGTGAGGAACACCTGCAAAGTGAATCAGATTTCCATTAGAATGCTGTGTGTGTTGTGGCCTTTGTCATTAGCCTAATTAAAAGATTTTCCTGAACCCGCTATTATACTTTTCTTGCCTGTGCAAACTTTGATGCTGCCTTGGCTTAAGTATACATTTGCCTTTCAGTCTTTGCAAACTGAATGTTTCTATGATTCTATGCCATCAATATTGACCTGGTATGAAGTCAGGTGATTACATTCAGCTTCTAGAACAGAGGGAGTGTCTCTTGTTCTTGCTTCACTTTTCTAATCACTTCAAACCCCACTCACAGCTCTCTGCCACACCATTGTTCTCCTCCATTCACACCCTCCCCCCTGGCATTTTCTTCCAAGTTCAGCTGCCGTCTCCCCCTGACTGCTTTGTTTCTGAGGTGTGCATCAGCCCTTTCCTTGAGCTGATCCAATTTACTAATCCACTATCTTGTTAAAGAAAGAGATATTTTTAGTTTTTCCTAGGGGTAAGATCCAGAGATATGGGAAATCTTGATCTACAGGTAATGTTACAGCTACCTTTATGAACATCTCTGAATTATCTCATATAGCTAACCTTCAACAGTCTTGTAGGAAATAAATGAAAGATTTTTTACTTTAATTTTGGTATCCATTGCATTATATTATCTTTTGTATGAAATTAACAGAAAGCAAGATTTCAGTTAAAAATTACTAACGAGCAAAGTCACATGTCAATGTTGAAATTTCATTTTTGTTGAAGAAGCATTAATACTTTTTTAATGTGATAAATGACCATTTAATCTGTCCATTTATACATATAATATTAAAAATTTGGGGGCCTTATGTATGCTTTAGTACTTATACTAAGTCTACATAATCTTGCACAATACTGTTTATTGGAGTGATTCATGTTAGCAAGATAATGTGCACTTTTTTACTTAATCCTGCTGTCCATGGACAAACATGGTTGATCAGCTTGTCACCATTATAGCTTGTTAATATATATATCTGTGGCTAATCTGTTTATAAGTGCTCTCTACTATTACTAATTTCTTTTTTCTCAAGTTATATCCCCTAACCTCTTTCCTTCATGGCTCCCTCAGCAGTACTGAGGACAGACATAGCAAATACATAGCTGATGCTTATTTATAAAGAATTTAACCTATCCTTTCCGCTTGCCCCTTGAAACTTCTCTCTTATGACCTCAACCTTTCACTCAGTCAAGTCCTATAAAATTTTCTTTGTGGGAAGTACTTTTTATGAGAGAATATAGTATCATTTTCCTTGTTTTCTGGTCATTGTCTTCACAATTGCTGTGGTAGATTTGGTTGCACAGATGTTGCATTTTGAGCTGAAAATTTTTCATGGCAGTTATGTAAGGCTGCCTTAATCACAACAGGCTTCCTCAGCTGTCCCATGGCTGTGACCTATGACATCTTCACTCCCTTACTTCTAAACCCATTTCCTAACAGAACCCAGCAGATCTTGTCTATGATAAATTGTTATTCTGGGTTGCAGCTGGAGATCTCATCATATGTGCAGTGTATTCTGAGGCTTATTCATGAATCCAAAATAGTGGCCACAGGCAAATCCCTACATGCACACTTCAAGTTTTAGAGTTCAGTTGTGATGAAAACTGGCCTACTAAAATTGGCTATGAGTAGGATCCATCTTCAGAGCCAGTTGCCTCTGCCTGTAACCAGTGTGTGACTGTACTGCAGGGGAGGGTCATTGGGTCAAATATAGCCACATACAGAAGTACGTAGAGTATGGAATTATTATGAATGCACAATCCTATGTGCAAGTTGCTCAGATTTCTTGGTTTGAAAAATTTTACCTTCAAGTAAGCAATCCTGTTAAGAGCTCAAAATTGCAATTTCCTTGTGTGTTGTACATAGCCGACTGTCTCTTCTGTATTTTAAGTGATTGCATATTGATCTTCTGGTCTGAAGAAGCATCAAATTCATCTTGACATGCAAAGTGATAGAGTGAATACTTATGACGCACAGGTCCATTCTTGTTCTTTGTCAAGGACTTTATTAGTCAGTAAAAGATGGTCATGAATACAAGGGGGTGGTTTTTGACCATGCTTTGACTGCCACAAGCATCACTTGGGGTCAGTTCTAGACCAGAGGTTGCCATGAGGATGTTGTTGCGGTAGGGCAAAGCCACATCTAGGAAAATCAGCAGCAAGGCATAAGCTGGTGCTGCTGAGTTCCTCCCGCGACCCCTGGAACTGTAGTTTGGCCAGTCCAAAAATGTGGTTGACACCCAGAGATCAAAACATTAGATATCATACTGAAGGGATTAACTTCTATAGATTTGGGATAAATGTTTTAGAGGAAATAGAAGCCAGAAATTTTGGGACGGAGCAGATATATTTCTCAATAACAGTCTTATTAATCTTTTCAAGGACAAACAAAGATTAGTCAGTAGGTTAATTTTTCTTGTCAAGGCTTCCTCCAACATTTTGACATATTACAAAAAGTTCTTAGGAAAACCATTCTTTTAGTATTCTTCCATCAGCAAAATTTTTTCTATCCAGAAATACAAAATTAATGTAATATGTTTCTGAAAGTGAAAAGGAACAATCTTCTTGATATTTATGGTTGGTGATAATACTGTGAATGTAGTGCAAATGTTTGTCATTTGTGGTTCACTCTTCAAGATGCAAGAAAACTCCCACACCTGTGGATTTAATGGTGCATGAGGTCATAAACTGCGTACTCCTTGGGTCATGAGGATGGAAATTTATACATAAGCTCCTAATATCCTTAGGACACCAAAGGTATGAAATTTTTCTAGAGTTTTAGTCCAAGAGTTTTAGTCCTCAAGTCTTGGACTTCAGCTCAAGAGAAGACAGCCTGTATACAGTATGTACACACTGCTGAGGCCTCAGCACCTTACAGGATTAAGCCTTGTCTGAAAAGCTGTTTGTCTACTCTAGTTTGATAGAACAAATTATGGTAAGAGTAGTTAAATTGTCTTCAAACTACTGAAGTAATATAAGGCAAAATGCAGAAATAATAACTATAAAAATAAATCAGATCACTTTCTGGCTTTGTATTTTTTAATAAAAACCATAATTACAGAAATAATAATTTTTATCATAAAACAGGACTAAAATGAAAGTTTCTAAGTAATTTTAATGAAAAGAGACTCCTCAAACATCTTTAAACTTTTTAAAACATGCCAATTTCACAACAAAACCACTTACAGATATTTTTTAAACAGATCTTTCTCCCTGTTTAGGCTCCTGAAAATGTGAGGTCTGATTTCATCTTTTTGCTTGATATCTGTACTGGAAGCAAAGAGAGTTGAATTAAATGTGAACAGGAAGTTGTAACCATGCTCTTTATTTAGTGTTTTTGAGAATTCTTGAGAAATGTGCTTTCTGTGCTTCCAATTTTGTGCATGTTCAAATATTGATCCAAGAGTCAAATAGGATATTAATACACTTGAAAATATGATAGAAGAGTCATAGAAAGGACTGTGGTGGCTGGCATAAACTATGATGGTTTTATCTTTGCTTCTATTACTCAATTTTTAAGTGTCCTTCCAATACTCAGACTGATGATACATGAGCTTTCTGCTCTTCTGTGCTGCATAAACAGGGGAGATTAAGTAGTCTACAATGAACACTTTCATTAAATTATGCGAGGGCAGAATGGAATCTGTATAATTAAACACCTGTGTATACAGTACACTAACATTACATTTAGTCTAATGATCACACAGGGGTTATGACTGTAGCCTTCAGGAGAAAGCCCCAACCTATCTCTCAGTATATTTTGCTGCATAGTAAGCTCTTCCATCTCAATTTATTGCACTAATGCTTATTTTATTGTGCTGAATGAACAAAGCTGGGATAAAGTACTGGAATACGTAGCATAAGTACTAAGCTGTTTCAGTTGTTCAGCTACTTATACAAAGGCTATCAATCGTGTACATGGTGCAAAATAAAGACAAATTTTAAATCTCTGTGATTCTAATTGAACAAAACACTTCAACACACAATCACGTTTCTATGTGAGCAGGTCCTAAGTTAATGAGACCCTTAAGACACAACTGCTCATCTGACTTCCCTTGAAATGAGAGAATGCTGGAATATAGTGAAGGCTTCCAATCTCTGATGTTCTGCCTTACCACAACAGTGGATACATATATAAACTAGAGCAAGAAAATTCTTTTAATTCAGATACCCAGAAACTTTGTGTATCAAAACCCCATGTATGGCCTGCCTGCTGTGTCATTCCAAGGAGAGGTGCAACTCTGAGAAACTTAGAGTCACATCCTAATTTGAATAATACCACTCAAGGGGTTTTTTTCTGTGCTACTGGGAAGGTCTCCTTCTTTACACTGACTTTAGCTGTGCTCACTTGTCATTTCACTGATAGGCCAGCCTAGTATGTCTGAAGAACATGTGCTGTGTGCTGTCACTATAAATGATAAACAAACCAGCCAAAACCCCATACCATGTGTAAATTAAAATGTTTGCATGTCTCGGAATCAGGATGAAGAAAATTTGTGAAGTATGTTGTTAAAACTATTCCTGAAATATGATCTATACTGGGACCCACAGTATATTTTGAGATTCAAATTCTTCCTCCAGCATTCCTCTGAAATAATTACAAGGAAGTGAAGCAGCAATCAATAACTATGAATATCAGTAGTTGTAGGATGTACCATGTTCTATGCATGCTTTAATAAAGATATATGAAGAATAAGTATAGATAGTTTATACATTTTTGTGGTTTCTTCTGAGACTCTTGATCGATGTGGAGTTTAGCAGTTCTTCATGTGGCCTCAATGTGCCTGCACCTGGAGTGCTTGAAGAGCTTAGACTTTAATTGACCAAGATGATATTAAAAATTCAAATAGACATAAATACGGAATGATTTCTAAACTTTTATAAAGTGTATGATAGGCACAGTTTGTTTTGTCTCAATATTATTACATGTAAATTACAGTAGAGAGCTATTTTGGAAAATAGGTATAGATAGGTGTTGAGTGGATTTCTCTGAAGTGTGATCATAATACTCTAAGTCTTGTCACTCTGTTAACTTTTTCACTAGATTATTAGAGTCTTTACAGCATCAGAGCATACCCTATAACTGGTAAAGTTTGCTTTGCTAACAGTAATTTAGATGTGCTGTCAGAGAAAAGCCATGCTTATATTAGTCTGAATTTCAAAATAAGCTATAGCACACGTGAAAATTGCTTGCATAGTTTTGAAATAAATTAATTCAAATTGGGGTCTTAGAGAAGTCACTTTTTTTCTTGCACCTGTGAAATACTCTTCTGATTTTAAATTTATAGCCTCTGAACTGTGCCCCATGTTAGATGAAGGAGAGATTTAGACATGGTTGATGCAGTTGTAAATTAATGTGTCATGCAATCTGTGTGACAACAGGTTAGTCACGCCCATTAGTTTTCCTTCAAAATTTCATCTTTTAATGCAGGAAATGTGGTTTTACTTTAGATTTTGTTTGTATCTAGTAGCACTTAATCCTCTAGATTAAGTTTTTGGGGATTTGCTTGGGTTTCTTTCTTCCCTTGTTTATATGGTTTGCTATGTAATTGGTGTTGTAAAAGGCAAGACTCCTGTTACACCTACCAGTTTCTCCTCTGGGCTGGCAGCATTGTAAATTATTAAATAGAATTACAGACAGTGCCATGATAAGTTTTAATGTGACAGTGAAGTGAGAGCATTGATCTTATGTAATTTGAGTCAGAAAAATCTGAACAGGTAAACTATTTGTAACTTCTTACAGCTGAATAGGAACATAAGTAATATTAGTAACAGAAAAAAGGCCATCTGGTCCAGCTTGCCTGAATTTGTTTGCCTGGTTGATCGTAATCTCAACCACCTGCTTTTCCACTGAGCTCTACTTCACCAGCCCTATCTAATTCAAGAAACAAATGTATCTGTCTCTTGTACACCTTTATAAATCTTTCCCTATAACTTTGAATATTCAGACCTTATGTGGTCTTATGGCACAGGAGATCTGCAAAGTCTCAGAAGAGATCAGAGCTGGTAGGTTCTGTATGCTCAGTAAATGCACAGAAAGAAGTGCTCCTGATCTAAGAGTTTGTAGTCTAGTTTCAGAGGAAATATGTGGATGATTAGAAGCTTATTGTAATAGAATTAGATGAACATCCATGTGGTGATACAATTGCCCTAGCCAGTTGCAAAATGCAGATGTTTGTTTTGCTTTTATATTTGGGAACAGACACCTGTACTATTTATAATCTGTACTGACATCCTGCCAAGACATTTATTATTATTTTGTCCAAATTTTATCAAGACAATGCTGTCTTTCTTGTAATGTTGGTGGGGGAATAAGAAGAATATTTAGTACTTTAAACCAGAGTTCTTCTTTTGGCTAGTAGCAGAGGAAGTAAACAACAGGCCTGTGAACTAAAATTTTCTTTCTATTAACTAAAGAACAAAGAAAATTACTATTCTGCCCATGTCATTCAATTCTCACTTGCTAGATTTATCAGACATGTTGTTTCTCTATGGCAGTGGTTAAATAATTGGAAATGTTATTCTAAAAAGGATTAATATTATTTAAATAATCAAAGTTGTGATCTGTTTCTGAAAAATCACATCAGTCTTTATATCCTTCAGGTTCTTGTGTTTCTACAACCTTCCCTCCCCTCCTGCCCACCCTTTTCCGTTTTTTTATTCTTCTTTCCCCCTGATTCCCTCTGCCTGGAGGTGAAATAAAGAAGGTGCCTGTGCTATAGCCGCTGTCTTAGATGTGATATTGGAACCTGTCAGTTATACTGATTTGATTATCTAGGTCCTGATTCCCTACTGTAAGCTCCTAGCAATTCCTCTGGAGTTCTGGCTAAAGAATATTCTTAGCCTGGACTGGCACAGCTGTGCTCTGCTTCCCTCTGGCCACTGTTTTGCTGCCACTGAGTTTCTCTTGGCTGAGAAGTTGAAAAAATTATTTTATCCATTGCTGAGGTCTTCTGTCAAAGTCTCTGATTTAGTGATGAGATGAATATGGGGCAGGCCTTTGACTTACAAGTTTTGAAAGCTCCTATGCTGGGTATAGAGATAATGGGTACTGGAGCGCATATAAAATATCCTATGAAATTATACATAAATAGTTACTGTTCAATATGTCCTAACACACTGTAAAACTTTGTACTTACAAGTGTGTTTTCCATAAAAAAATCAACACTTTCAAGATAAAGAGAAAGACCCTCTGTTTCCTTCTCCTCCCCTGCTAATAGTAGGCGGAGATTGGCTCTGGAGTAATAGGATTTTTTTGGTAGACTAGAGTTGCATTTGGCTCAATCTGCCTAAAAAAGCCAACAGCACACTCATTTTGGGTCAGTTCTTTTGTCTAGTGATGGATTTTTAACCAGAGATCTCGAAGCAGCAAAAAACCCTTCTATTTTTATATTGAAAATGAAATGCACTACCCTTCCCAGATAATAATGACACTGTATAAAGTAGAGGAGCCTATTTTTCTTAGACAGATCTGTTTCCTATATACAACTTTAGCGGTTGAGGTAAGTCTGCAGTCTAGTATTCTGCACTTCATAGCTCTAATGCTGACTTTTGTGTGATTGGAAAGTACAAAGTACAACAGTTGCATCCTGCATTGAGCTTTTAGTCTAAGTTTGTTCTGTAACTTAGAGCAAACAGATAAAGGATAAAAATTAATTAATTTACAGTGGGATGTGTAAAAATGTCATAATTAATCAACTAAAAAGAATTTTCATCCATACTTGCTATTTTCTGTCTTTCCTTTCCTTTCTGTTAGCTCTGGTACTAATTATCCAGCCACTAGCTATTGGCTTTTAAAGTCAGAAAATGCAACATCATTCAGGAGACATGTGGCTGCCAAACCCAGTGAGCATGTAGGAGGAGTGCCTTTACAGGTCAAGTGCTATAGCTGCTCTTTGACAAATCAGTCTGAATTAGCATCATAGGAGTCTGTTGGTATTCCTGCTCCCCCGCACCTCCGGCTTCATCTGTTAGCTGCTGATGTTGCCAGCCATTGTTTTGCACTCGCAGACCTGCAGTCTGTTTCAGTGCTTGCCGGTAATGCAGGAGCACCTTCAGCTCTCCAAACTTATTACCAGAACTTATGGCATGCGTTGAAATGAACTCTGCAACTGAGACTTTACTGCGTGTGGCTTTACCTATCTTCATCTAGTAATCATTTATCAATATTTTGGGGAAAGAGGAAGTGTAATATAGAGTAACTCCTCTGACTGATATTTGGAGTTCAAGAGTTAGCACTAGTAGCAAGGGGCACCCAAGTAAAAGACTTTCTTAAAGGTTGTTTCATGCCATTCGGCTAAATGAGAGCACGCTTCTGGTACCTGTGTCCCTGTGGATGGCTCCAAAGTTAAGGCCTATCTGTGTAGTCCTAATTTAGGCTCATGTCTGTTCCCTGCTGAAGAGATAGGACAGAGCGTGGTGGGAGACAAAACCTTGAAGATAACATTCTGGTGCTATAGGCATCCTCTAGATAATCCCAGCCGACACACTTAGGGGTGCGCTCAGATGGATCTCAGCTTGGTGGGGTGTTGAGGCAAACTTGTACTTTTCTTCTTCACATTTAAATTGAGGCTGCCTGCTTTGACAGTTGACTGTGTTCTGCTCTCTTTATCTAATCTGTCTAAATGACTTCCATGTCCTTCTTCTTAGAGTGATAAATGGAAAAGCCTATTAAAGTTTTAGCATGCTTAATAGTGTCCAGAGCCAATCTGCTGCATGACAGATACAGCCATAGGTAATTACTTGATGGACACTAGGATCTATGGTCAACTATATGCTCTTAGGAACGGGAGCATAATATGAGTACTGACAACACTGGTCCAAGTGTAGTTTGTGGAAGTGCAGGTCTCTTCTAGCACACTTCACATATGCCATGAGTGAACCGTGTGGCTACCAAATACAATGGAACTGATTAACCACTGTTTAATAAGCACAGGGCTTTCCCGGTATCTCTGCAAATTTCAATGGATTCGTTTGCAAATCTAGTCTGCATTTCCACACATCTATCATTCAGGAACTTGGCTTAATAAATCATCTAAAACACTTTGGAGGTGAAAACTGGAGAGCCAAGTCCTTGTTTATACCAGAATAACTCAATTGACTTATCAGTGTTAATTCTTGCTGCATCTAGTTTGAAAAAATGACCAAACAAATAAATGAATGTAGGAATTCAGCCTAAAAGGTAAAAGTTACATGAAGGAGCCATGGATATTTCCTTTTAAAAATTATGCTTATGCTTTTAGGTTGGAAGACTTGAAATCATTCCAGTTCATCCTTTTCTTTTTTTTTTTCTTTTTTTTTTTTTTTTCCACCTTTATGAGTGTATTTCCCTAGCATGCTTTGAATGTATTGTTCTGAGGGGCAAAAAAGTAAGATTAATGTGTCTGAGTTACTATCAGTTATTGTTTTCTTCCTAATATCCTCCAGCTTTATGTTGTTTTAATGTATGCACATTCAGAGTTTTGAACATTGTGGGAAAAGGTTTCACTGGTATCCATTCTTGCCATTAAAGTGCTTCCCTTCTGAATATTGCCTGCCAAAGTATGTGGTATCCTGCAGAGCAAGAGGATGAGGACATAGATTGCAATGAAGCTGAACAGTTTGCACTTCCTAACAGTGACACCAGACATCAATCTTTTGTAAAGACAGCACAGAATACAGGAGAAGGAGAACTCTCACCCTCACTCCCCCACACAAAAAAACAAAAGGAGAATTATCTTCTCTTTTTTTTCCCATTTCATTTCAGCAATTTCCTTCTAAGATCCTCCAAGATGAATACATTCTCAAATTGCATAAGCTGACATTTCAGTGGCTGAGACTCTTTTGGGGAAGGAAAAAAAAAATAAAAGGAGAGAATTGAAGTAAAAATTGGTTTTTAGGTGTTTTGAAGTAACTTTTTTTTTTGTTTTAAGATTTTACTTACTTTAGTCTCAATTCTCTTTTTATCATCAGGCTAATGAATACAGTGCTAATTTTGTCACAGTTAATGCATTTCACACATTTATACCACAGTTTGACATCAGTATTCAGTAACACTAAGTTACAATATACAGGTTGGCAAGTGCTCAGAACTAGAGACTGCCAATGCTATAATTGGCCATATTGGGAGAAGCTTGAGTCAAGTCTGCAGCTTGTATAAGGGGGCACAGACCACTAGAAGTCATTTTGAGCCAGCTGCTGGGGATCTTGTCCTTTACACAGAAATTTGTTATAGGTTTTATTTTAATATATAAATGTAACTTGACTGACATGATGATTTAGAGTTGTGAAATTAATGAGCCATATTCTCCTCTTTGTAGTAAAAAAAATGCAGAAAGTACTCTTCTTTGTAATAAAAAAAATACTGCAAAAAGTTTCTACATCAATGAATTTCAGAAGTTAACATATAGTGTGACACTCAGTCAGGAGGCTGTGAGGTGTAAGGTGGATAAACCTTGCTATAACCAGGAGGAACCCTCACTAAATAAAGGGTATTTGAAAAGACTTGAGGCCAATATTATTGGGAAATGCTTGACAGGGCTTGGGACTAGGTTCACAAAGAGGATTTTATGCTATGGTTTGGTTATCCTTGAAACTGCCGTGGCACCTTTTTTTTTTTTTTTTAACATATCAGAGCTATTTTAACACTTTTACACATAAAGAGTCTGTTATGAAATCCTTAATAACTGGAAAACAGGATATCTGAATCAAGCCTTATACACATGTGAGAGAGAGAAGTGAAAGTGCAACAGCTGCTGCCATCATGGTTCCTGATGGCATCGTTCCTCTCTCCATAGACTCCTGTCTTTGTTACAGAGCTTGCCCAGAGCTCAGGGAAACAAAGCTTTGGCCAGCTGCAGAGCTGCTCCAGTCAACTAGAGCACTTGAATAATTGGCTTCAGGAAGGTGTGAGAAACAGACTGGTCAGGCAAGTTGTTGTAGCAGAATTTTTGTGAGAGACCTACTGTGGACTGAAAGGCTTGCCAAATGTTCCACTGTTTTCAGAGTTAATATATATAGACAGTACTAAAACTTCATCCCTTCTGTATTTTTCTTCATTTTTTGAATTTTTCCTATTTGTCTATGTGGAAGTGTCCAAATACAACAATTGCATGCTAAAATTGTTTTGTATCATTTATCTTCTCAGTATCTTTTCACGCAAAGGAATGCATGTTCATTTTCTGTTAGAACTATGAGTGAAGTCAGAGATTGAGTCACTGTAATTTATTTCTGAATTTTACCTGATAACCTTTATGCCTTTGTGGCTTTCCATGGTGTGTGGAAACAGACTGTTCAGTTCTTGGAAACTGTATTAAAAGCTCGCAGACCATGGGTTAATACCATAATTATGTAATAACTGAGATTCTTACTCTGGTTTACATGGATATAACAATGCTGCATGAAGTTTGACTCATGCAGCTTAGTTTCCAAGCAAACTGCTCTTACTAGAAGAGACTGAATCTTCAGGTATGCTGTGGCTTTTTCTAGCCTTTCCATTGATGCCCCATGCTTATGAGAATGCCAGGAAATAACATACGTATGGGTTGAGAGGACCATTATTTTTTACCTGGCCAGCCACTACTTTCCTAACCACATGATATCTTAAATATTTTACAGTTTCATAAGTGTATCTGAGTATAACAGTCCCCTGGATTCTTGCTAGAAGGGGATATGATCTGGCCTGTTGTTTATTCTGGGTAGCATGTGTAATACTTTGGCTTATCTTGATTCTTCCCACGTTTCCCCTGACCATTCTCCATCTTAAATTTTGCAGATCTTATTGTGGATTTTTTTGTGTGGGAGCAGATTTGTATTTTCAACTGGTATGGCAGCAGATCAAGCAGGAGGTTTTGGCTTGTGCACACATTCTGGAGGCAGGTTTTTTAGAAGGTTGCTCCAATTTTTGGCTTATGAACCATGGGAGTGTATACCATGTATTACTTGATTACAAGTTAGCCCACTCACTGAATAGTTTGCTGACCGCGTACAGTAACATAAGAAGCAGGCTGAAGAACAGAGATAATCCTGACTAAAGCTGAGAAAGAGCACATCTCTCATCACAGAAGAATCAGATGCTGAACACCAAGTGAAATTTCCTAATTAAGCTGCTGGATTGTGATTATATAGGTCACAGAGTGTCTCTTGGTAGCATTTTTTCTTTGACACTGACTTTGTGACATGCTATATGATTGCCTATCCTGGCATTACCTGGGTAGCACAATATGTATTTCATTGCAAAATGACTAAAGAGGACTGATAATACTGAGGCTGAAAAGATTCTTCGGAGTTGTTCCCCTTTTCCTGACACACCAACTCGATGAGCAATGGCTAATGTTTTAAACAGTGATGGAACTCCTACTTCCTAAAGGCTGAGAACTGGTCTGTGTCAGGTACATGCACAGATAGGTGATTCTCAAGAAAAATGTGCAGAAGAAGGTTAAGAAAATTGTTTGAAGGTCTACAGTAAATCAAGTCTAGTTCACCACTTGAACTCAGATCTCCTTACAGCCACTCCTGTGATTTACAAATGTGATTATCTTGAGAATACAAACTGCTGAAACTCACTGCAGCCAAGGCCATAATTTAAGAAAAATGTGTCTTATTAAAAAAAAAACAAAAAAACCGAAAACAACAGAAAAACCAAACAAAAAATGTACGTTTCCCTGTATACATGCTTCTTAGTGTGTGGTATAGAACAGAGCCTTTCAGATAAATTCCTTGGATCTAATCCTGTTCTCATTAAACCCACACAGCTCTATGCTAACACTAACGTAACCAAGGAAAGAATTTTTCTATGAGAATTATATTTCTAATAAGCAGGAAGCAGAGCCTTTTGGCAAATCACCTATCCTGCCAACTCTGCCTGAACAACACTAAAACAAAAAACATAATGCAAAATTAGCTCAGAAGAGTCACAAAATAGGGGTGACACCATAACAGACTGAACAGAAGAGTTGCACACAGTTCATATCTACTTCTGTTGTGGAGATGATAACTAATCTGTTAGATTTCTAGTTTTATGAGAGGTGGATCCCAAATGGGTTCCAAAATACAGTTTTTAAGCCAACTTTTATTAAAAAAAATCTGGTCATTGTCCTTTTCAGTAACAGAATTTAAGCGGTACTATATCTCAGGGGTTGTTCATCCAATGCAAGTGTAGAATCCAGCAGGGAATGAGATTCTGTGATAAAGCTCTGCATGAGAAGGGATTTATTCAAATTCTTAAAAAAAAAATCAATAGACTGCTAAATTGGGAAGAGCTGTTGGCTCCCTTGAAGGCAGAGGCCCTGCAGAGAAGTCTTGTCAAATTAAAGGTCTGGGCCATCCCCAGCTGCAGGAAGTTTAACAAAGACAAGTGCTGGTTTCTGTACCTGGACCAGAACAAGCCTGGATGTATGGACAGGTTAGGGAAGGAGGGGCTGGAGAGCAGTGCCATGGAAAGGGACCTGGGGGTCCTGGTCAATGGGAAGTTGAACCTGAGTCAGCAGTGCCCTGGCAGCCAGCAGGGCCAGCCCTGGGTGTCCTGGGGGGCATCAGGCACAGCATCGCCAGCCAGGAAAGGGAGGGGATTGTCCTGCTCTGCTGTGCCCTGGGGCAGCCTCACCTTGAGTGCTGGGGGCAGTTTTGGGTTCCACAATATAAAAAAGACATTAAATTATTAGAAAGTGTTCATAGGAGGGCAGCAAAGATGGTGAAGGGCCTTGAGGGGAAGCTGCATGACGAGCAGCTGACATTACTTGGTCTGTTCAGCCTGGAGGAGACTGAGGGGAGACCTCACTGCAGTTACAAGTTCCTTGTGAGGGAAAGAGGAGGGGCAGACACTGATATCTTCTCTTTGGTGATCTGTCATGAAGCTGCATCAGGGAAGTTTTAGGTTGGATATCAGGAAAAGCTTCTTCACCAGAGGGTGGCCAGGCTCTGAAACAGTCTCACCAGTAAAGTGGTCACAGCACCAAGCCTGACAGAATTCAAGGAACATTTCAGCAATGCTCTCAGACACATGGAGTGATTCTTGGAGCTGTCCTGTGCTGGGCCAGGAGTTGGACTTGGTGATCTTTGTGGGTCACTTCCAACTCAGCATATTCTATGATTCTATGAACAGATCATTTAGAAGAAGGCAGAAAGGTAGTGAGTAATCAAACAGTTGGGATTTTTTCGTGAATCAGAAAAGGTAATAGTTTAGCACATAAATTATTTAAATGCTATGTATTTTCCTCTTGTTTATGTTTATAGGTAGGGTTGAAAGGCATAGAAAAGGAAGGACTGAAGGTTTTACCTTCCAGGCCATTTTTCTTTCCTCAGTCGTCCTGGGGTTTCTACTAAAATTCTGACTAGAGAGAAGTAGACCCAGGAGTGATCCCTTTTCAATTGCTTGTAGGTGAACGGAGCACAGAGTACCTGCGTTTGAAGCCCTGTGGATTACACCTGCTGTAGGAACGAACAGATCCCACACTGGGGTCAGTCAGGACCATGCCATCTTCTAAAAGATGGCTAGCATAGCAAAACTGAAGGCTCTGTTTGAATTTAAGTAGGTGCTGAAGGGAAACTTTTACCCGTTCTCCTAGCTACAGTCAGGGTTGACTGAAAGAGAATGGAAACTTTGCATGACTCATCATCTGTATTTTTTTCCACATTGCTTAAGATCTAGGTCTTATAACGCTATATGCACATTTTAATAAAAAAGTCATCTCTAATATTTTTTATTTACTTAAGATTCATCAAATCTTTACCATTTCACTGATTCTGAGGATTTCATAAAATGACTGTTTTCATTGAAATCACTCCTTAAAATGACTACAGGGTTTTTTTGACATACATGTTTTCTCCTGTTGTTAATAAAAATGTGTAGGGCTGTGGAAATCACTTAAAATTACAGAAATTAACAACAACAAAAAAATCTGATTTTGACATTTCTGTATTATGTATATTTAAGAGGAATCTTATGTGCACAATGACCATTTTCTACTACCACAAAAATACTTCAGAAGTAATGAAATATGGCCCAGGCATTGGATCTTAGGGATTCATAGAAAGGGACTTGATTAGTAATGAAAAATTAATTTTAAATAAAAAAATAAGGCTAAGTAAAATCATTTGTTGCCTTACCAATATGATTTTGAAAGTGTATGAAACATTGCATTTTACTAATTAATTAGGAGGAGGAAGGAAGGAAGTACAAAAGAAGGATAATATCAATAATTTTTCTTCATTTTGGAAAATCCAGAAAAGAAAAGAAAGTGAGACTGCTGAAAAAGTGACCTCAGCTTCTTGTTAGCCAGTACTTCATTGTTGTTACAAGGCTGTTCTTAAATTCCCCCAAAGCCTGTGCTTCTCCAGGTCAGTTCCCTCAGTTTCTCATTTTCTGTCTTCTAATAACAGAATTTGTACATGGAACTAATGTTAAAATGACAAATCTTCATTTCTTTTGGAATTAGTTGTAGGATACAAATCTCTCAGCTGCTTGGAGCCCACTGATTTTAGCAAGTGCAGGTCTGATTCTGGGATGACTTCACAGAGACTTAAAGAGCTAGAATGAAAACTGAGGGCCAAATCATAACCTGTCCTTCATTCAGCAGTTTCTGTGTAGCACCAATTTTCTGTCCTTCCTCACCTAGCTACATGGCCTCATTTATTCTCTGTCAGGATTACATGGTGATTCTTTAAATTGGGTGATAGATGAAAATATTAATTGATTCAGTAGATGGTGGTAATAATAATAATAATAGTAATAGTAATAGTAATAATAATAATAATAATAATAATAATAATAATAATAATAAAAATAAAAATAAAAATTCAACAATAATTGACTCCAGTATCAAGATGCACTTGCTCTGTTGTTCCCCAGATGAGAATAGCTCATCAGGTCTCCATCCATTAACAGGAAGTTGGGGAAAGCCATGGCCAGAAAGGAGGTCTGTGCTGTGCTGTGTTATAACTTGTATTACTTTCCTCACAACTACATGAAAAGGAAATGCTACCTTTGTCTTCAGTTAGAGGTTCTTCATAATAGCAAAAGATGCAGAGGTTTTCCAAGATGCTGCTGAGTCTCAGGAACTTAAAGCTGGTTCTGTAGTGAGCAGGAGGTTTGGTGGTTCTCTCCCACCTGAATTATCCTATGATTCTGTGAGGTTCACTCTCTGTCGCTGACCGCTAGCTC
>VZTJ01001203.1:21962-53136 GCA_013397795.1 Orthonyx spaldingii | reverse complement strand
GGGGGGGGGGGGGGTGGTGGTCCCTCAAAATCCAATTTTCTTGCTGCTGGAGCCTCCGAGGCTGCATTTTTCCTGGGAAAAGGGAACTCAAGCCAGAGAAAAATGGGAAGAAATCTCCATCCGCATTCCCAGGATCAACAGGCAACGGAAATTTCCTGGGGAAGGAGGAAAATCAAGGCTGGAAAACCAAAGGAAAGGGGGGGAAATGCTTCAGATTCCCCCAAAATGCCACAGAGGAGGAGAAAAACCAGGGAAAACCTCTGGAAATATTCCAACTCTTGGAATTCCACCCAAGTGAGGTGGAAAGGGCTGGGAGAAGCCAACCTGGATCCAAGCCGACTCCCAGATTCCACAGGAAGCAGCAAAGCCGCAGTTCCAGGGATTTGCCTTTCCCCGGTGGGATTTCTGTGGGTTTTAATCAATGGAAAAATGCTCAGAGGTGACACGGAATCCACTTCCCGGGAATTCCCCCTCTCCGGGATGAGCAGATGAACTCCCACAACAACTCCTCAAATCCAGCCACTTATTCCAGCTCTTTCCCGCCTTCTCCAGCCTCAAAATGGGCTGGAATTCAGAAACCAGGCTTTGGGAATCCCCAATGAAATCATGGATTCAATTCCGACTCCGGGATAATCCTGATCCCGGAGCCTGCAGCAGGATCCGATGGGAGTCATTCCATAACTCATCCGTAATTCCCTCAAATCTTGGGATGGGATTCCAGGTCACTGCCAGGCACCTGCCACAGCTCCGAAGGGTGACTGGCAGCTCGGGATAATGGGGTGAGCAGGATCCATCCATAAAGCGGGAATGGAATGGGAAGAGAAAGGATTTAGGCCATAAAAACCTGGAAATTACTCACTCTGGGCATTCCCTTCCCAAAAAACAGCCGGACTTTGGCCTTGGATCAAGGGATCGTTTTCTCTCTGGGAATGGGAAACCCTCGGAGCTGCTCCTCTACCAGAGGCTCCCCAAAACCAGGAAAGCATCCCAAAAGTGTCAGAGAGGGTCAAATTTGGGATTTGGACACCGAGGTCCATCCCCTTCCTTCGGCATTGGATCATGGAATTGCTAGAATGGGAAAAGACCATCGAGGTCATGGATGGCCCCATTCCCACGGCACTTCCGTGCCCCAAGGGCCACATCCCAGGGTTTCCCAACAATCCCAGGGGTGGAAAGCTCATTCCAGGGCTTTCTTCACCCTTTCCCCACCCTTTTCCATGAAGGGATTTTCCCAATATCCAACCCAAACCCTTCCGGCTGCATCCTGAGGCCGTTTCCTCTTTTCCTGTCCTTTACTCCCAGGAAAAGCAACGGATCCCTGGGAATGCGGCTCCAAGGAGTGAGGAAAAGCAACATTCCAACATCTCAACCCCTCAATCCCTGTCGTTAATCCCTAGGAAGCTCCGCCAAGAGGAAAACCACCCCAAAACCTTGTGGTTGTCCATGAAAAAGCTGGAAAATCCCATCCAAGCAACAACAGTGAACAATTGGGAGGATCCCAATGGAGCAGCTTTGGGATTCAGCCTTTCCGGCCTGTCCAAACTTGGGAAGAAAATCCAGGTCTGGATAATTCCCACATGTGGGAGACGGGATCGTTGTGGTTTCCATGCTCCCATGGATGGGCCTGTCCTTAAATCCCAAGAGAAGCTGATCCTGAAGAAAAACGAGTTCCCAAACCCCAGATTTTATCCCGTTCCATCCTCCAAGCTCGGCCTCAGAGGCTCCAAAGGTTTTTCCCTCCCCTGGGAGTTTGGAGTCGACATTTCCCCAGCATGGAAAAGCCGGAGAATTCCAGATCCTTCCCAGGAAAAACCCCGGAATGAGAGGCTGCCCTGCGGATCTGATTTTAGAGGTTTTGTGTTGGGATAAACTGGGAATTCTGGCTCCCTGCCATGCCTGGGAAAGCTTTTCTCTCCCAAAAAAACATCAGGGAATGGGTGAACTTTAAAAATCCAGGATCTTTCCCACCCCTTCCTGCCTTTTCCTGCCTCCAGCCAGGGCTCCTTTCTTCGGAGCGAGTTCAGCACTGGAAAATCTCATTTTTCCAGCTCTTTTTCCCTCCCCTCCTCCTTTCCCCCCCAATTCCTGATGCAAATTTATGGAAATCAGGCGGCTCCCGCTCCCAGCCAGGGATAATAAAGGAGAGGAATGAAAAAAGGGAGGAATCTCGGCACAGGAAGGCTGGAAAAATCCATTGTTCCATGGAAAAGGGCGGATTTGTTTTCCTGTTAAAGGCAAGGTTGGGTTTAATTAAATTTGTGTTTTCCATGTTTTTCCTGAGCTCTGTTGTTGGGTGGATCTTTCCCGAGGGAAAAGAGGGACACAGCATCCGGATCCGGCTCATCCCGACCCCAGCAGCAGCTGGATGAGGATGGGAAAGATCCAGATTGGGGGAAATCCATTGGAAATGCAATTTTTCCTGGGAAATTTGAGCATCATCCACACTTAAACCTCGTATTCCCAAATGTGCTGTGTTAGGAGGATGCAAACATTCCCATATCCCTCATATTCCCAAAAATGCCACATTTGGAGGATGCAAACTTTCCCATATTGCTCGTATTCCCGAAAACCCCACATTTGGAGGATGCAAATGCCCAAGGATTTCTTGGAAAGCAGCACGGAGCCAAATCCAGCCGGGAATTGTGGCTGGAAGGGAAAAGAGGGACACAGCAGCGGGATCCGGCTCATCCCAACCCCAGCAGCACCTGGATGAGGATGGGAAAAATCTGGATTGGGGGAAATCCATCAGAAATACAATTTTTCCTGGGAAATTTGAGCATCATCCACACTTAAACCTCGTGTTCCCAAATGTGCTGTGTTTGGAGGATGCAAACATTCCCATACCCCTCATATTCCCAAAAACCCCACGTTTGGAGGATGCAAACACATCCAAGGAACTCTTGGAAAGGAGCATGGAGCCAAATCCAGCCGGGAACGGGGGCAAAAGCAAACCTGGGGAGGTGCAGCCCATGGAAAGCTGGCGATGCTCCCAGAGCCCCATTCCCACATCTCATTCCCGCATCCCATTCCCTCTCCAGCCGGCATTGCCACTGGAGAGGTCGATCCCTTCCCGCTCCTCCTGCTCTTATCCAGGTTTTGGGAGGGGTTTCCATCCTTTCTTCCTTTCCAGGGATCGGAATCGCGGCCAGCGGGCGCTCCCAGCCCTTCCCGATCCCACCTCGGATCGCTCCATCCTCACTGTTCCAATAATCCCGATCCCGTTTGCCAGGAGCCAGCGCCGAGTTCCTTCGGCTCCTCATTAGGGAGCGTGAGCAGCGTCTCATTATCCCCACCCCGCCACCATTCCCCACTGGAAAAACCCAAAATCAAAGCCGGATTTGCCGTCCCCGCCATCCCCTGGGATGGGGGATCCCAAACAGATCCTGGGAGCAGTTCCCACTCTCCACACCCGGATTTATCCTTCAGGATCCCCCGGATTGAGCTCGGTTTTAGCTTTTCCCAAAAACCAAGGTGTTTTCATCAGGATCGTTTTGACTTCTTGGAGATTTGTGCTCCTCCCGACCCAGCAATTATTTCTGGGAATCCACATTCCCACAGGCCGAGGGATCCTGTTCCTAATCCAGGTGCAGCCTTTCCCTCCCAATCCATTCCAACTCCATTGTGCCCGGAAAAGGCTGAAAAACACCAGCATCAACAGTTTCCTTCGGGAAATGCACAAATTTAGGGATATTTTTGGGGTGGAAACCCCAAACATGGTTGGGGGGGGGGATTTTTAGGGAGTGGCTGCCTGGATTTGGGAACATTGGGAAGAATAAAAGGAAAACCAGGAATTAATAAGGGGATTGGGCAGGAAATTGGAGTGGGGGGTGCATAAATCCAGCTAAAAATTCCCCCAGGTGCTTTGGATGCAGTGGATTTTGGGGGTGAGGGGGATGTGGAGGAGCTCAACCCCCATTCCTGGATTTTCCGGCGTCTCCTCCCGGCAGGAGAAGGGACGGCCAAGGAGAAAGGGAGAGGGAGCATCCGAGGGAGGAGGGGAGCGAGCACGAGCCGCGGTTATTTATAGGAGCTGCGTTCGTGCGGGAGGAGGCAGCAGTGCCAAAAAGGGCTGGGAAAAATAATCCCGGAGCCTCGGCAAGAGCCGGGGGGGAGCTCAAGGTGAGACGGAACGGCAGGAAAAGAAGGAAATCATAAAACTGGGATTTATTGGGATTTCTCCATCCACTCTCACCTGGCTGAGGGCAGCTCTGGCCTCTGCAACCCCCGCGTGCCACAGAATTGGAGGCTGCATGTGAAGGATTTTCCATCTGGCCAGGAATCTGGGATGTGGCCACGCCTCTGGATCGGGATTTGGGGAGAGGAGATCCCCAAAATCCCAAGGAAGAGCCTGGGAAGGGATTAGAGCCAGGGCACAGCTGATAAGCGATTCCCAAGGGAACCATAGGAAAAACAATCCCTGAATCCGACTGTGAATCCCAGCCCACTTAGCCCCGTGGACGGAAATCCTCATCCCAAAAATCTGCATCCCAAAAAACCCATTTTCCACCAGCAGGCTCCTGCCCAAACTGCACTTTAATTAAAAATTAATTAACTCAAGACTGTAAAGGTCTTACCCTCACCTCGGGTGAGAAGAGAACTTCACATTATTTTAGGGAAAAGACCCATTTTGCCTTAATTTTGGAGACATCCTGGAGTTCTTTGTGCTCCAGGCTGGGCGTGGGAAGGACAATCCTGGATGCACGTGGCTCCTTCCACGTCCTCGCATCGCACAGCCCCGGGATGGCTCCTGATTTATTTATGGAAAATATAAATATAAAATATATAAAACACATAAAAATAAAGCCGGGAAAAGCCAGGAAAGCGGGGGAGGACACGGATCCCATCTCCCAGGGAAGGGGGAGGTGGCTGCGGCTCCGAGGAGCCGGCACGGGATAATCACGGCGAGCGCGAGCAGCGAAGTGGCATCTCCACGTCTCCTTGTTCCTTCCCGACCTCCTTCCCTCCCTGCTTTTCCCTGTTTTTTTCCCCCCTGCACGAATCCATCTCCTCCGCCTCCTTTCGGAGCCGCTGTCATCGAGTTGTCACCTGGCGGTGCCGAGTTGGGCTCTGAGTGAGACGGGAAAAAATCCTGAGGAAAAAGAAGGGAAAAACACAAGAATGTTCCAACCCCTCCCCTGAATTCGAGTTGCCATCCCAATAACACAAAACCTGGGAATTTATTCTGAAACCGCAGGCGTTTTCGGCTGGAGGAGTTGAGGAGCGAGCAAAGGGAAGAGGGATCATGGAATTGGGAAGGCTGGAAAAGGTCTCCAGGGTCGGGAGTCCAACCACGGACCCACCACTGAACGCGGCCCCAGGGGCCACATCCACGGGGTTTGAACGATTCCGGGGATGGGGATTCCACCGTTCCCTTGGTAAAGAAGGAGAGGAAAGCAAGGAGATGGGCCAAGCCTTGCTGCGGGCTTTGGGAAGGAAAGGCCAAGCCGGGCTTTGGGAACAAAGACACAAGTTGAGCTTTGGGAAGGAAGAGCCAGGTGGGGATTTAGGAAGGAAAGGCCAAGTCTGGCTCTGGAAAGAAAAGGCCCGGTTGGGCTTTAGGATGAAAGAGTCAAGCTGGGCTTTGGAGAGGAAGAGAGAGTCAAGCCAGGCTTTAGGAAGAAACGGCCAAGTTGGGCTCTGGGAAGAGAGAGTCAAGCCAGGCTTTAGGAATGAAGAAAGAGCCAAGCCAGGCTTTAGAAAGGAAAGGACAATTCTGGCTTTGGACATGCCAGAAAGAAAATGGTCAAGTTGGGCTCTGAGAAGAAAGAGAGAAGTGAGGCTTTGCAAAAGAGGAACCAAGCTGGGCTTTAGAAAGGAAGGAGGAGCCCGGTCAGGCTTTAGGAAGAAGGAGTCAGGTGGGGCTCTGGAAAGGAAGAGCCAAGTGGGACAGAAAAAGGCCCAAGCCGGGCTCTAGGAATGGAGAGCCAAGCCGGGCTTTAGCCCGTGCTGGGCTGGGATTAATTCTCTCAGCGAAGCAGAAACTCCAATCCCTCGGTGTTTTATGGCTTTTCTCGCCTCCCTTCGCCTTTCCCGCGTTCTGCAGCCTTTGGAAAGCGGGCGGAGGAGGCCGGGAGCGATCTCCCCGGCCTGGGCTGCCAAGGGGAGGACAAATGAGAGCGTTTAGGCGCTAATTAGGCACTAATGACCTGCTCCGAGGTCTCGGCGCGCAGGAAATCAGCGGGAGCTGAGCAATTTGTCAGGTCCTTGCCAAGCCCGCGGGAAGCGGCCGAGTCGTTGACCCCATTACGGACTCTGCCTCTTCCAGACACCGGCTGGGAATAAAAACCCGGTTTATTCCCGAGTTTTGTCCACACCGGGCTCCTTGAGGCGCTCCGAGCAGATCCAAGAGGTGTCTCCGGGGTGCTCGAGGGTGCGGCGCTGCCTTTGCTGAGCCAACATGGAATAAAAAGGGGTTTAACCCAAATTTTCCAGCTTTTCTTCCCCCAAAAGAGCCTTTGGAAACATTTAAACCTCTTCCTGTCTCTATTTATAGAGGATATTTATAGACGAAAGGAATTGATTGTACTTTGGGGGGAAAAACCGCGGTTTTGTCCAAGTTTTGGATTTAAACTCTGCCAAGCTCCTGCAATTTTAACGAGAGCTTTGGCACTCGGCTCAGCTGGAGCGAAACCTCCTCGTCCCTTTCTGCTCCTGCGGCTCCGAGAGACCCCAAATCCCAGGGGACACGCTCGGCGGGGCCTGGATGGGATCCCACCCTCCTGGGGAGGAGCTGGATCCACGTGGGGAGTTTGGAGCCGTCCTGGGGTGGTTCTGGCAGGGGAAGCTGCGCAGACGAAGCCCCCGCTGTGACGGGAGCGGGTTCCAAGCCTGGCACCGGCAGAGTTTTGGTTTCTGCTTCGGATCCGAGTCCAAGTTTTCCTCCCTTGCAGTTGACTTCCTCGCCGCAGCACCAGAGGGATTTCGCAGGCAGGAAAAGGGTGGAAAAAAGGCAGGAATTGGCTTTTTGGGCCGTCCCAAGGAGAAACCAAAGGTGGGTTCACCTTCACCTTCACCTTCACCATCCAAGATGGCTTTGGGATAATCCTGCCTGATCCGTGACCTTCACGCTCCGGGAGGGAAGAGGGCAGGAACAGGACGTTAATCCGAGCGAACAGCGCTGCGACGGCTCCGATCGCTCCGCGGCAGCGCGCACCACCTGCTCCGGCACCCGGATCATCCCCACGGGCACCAAACCCTGGGAAAACTCATCCCTTGGATTCACCGCTGCGGCCACCATGGATCACCGGACCCCCCTGATTCTCCCTTGGCTCCGCAGGTTGGGATCATCTCCAGGCTGGGATCGTCTCCCGGAGCCACCGCGGGCCCTCAATGCGCCGTGACTTCCGCGGCTCCAGCGCCAGCCCGGGATGGGCGCCGCGGATCCGCTTCCCGGCCTGTCACCGAGCCTTAAAATCATCCCGGGGACGGCTCGGGGACACGAAGGGCGTGAATAATTCATGGCAGCGATGCGACAGCGGAGCCGATCCCGCGGGGAATGGGGAGCGCTCCATCGATCCGATCCGTCGGAAACGGGGAAAGGTGGAAAAGGGAAAATGCTGATTAATTAATTAATTAATTAACAGCGATCAGAAGGAGGGGTTGGTGCTGCTCTGGTTCACAGAGGTGTCCTTGTGCCTGGCCTGTGCTTCCCATAAGGAAAATTCCTGGGTTTTTGTGGGATTAGGAGCATTATGTGCAACAAAATCCCAACAAATCCCAAAAAAAGTGACGAGAGACTGAGCACAGGACAGAGCAGGACAGGCCTTTCATGACTGGGATAAGGAGAATTCCCTGCAAAAACCCGAATTCCTTGGCAGAATTCCTCATTCCCTTTGCAGAATTCCTCATTCCCTCCATAAAATTCCTTATTCCCTCCACAGAATTCCTTATTCCCGCTGCAAAATTCCTTATTCCCTCTGCAAAGCCCCAGGAAAACCCCATGGAAGGGGTCCAGTGCTATGGAAATTCCCATTTTTCCCCAAACCTGATGGATCTGGAGGCCTTTTCCAAGCTTGGTGGCTCCAGGAGGGAGCCATCAACGGCGCCATCCCCAGCAATTCCCAAATTCCCAGTGCCAGGAATGTGTGGAATTGCAGATAAAGATGTTTCTCTATTCCCAAGTGTCCTCAGCCATGGTTTTCCCGCTGATAACGGGAATGTGTTTACACTGGAGGAGTTTAATTTCACGGAACGACGCCTGATTCCTGCATTTATTCCCTGGAAACGCCTGGAAAAGCCTGGAATGAGCAATTATACTAAAATCAGAGGGGGGGGGGGAAGCTGGAAAACAAGAGAGGATCCCACGGTTATGGCTGGAGGAAGGGAAGCTCCAGGTCAGGGATAAAATGGGAATGTTGGGATATAAATTCCAGACTCCACCGGGGTCTCAATTTCCCAGTGCTGATCCAGCAGCCAGAAGGGAACACGACATTCCCGGGAAATCCAGGAGGACGGAGGAGGGAAAGCGCAGAGGGCAGGAAAGGGGATAAATGGGATGGGGACGGGTCTGGAAGCGATTCCAGCATCATTCCCTGGCATCTCCCAGCCCCAGGACTTGGCGCAAAAACGGGAAATGAGGAAAAACATGGAAAAATTCAATTTGGGATGTGGATTTGCAGAGCAGGTGGGAAAATGCTCCGGGCAACCAAAACCCCGTCCGTCCCGGAGAATCCACGATTTCCCCGGTGCAGCTTGGATTTGGGGAGGCCAAAATCCGGCCTTGGAATTGGGAGGCTCAAGGATCCCCATCCCATTCCCTGCAGGAGCTGGGAAATTGGAGCCAAGGCCAAGCTGGGACACTCTGGAATGGGAGGGAAGGCAAGGACAATGTCAAAAATTGGGGGTTGTCCTTAAAAAAATGGGGATTTATCCCAAAATATCCCAAAATTCAGGCTGGAATGGGAGGAAAGGGAAGGACAATGCCAAAAATTATGATTACCCTTCAAGAAACAGGGATTTATCCCAAAATATCCCCCATAGGCCAAGACAGGGGGATAAAATGGATCCAATCCCAGTTTTCCCTGTTCCTCCTGCTGTTCCATGCACTGAATCCACCTTTTCTTAGGGAAAAAAGTGCCGGATTTCCCTCCAACCCCAAAGGAGCCATAACATCTCCATTATTGCGCTCCCAAATCCCTCCAAACGATCCCATTAATTGCTCTTCCCCCCTTTCACGGGAGCTTTTCCACCCCTGGCTCATCCCATTACGTCGCTTCCCATTTTCCTCCTGGCCCATTAAAAGCCGGAACGATGCTTTTAGTCCCGGCTCCAAATGGCACAAATCCCTCTCCATCGATTCCCTGGAACGTTCTGCCTCTAAAAGCTTCCCAAAAGTGCCAGGAACGCGGCGTTTTCCTCATTCCCAGCCCGATCCAAGCCAGCATTTCAAACGGTGGGAGATTCCATGGAAATTTTGTTCCATTTCTTTGGAAAAAGCTCCCCCACCTTTGGGGTTTCCTCCACAGTGGGGTAAAAATGAGAGAAAAAAATGCAGATTTTCTTTTTTTTCCCCAAAAATTCCCAAATTCCCAGAGTTTTGCAGCCATTGTTGGTGCAGTGCAGCACCAGCTCCGTGCTGGAGAAGGGACACAGAGCAATTCCCGCTTCCCAAATTAATGCCCTCATTCCAGGCCCTGCTAATTAAACTCCTTCCCGGGCCAGAGGATGGAGGAAGTGGAGCAGATCCCAAAATCCGGGACACTGCTGGCACCAGAGCCATCCCAAAAACCAGGCTGGGTCGTCAAAGGCGCCCTCAGGGATGTGTCCCCCATTCCAGAGGCTTGGAAAAGCTCCAGGGTGGGCTGGGATTTATGGAGCAGCTCAAGGAGATGACGAAATCCCACCTGGGACACGGAGACTGAACAAATCCCAACCCAATCCCATCCTGGGACATGGGGACGGAACAAATCCCATCCCAATCCCACTTTTGGGCACTGGGATGGAACAAAACCCATCCCTATCCCAATTCCCTTTTTTTAAAATTTTTTTTATTTTCCTATTATTTATGGAATTTCCTTTTTTTTTTCTCCAATTTTCCCCCTTTTTTCCCTTTTTTTCCTTTAAATTTCCCCATTAATTTTGGAATTTTCCTTTATTTTTTCTAATTTTTCCCTTTTTTCCCCTTTTTTCCCTTTTTTTTTTTTTTATACATTTTTAATTTCCCCTCAATTTCTGCAGCCAAAGGATTTGGGGATCCAGGAATGGATTCGCTCCAGGTGGGACCTCACCTGTGGCTTTTAGGGAACATGGGGGAGCTGAGGGGATTCCTGGGATAAAGAGACTCCTTGGACTCCTCTCACTGCTCCTTTCCACATTTCCCCCCGTCCCAGAGTCAGGGGGAATAAAAGGAAGGGAAATTAGAAAAAATTACAGGGAAATTCTGAAAATAATGGGGAAATTTGAAAAAAAAAGGGGGGGAAGGAGGGGAAAAATAAAGTGAAATTCCAAAATAATAGGGAAAATTGTAAAAAATAGGGAAAAAGCAGGGGGAATTGGAGAAAATAAAGGGAAATTCCATAAATAAAGGGGAAACTGCAAAATTTAAGGAGAAATTGTAAAATTTAAATGGAAACTGCCAGAAGCAGCTGCTTCCTGCAGGAAAAATCCTCTTTTTTGGCTCCTTGGGGAAGGATCTGCGGCTCCTGCCGAGGTCAAACCAGGGCTTAGACCCAGCCTAGGCCGAGCTTAACTCCGTCTCCAGTTCCCGCTGCCGGACTCTTCTCCTTGGTTTTCTTTGGAAAAGGTTTGGGTTGGAAGGGTTTGGGGGCAGCTCTGAAAGGGCCAAATCCAAGCATCCCAAAAACCTCGGAATTATCAAAATCTCCGCCTCATAAAAACCTCGGCATCCCAAAAATCCCTTGGGATGAGGAAGAGTGGGAAAACACCCAATTCCCAGGCCGTAAATGGATTCTTCTCCTCGTTTTTGCCCCTCTTGCAGAGCGGAATTTGCAACATTTCCCTGGAATAAAGGGAAGGGGCTCAGCAGAGCCTGGATTTTCCTGGACACATCCAGAGGGAATTTTTTCCCATTTTCCCAGGCTTGCTCCGACTCCTGGATGCTCCTGCCAGGAGAAAAATGGGAACAAATCGGTGGCAGTGTCAAACAAGGAGCGGGATTTCCTCCCACAGCTCTTGCCTCCTCCCCACGTGGCTCCAAAAGTCCCGGATCCATCCCAAATCCCCAAATTTATTCCTCGTTCATCACCGCGGAGACGTCTGAGTGCTTTGCTGGCTGGGATTCAGCGGGAATTTCAAGCTTTTCAGGGACTTTGGGGAATCCACGAGAGGGGTTTTATGTCCTTGGATGTGAAACGGGAACATCAAGGATGGGGTGAGTCCAAGGAGGGTTTAAAGGGAGCCCTGAGGAAGGAAAATCCTTGGAATGAGGAAATCCAGGGCAGGAATATTTGAATTAAACATTGGTGTTTAAATATGGATGGAAAGAAATCCAGCGGGAAGTGGGAGAGGAAGGGAGGGGGATGAAAC
Source organism: Orthonyx spaldingii (assembly GCA_013397795.1). Taxonomy (NCBI): domain Eukaryota; kingdom Metazoa; phylum Chordata; class Aves; order Passeriformes; family Orthonychidae; genus Orthonyx; species Orthonyx spaldingii. The sequence continues at coordinate 41,652 of VZTJ01001203.1, read as the reverse complement.
CAAAACTTTTAGGGAGGGGAGACCCCCCCAGCTCCTAAACACATCCCAAAATTCCTGATATTATCCCAATGCAGCATCCCGATCCATTGGGATTTTAGCTCTAGTTTGGAGTATTGCAGCCTTCAAAAGGGAAAATATTCTCTTTTCCCATTATTTGCAGCTTTTCCCTTTCTCCCTTCCCCCGTTAAAGTCCTGGTTCCCAAATTTTCCCAGAGAAAGGGGGGAAAGACCAGGAGCTGTTCCCAAATGATCCCCGAGGCAGAGGAACGGACAACTCAGAGTGGAAAATCTAAAAATTCCCATTATTTTTTTTTCCTCCCACAAAAGGGTTAATCCAGCTAAGAAAGAGAAAAGCGGAAAAACATCCACCGGAGCCATCCCATCCCACCCCATCCCTGCCGCGGATAAATGCGGGAAAATTGCCGGAGCAGCTCAACGACCCCGAGTTATTTCCAGGCAATTTCGGGGGATAACGGTGATTTACGGACAGGAACGAGTAAGGGCAAACGATCCTGGATCCTGGATCCTGGATCCCAGCGGGACACGGAGAAGCTGCCGGGCCTGGAGTGGAACAGGGAATTCCGAACCTCTAGAATTATTCCCTCGGTTTAGAAACGTGGTGGGAAACCCAAGTCTGGGGCATGGATGGGGGAATTGCTGGAATTGGGGGGGGTTGGAGCACTGGGAATGTGTTCCCATGGATTGAAGCTCTGCTCAGCATTCCCTGAGTATTCCTTGGCCTCTGCTCCAGCCCCAATTCCAGCTGCTCCCATAAAAATCAGCGTTTATTCCCAATCCATTTTCCTGGAGAATTGAAGACATCGGAGGTTTTTTTCCCACTGAAAACGCTACCAAATCCAAGAGCAAGGAAATGGGACAACGCCGGGTTGGGACAGGGAATACGGGAATCCAAGGAAAACCTGGAATTCAGGAGCACTGCCCCTCCCTGCTCCTGGTTTCTCCGAGTCCCCCACGGGGCCTCTCCTTTTGATGGCGGAATTCGCTCGTCTCCCCGTCCGAGGAATAATTTAATTAACTTGGAGAAATGCAATTAATTTTAATTGTGGGCGATAATTCATTGTTTCATGGGATATTAATAATTATATTTGGGAAATCGGAGTTCCCGGGAAGTGCCCTAAAACCTCCTAATTAACGGCTCGGGTGGGAAGCGTTTAATTGGAAACGTTGGGAAATTGTTTTTGCTCCCCAGGGCTGGAATCCGTGACCCAAGGACATGGAAAAGGAGGGGAGGAGGGAGGTTGGGATGCTCCTGCCGCTTCCCGAATCCCAAATCCACCCATGCTCCTGGATATTCTTTTTTCCTGGGATTTTGGCTCCCAGCCCGCTGCCCCCGGGAATTTTGCAGGTGGGAAAGGCTCTTTTTCCGTGTTTTCCGCCGTTCTTGTGATAGTCTCAGGGTCCTGAATATCCCATTTCCATCAAGGAATTACCGGCAGCCTCAGAAAGTCGGGAAAGGACCCCCCGTGGAACTGAGGAGTGGGATCAGCCTGGGGAAGGATTTGTCCCCTGACTGCTCCATCCATGCCTCGGGAAGAGGCGATCCCAGCTCTGCTGTGGCTCTGGTTTTCCCGTTTCTCTTTCATTTTTCTCCTGCCTGGAAGGAAAACTCGGCAATTTCAGGTCCTGATCCCCCTAATCCAGGATTGGGGTGCTCAAACCCCCCAAATCCCAATGTCCCCACAATCCAGGACTTGAATGGTGGGACAACCCAGATCCCAGTGTGCCCGCAGGCCAGAATTTGGATGTTCAGAGCCTCCTGATCCCAAAGTCCCCTAAATCCCAGTGTTCCACCAAATCCTAATGTCCCCTGAAATCCCAATGTCCCCCCAAATCCCAGTGTTCCCCCAAATCCCAGTGTTCCCCCAAATCCCAATGTTCCCCAAAATCCCGATGTCCCCCCAAATCCCAGTGTTCCCCCAAATCCCAATGTTCCCCAAAATTCCAATGTTCCCCAAAATCCCAATGTCCCCCCCAAATCCCAGTGTCTCCCCAGTCCAGGACTTCGATGCTCCCATCCCAATTTTCCCCTCCCACCCAGGACTCTGATGCTCAGACCCCTCCCAAATCCCAAGTTTCCTCAAGCCCCGATGTCTCCTCAGTTCCCAATTTCCCCCAGTCCAGGCCTTGGATACTTGGACCCACCGGCTGCTCCACGAGCCTCCCATTTTGGGGTAATTTAATGGGAAAAATGTAACAGATTCCAAAGTAACCTCCAGGGCGTTGTGGGATCCTCCTGCACCAGCTCCCCCTGCTGGGTCATGATCCCACTTTTCCCAGCAGGACAGACCCCAAAACTGTGGAGATGTTCCCCAAAAAGTGGGAGAGACCCCAAACCCCCAAGATGCTCCCAAAAACACAGAACAGACCCCAAAACCCATGGAGATGCTCCCCAACAAGCAGGATAAATCCCAATCTCATGGAGATGTTCCCAAAAAAACCAGGACAGACCCCAAACCTGCAGAGTTGCCCTCCAAAAAGCAGGACAGATCCCAAATTCCATGGAGATGTTCCCAAAAAGCAGGACAGAACCCGGTCCCATGGAGATGCTCCCAAAAAACCAGGACTGGTCCCAAAATCCATGGAGATCTTCCCAAAAAAGCAGGACCCTGCTGTTCCCAAGCTGTGGGGCCAAACTGGGGCCAGAGGGAGCCGGTTTGGGGTGAGGAGGGGATTCCCTGGGCATTTGAGGATTTGGGAATGGAGGATCTGGGGGGTTTTGCTGCACTTGGAAAAGTCATGACTCCTAAAAACATCCATTAAATCCTCACTGGATTTGGGAGAAACCATCCCCACCCTCCCTCCTCACAACCCCTCACAGCCGAGCCACATTTCCCGCAGAAACCTCAAAAATCCTTTTTTTCCCCATCCGGAACTGGATGCCCAAAGATCCTCGGGAAGGGAAGCCGGGCCCAGGTCCTGCTCTCCCAACGATGCTAAAAATACCCTTCCCGCTTGGCTGAGGCTCCGGCGCCTTCGGCTCCGTCATTATCCGCTCACATCTGGCAGCCAACGGGGCCTTTTCCATGCGGAGGTGCTAAAAAAAAACCGGGGAGCGGAATCAAATGAATGAACTCGGCTCGTTCGCTGGGCTCGCCAAGCACCTGTTGGCTGCATTCCCACGTTTTCCTGCAGGTGGATTTGGCAGAGCTGGGGGGGGAAACAAGAGTGGGAGGGATGGGAAGAGGCTGGATCCAGGGAAAACTGCAGGGATGGGGTTAAGCGATGGGAGAAATTCCTCTAAAATCCAGTGGGGTGGTGGAAAAGCAGGATCTTGGTGGCGCCGCCAGGTGGAAGAAGTTCCCAAATCCTCATCCCTGAGCATGAGGGGCGGGAAGGGGCTGGATCCAGGGAAAATTGCAGGGATAAGATTAAGGAATGGGAGAAATTCCTCTAAAATCCAGTGGCTCCCAATTAATGAGGGGGATTGTTTTCCATAAGGAATGGGAGGAAACTGGGAGCAGCTGGACACCGAAGCGACTCGAGCCTTAATCACTCCTTGTCCTCAACCTCCTTGAGGAATTTCAGTGTCCACAGGACTGATGGATCAGCCTCCGGATGGGCGGATTGATGTAGGACCAACCAGTGGCTCCTAACCCTTGGGATTTCATCCCGGAAATGTGGGAATTGCTCCATAAACTCTCCAAGCCCTCAATAAACTGAGCCATTAAAAACGAGTCACCGACGGCCCCGCCACAGAAACACAGCCAAGAAAACCGGGACCAGGAATGGGGAGCAGGAAATGATCCCACACCGCCTTCATTTTCCTGGTTTTTCCCAGAAAACAGCACCAAAAATCCCAGGAAAGGAGCGACATCTTCCAGCCGTGTTCCCAACCCATCCAAGGAGTGACGCCGCCGGAGCGGCTCTGTCTCTTCCCGCAGGAGAAAGGCGAGGGGGGCTTATTTTAAATCCCAATCCTCCCCTGATCCATGTGACACTAATCAGGGATCCGGCCCCTCGGGAATCGATGATTAATGGAGTTAAATATAGCGGGAGCTTGCCAGGGTAAAATTAGGCCCCATGCATAAAACATCACAGCTCCTCGTTAGCACGGCTAATTACGCTAATGAGGGGCGTTCACGCCGGCTCCGGCCCTGGAATTAGGGATGGACCTCCCCACCTCTTCCAGCTGCCCAGCTCCCGGGTGGAGCTGGGAAAGAGCCCGGCCTGGAGCCTTAATGAGAATGTAATTAGTGTGTAATTAACACTCAGGGTGGGGTGGAGAGGGGCACGGATATTCCAGAGGTCAGGGGTGTCCTGGGAATGAGTTTGTCCCACTGGCTGGGGAGTTCGGGGGCTGAGGGTCCACGTGGTCCGACATTTCCAAGGATTGGGATGAGGGTTTGGTGCAGCACGTGGCCCCTCATCCCAACGGCACAGTTGGGATTGACATTATTATGGGTTGGCTTTGCCCCACAGTCTGGTCATGGATCCCACTCCCAAGGATTGGGGTGAGGGTTTGGTGGAGCACATGGTCCTGTATCCCGATGGGTCGGTTGGGATTGACATCGTTATGGGTTGGCTTTTCCCCACAGTCTGGTCATGAATCCCATTTCCAAGGACTGGGATGAGGGTTTGGTTCAGCACGTGGCCCCGTATCCCGATGGGACGGTTGGAATCGACATAATTATGGGCTGGTTTTGACCAGAGGTCTGGTCACAGATCCCGTTCCCAAGGATTGGGATGAGGGTTTGATGGAGCACATGGTCCTGTATCCCAACGGGATGGTTGGGATTGACATCGTTATGGGTTTCTATCGCTATGGATTTGCCATGGGGTCAGGCACCGTTATGGGCTGGTTTTGACCAGCAGTGTGGTCATGGATCCAGCATTCCCAAGGGCTGGGATGAGGGCTTGGTGCAGCATGTGGCCCCTTATCCCAATGGGATGGCTGGGATTGACATTGTTATGGGTTGGCTTTGCCCCATGGTCTGGTCATGGATCCCATTCCCAAGGACTGGGATGAGGGTTTGTTGCCACACGTGACTTCACCTTCTCCCAGTGGGATACTTGGGATCAGCATCACTGTGGGTTGGCAGGGGGCCACCACTGTCATGGGTTGGCTTTGCCTGGTGGTATGTCCGTCATTCCAACATCCCCTTCCAGCACGGCCGTCATTCCAACATGGCCATCATTCCAACATCCACCATTCCAACATTCCCCTTCAGCGTGGTTATCACTGTTTCCTCAGCCCAGCTTCCCAAAATCCCCCAAATTCCTGCCACTCCTGGCCTGGCCACTTTCCCATCATCTCCCAGCCTCCTGGTCATTAATGATCTCCAAGGGAAGCAATTCTGGAGCCCAAATTCCGCGGGAGAAGTGGGGGAAGGTCAAGCCATCATCATTTCCAAGCGGTTCCCAAACCCAGCGTGGGGAACACAAATCCGGCTGTAATTAATCGCATTATCCTGGGAAGAGGGAGCCACAGAGCCTTGAGGAAGTTGTCAAAAACCGGGAATCCGGGTGGGATAAGCCTTCGGGGGAGTTTAGGTTCAGACAGGCACCAGCTCAAAGCCGGTTTTGAGGGAGATGGGAGTGACAGGGAAATAAAGACAGGAGGACTCCGGCCTGGAGCAGGAAAATCCAGCAATGACTAATCCACCACACTTTTCTGTAAGGAATGAGACAAAAATAGCCCCAGAGGCCTCAGCAGCAGCTCCGTGTCGTTAATTCCCTACAAAGCCCAAGCCGGAGGCCAGGAGTGGATGGAATGTGGGATATCCATGTGTCTCCCATCCCAGGAGCCACGTCCTGCCCAGCAGAGCTGTGCCGCATCCAGAGGATCCTTTGGGAGAGGCAGGAAAGCCTTTTCCAGGGCTTGAGGTTGAATTCCAAACCCAGAGGGTGGATCTGGAATCTTCCCAGCTCCCTCAACTTCTCCCCTTGGCACCCTTTGCTGGCAGAGCCCAATTTCCAGGAAAAGCCGGAAACAACGACCCCTGATTGAGGAGCTGCCTCATATCCTGCTCTGGGAAGGGAAAACAGGTCCCAGAAACGAGACCTGGAGCGTTTCATGTCCATCTTTTCCGTTCCGAGTTCCCAGCAGCGCACGGATGGAGCCAGAGAGGAACTTACATGGAAGTGCAGCCTCGGGAAGAGTGGCCAGGACAACACCTGGAATTCCCTCTGCATCCCTATTTTTATCCTGGGAGAGGCCGGAGAGCTGAGGGAGAGGCTGAGCCCAGGCTGAGTGGGGATGAGTGGGACAGGCACCTCCTCTGCAGGGATCGGAAAACCTGGGAAGGGCAAATCTTGCTCCAAGAGGGGGAAAACCTCACCTGAGGGCAGCCTCTGCTCACGGGGAGGCTCCACCCACTCCAGGGGCAAAATATTCCTGGATTTCTCCCCTAAAATTGGCTCTGCTCCCTATTCCCACACTGGAAATTCTGGGACGTTTTTCCAAACGGGATGAGCCCTCACAAGTCGCAGATTCCAACCCCTCCTTGAACGGAATGCACAGAAGCTCTGCCCACCTTGGGGACGAAATATTCCTGGATTGCTCCCCTAAAATTGGCTCGGCTCCCTACAAACCCACACTGGAAATCCTGGAAAGTTTTTCTAAATGGGATAAACCCCCACAAATCATGGATGTGCCACCTCCTCGAATGGAATGCATGGAAGTTTGGGGGTGAAATATTCCTGGATTTCTCCCCTAAAATTGGCTGTACCCACGACTGAAAACCTGGGAAGTTTTTCCAAACAGGATGAGACCTCATGAGTCCCAGTTTCCAACCCCTCATCCCGTGGAATTTCCAAGAGCCGCTGCCCTGGCCGCCCCTGGCTCAGCCCCGACCGCAGCCACCGTTGATTATTTTTAGCCGGGGCCGCTCCGGTGTTTGTGCGCGGGAATCAGGCCATGAAATTGCTGGATCCGGAGCCCAGGGAAGGCGGGAGCGGGGCTCGCCCTAAAATCCACCCGCTGACCCAAATTCCCAGCCTGGAATGGGCACTGTGGGAAAAGCGGTGCTGCCGTGGCTGGAAAATCCAGCGCGGTGCCCGGCTCAGAGAGCGCGAGCAGTGGATCCGCGGTTTTTGGGATCATCTCAGGCCTTGGAGCTGGATCAGCCCCACGGCTGCTCCGTCAATCCCAGGGATGCAGCGAGGGCTGGGACAAGGAGGGAATATCCATGCGAGGGTGGGATAAGGAGAATGGAACATCCACAAGAGGATTGGGAAAGGAGGGAATATCCCTGAAAGTGTTGGGATGAGGAGGGTGGAATATCCCTGAATGGTTGGGATAAGGAGGGAATACTCCTGAGAGGGCTGGGACAAGGGAGTTCCAGGGCAAGATCTGGGTGTTAAAATTCCCAAAAATCCCTTTCTGCAGGGCCAGGAGCTCAGCGAGGAAGGTGGAGTTGAAGTTTTCCAAACTTTCCCAAGGTTTATTATCCCTTTTTCCCCTTTTTCCCGAACCTGCTTCGGGTTAAAAGCCCCGAATTCCAGCTGGGGATGAGCCGGGAGCTTTTCCATCCTCAGCAAAAGCCGTGCTCGTGGAGCAGCTGAGGGAATTGGGGCATTTGGGGCAGGATTTGGATCTTTTGGGAAAGCAAATCCCAGCCCCAGGGGTGGATCAATCCCGGAGTCTGGAGGCAGTCAGAGCTCCTTGGGCAGGGTCTGTTATCCCAGGCTGCTCCGTCCAACCCGTCCTGGAGCATTCTCAAGGAAGCAGAACCCTTGGAATGCTGCCCTCAAATCCAGGGAAAGACCATGCGCTCCAAACCAAGGAAACCACGGTGATTCCTATGGGATTTATTTTCACGCTCCCCCGTTTTTCCTTTCCTCGGGAAGCCGAGCGGGCTCGGCTCCCAAATCCAGGGGATTTCGGTACCGAAGATCCTCAAATTCGGGAATCAAAGTTGTTATTGCAGAAGGAGCCCCTTTTCTGGGAGCTGCTCCCGCTCTTTCCGCGGCTCCCGGCATTCCCAATATATACATATTCCTTCTTTTTACAGGTAATAATGTACAGCCTATTTATAAATCCAGGGATTTCTATCTCTAGGGATTATCCACACACACACAGAGCCCAGCCGGGAACCGGGACAAACCCCACCGCTCCCAACTCCCCTTTCCCAGCAGAACCGCTGGATTTCTGCGGAAAACCCCGCAGTTTTCCCATTTTTTTTCCTCACAGCAGAGCGGGAATTTTGGGGATTCCTGAGGTAGGAAGTTTGGGAATTCCGCAGGGGTCAGAGCGCCAGAGGGAGCTGCCAGATGAGCAGGGAGCTGTCGGCGGCTCCGGAGCGGCACACGGAATCCTCGCGGAAATCCCGGTACCCGCGGCCGCCGGACACGATGGCCACCGAGGAAATCTCCTTGCGGGAAGAATCCCGGGAGCAGGGCCGGCTCCGCACCCACACGTCGGGGTCATCGGCCAACTCGTAGATGGACCCGTCCTCCTCGGCGTGTCCCGGCGCTCCCGGCGGCGCCTCCCGCACCGACAGCAGCTGCCCCGGCAGGTGGGACGTGGAGCGCAGCCGGTACTGCAGCAAAATCCCTTTTTTCCGCATTTCCCGCGGCGGCGGCGCCTCCGGATCCAGGGGTTTTTCCTCCTCTCCCTCCTCGTCCTCGTCCTGCTCCCCTCGGAGGGCATCGGGGGCCGAAGTGCTCAGAGCCAGCGCCAGGAAGCGCACGGGGCCGCCGTGGCCGTTCAGGGACACCATGCCCTTCCCTGGAAAAGGAGAACTGCCGGATCAGGCTGGGAACAGCCTGGGAATTGCTGCTGTTTATTCCATCCTCATGGGATATTCCATCCTCCTTATCCCAGCCCTCTCAGGGATATTCCATCTTCCTTATCCCAACCCTCTCAGGGTTATTCCACTTTCCTTATCCCAACCCTCTCAGGAACACTCTCTCCATGTACCAGCCCTCCCAGGGATGTTCCCTCCTCATCCCAAACCCTCTTTATCCCGGGAAGGGTCTGGGGCTCACCGGTGATTTTGGGGATGCCCTCGAGGCGCGGCAGCGGCAGCAGGATGATGATTCCCTGCTCCGTGCCCACCCACAGCGAGCCCTGGCAGATCAGGAGGCTGGTGACACGCACAAGCTTCTGCCCTGCGGGAATGGGAACAACGGGAAAATCCATGATCAGGGATAACCCCGCAGCCAAACTCCCAACCAAACCCGGGGTTCCGTAGGGAATGGCCTCTGGGAGCTCCCGGCGGCTCCACGGCAAGCAGGAAAGCACTGGAGTGGGAATGAATGAAAAGAAGGAGAAGGGAAAAAAAGCTGGAGGAAAGTGAGATTTCAGCAGTAGATGAATATTTTATGGGAAGGACTTAGTGCAGAGCTGGGAAAGCCATAAATCCAGGGACAGCGATGAATCCACGGAGCAGCTTCCGAGTGGGTCATTAATGAGCTGCCACATTCCAGAGGGTGAGGGAGCAGGAGTTCAAAAGGGATTTAATCCCAGGAACACAAGGACCAGAGGGATATTGGAATATTGGACGTGCTCCGAAAAAGAGGGAAAATGGGAAAAAACTGGGCCTTACACGAGTCTGGAGTTTGGAACTAATGAAGGGATTAGGGACATGCGGAGCGGGAATGCAGCTGGGATAACCTGGAAAGGGCTGGGCTGGGCTGGGCTGGGCTGTTAACCCAGAGAGGGATGGGCTGGGATAACCTGGAGAAGGATGGGAGGGAGACACGGCCAGGAAAGGGATGGGGGATTGGGGGAAAGGGGGAACTGGGCAATGGGAGTGGCGGCGAGGAGGGAGGTGTGGGAACAGGGATGGGGACAGAGATGGGATCTCAGGACACAGTCGGGATGCAGGGATGGGATTGATGCCAAGATAATTTTTGCTTTTCTCTTTCATACACCTTTGACACGATTCTGTGTATCCACAAGCAGTAACGCACACTGGCAACTCGCTCAGTCTGACAACGCAGCACAGTTCCCGTGTCCTGCAGAGCCCCGAAACTAAACATTCCACTGCCCTGAGGAACCAGAGCCCCCAGCAGAACATGTTCTGTGAACTGGAACTTTGCCCACCCAGCCCCCGATCAGGCCCCGTGTTAAATTTGCCGACATGTGAGGTCTAGGAATTGGATGCAGGATTTGCGGTGGGCGCGCACTGCGACGCCTTCCACCCCGACGAAAAATGAAAACACGAAGTGAACGACCCCCAACCCTTTAACCGCGTCTGGTTTTCAGTTCCTAAAACCAGAAAAAGGCATCAGGATCAGAGCACGGAGTTGGGATCCAGGGATGGCAGGCTCAGGACAAAGATGGGATCTCGGGATGGGATCCCAGGACAAAGTTGGGATCCAGAGATGCTCCAGGGACACCAAGTCAGGATCCAGGGATGGGATAATGGGACAAAGTCGGGATCCAGGGATCCCCAGGACCACACTTCCCCCCAGCTCCATCCCTCCCATCCCTTCAGCTCCAAGCCCAACCCTTCCCAGCTTTCACTGGCTCCATCCCGGCCCTGTTCCTTGGGAATGCCACGGATCCCAGTCGGAGCCCCAGGGCCGCCCCCATTCCCTAATTCCCGTGGATTCATTGATTAATTAATTAATGACCTCTTGTTAGCACTAATTGGGCTCTCATCGGGCAGCAGGAAGATCCCATTCCGTAATTCCCATGGATCTATTAATTAATTAATTCCCTGTCATTAGCATTAATGAGCCTCTCACCAGGCAGCAGGCATGTGGTCCCATTCCCAATCCCCATGGATCCATTAATTAATTAATTAATTCCCCCTCATTACCGCTAATGAGCCCCTCACCAGGCAGCTGGCACGTGGTCACATTCCCAATCCCCATGGATCCATTCATTGATGACCCCTCAATAGCGCAGCAGGGAGATCCCATTCCCAGTCCCCATGGATCCATTAATTAATCAATTAATTAATTAATTAATTAACTCCCCCAAGGAGGCGCTCACCGGGCAGCAGGCGCGTGGTCCCATTCCCAATCCCCATGGATCCATTAATTAATCAATTAATTAATTAATTAACTCCGAGGAGGAGGCGCTCACCGGGCAGCAGGTGTGCGGTCCCATTCCCAATCCCCATGGATCCATTAATTAATCAATTAATTAATTAATTAACTGCCCCGAGGAGGCGCTCACCGGGCAGCAGGCGCGTGGTGCGCGTGGCCACGTTGATCTCCTGCAGCGGCTCCAGGGTCTCGGTGTGGAAGAGGCGGATGGAGGAGCCCTGGGCGAAGGCCATCCAGACGCCGCTGCCGGCGCGCACCATGTGCGTCACCGCCGCCGCCGCCTCCGCGTGCGCCTCGAACCCTTGCTGCCCGCGGGAACGCCCCAACGCACGGAATTAACGCCCACAGGTCCCCGAATCCCGGCTCTCGGCAGCTGCTCTGGGAGCGCAGAGCTCCACCGGGAATTCAGCCCCGCTCCAAGCCCTCCTGGGGTATTCCCAAAGTTCCTGGACTTCCCAAAGATCCCAGAATTCCCACGCATTTGCCCTTGCGGTAATCCCATGATTGCAGCTCCAGCATTCCCATTCCCATTCCTGTCCCTGTTACCATTCCCTTTCCCCATTCCCATTCCCTTTGCCATTCCCATTCCCATTCCCCATTCCCACTCCCACTCCCATGTTCCCATTCCTGTTCCCATTCCCATGTTCCCGTTCCCATTCCCATGTTCCCGTTCCCATTCCCATGTTCCCGTTCCCATTCCCATGTTCCCGTTCCCATTCCCATGTTCCCGTTCCCATTCCCATGTTCCCGTTCCCATTCCCATGTTCCCGTTCCCATTCCCATGTTCCCGTTCCCATTCCCATGTTCCCGTTCCCATTCCCATGTTCCCGTTCCCATTCCCATGTTCCCGTTCCCATTCCCATGTTCCCGTTCCCATTCCCATGTTCCTATTCTCATTCCCATTTTCCCCCTCCCATTCCCACGCCCATTTTCCCATTCCCGTTCCCGCTCCGTACCCGCTCGCTCAGCTCCGGGCTCTCCAGGACGGTGACTCTGTTGTCGGAGCTGGCCCAGAGCGACTCCTCCAGCGCCAGCAGCGCCCGCACGGGGCCCGGGCCCACCCGCAGCAGCTGCGGGGATCCCGCATCCCACAGACCCTCTGGAACACAGGGACAACCGGGAATGGGATCAGGATCCCGCATCCCACAGACCCTCTAGAACACAGGGACAACCGGGAATGGGATAACTAGGAATCCTGCATCCCACAGACCCTCTGGAACAGGGATAACAGGGAATGGGATCAGGATCCCGCATCCCACAGACCCTCTGGAACACAGGGACAACCGGGAATGGGATAACTGGGAATCACACCGGGCCTGAGCCCACCCGGAGCCGCCGCAGGGATCCCGCATCCCACAGATCCTCTGGAATGGGATAACCAGGAATGGGATCAGGATCCCCCATCCCAGAAACCCTCTGGAATGAGATAACAGGGAGTGGGATAACTGAACAGGGAATGGCCCCAAGCCCACCCGGAGCAACTGCAGGGCAGATCCTGCATCCCATAAACTCTCTGGAACACAGGAAAGGGGATAATAGGGAATGGGATAACAGAATGGACACTGAGCCCACCCAGATCAGCCGCAGTGGAGATTCTGCATCCCATAAACCCCTTGGAGCAGGGATAACAACAGGGAATGGGATCAGGGAATGGCGTAACATGGAACAGGATAACAGGGAACGGGAACAGGGAATGGCTCTGGGCCCACCCAGAGCAATCACAGGGATCCCGGATCCCATAAATCCTCTGGAACACAGGGAAGGGGATAACAACAGAGAATGGTGTAACAGGGAAGAGGGTAACACGGAACAAATGAAGTAACAGGGAATAAATGGGATCACAGGGACGGGATAACGGGGATGGGATAACGGGAAAACATGGAAACTCAGCACAGCCGGGAAGCTCCGGGTGCAGTGGAGCCCCCAGGGTCACTGGGAACCCCCAATGTCCCCCCTGGTGTCCCCAGAGCCCCCCCAGAGGGTCATTCTCGCTTCCCAACATTCCCAAAATTCCCTTTTCCTGCGGCAAACGGCGCTGGAGAAGGGCAGGAGTGGCCGCCTGCACCCCTAGGGCAGGTTTATCCTTGAAAAAACCCAAATTCCCCTTTTTTTAATGGATTCGCTCCTGAAGGGCAGTTCCAGGCCCTATCCTGAGGGTCTGGGAGCAGCTTCCAGCTCGGATCGGGATGAATCCAACACCAGCGGCTCCAAACCATCATCACTCTCCCTCTTTTCATTCCCAATCCAGGTTTTTTTATCCAGCCCCTCAGATCCCAGGGATAACGGAGTCTTTGGATGCTCCCAGCCCCGCACCCCTCTCAGCAAATCCCAATTTCCAGGGAAAAGGAGAGGTTTCAGGGAAGCTTTTTCTTCCGAAAAAACTGAGATGAGGTTAAAAGCTCCCCCCCGTGGCTGCCACTTAATTCAAATTAATTAACAGTGCCTTTAATTGGCTCCCGGGATTGCCATAATTTGGGAAAAGGCTGGGCACGATCCCAGATTCCCAGTTCGGTGGGATTTAGTGGCTCCGGATTGACCCCGCTGCTGTTTCCCGCAGCTTTTCCTGGAGAAAACCTGGGATTCTGTCCCAAAATCGCCCGAATTCCGCAGGATTCCAGGCTCTTTTCCACCCCCTAGCGATGAAAAGAGGGAATTTCTCGATCCGGGTGAGGAATTCCTGGGAAAGAGGGAGCTCAACAAGCTGGAACTTTGACCTGAGCCAAATCGAGGGAAAATGACCCCAAAATCCAGGGAATAAAGGGAATTTTCCACGTGGGTGAGGTTGGAAGGGATCAACTCCATTTCCAGGCCCAACAGGGGGATTTTTGGGAAGGCAGTTCCAATTCCTTGTGCACCCCACACTGGAATCCCTTTTCCAAGACTGTTTCCCCAGTGTTTTCCCCCCAAAACGAGTTTGTTTGGATCCATCATGGCAAAACTGCATTTTCCTGCCCCGGGGCTGCCAAGGGAAGGGGAAAATATTGGGGAAAAAAAGGAAAACGAGGATTTATCCCCATTTTAGCAGCAGAGAAGCTCTCATCCCGCGGGATTCCCAGGAGTGCTCACCGTTATTCCTGGGAAAGGCAGCCACGGTCCCGTCCTGCAGCCCCGCGAAGAGGAAGTCGGGGCTGTGCCGGAGGCAGAGGATGGGCAGCATTCCCGGGACTCTGCAGCTCAGCAGGCACGGCGTTCCCGAGTCCACGCTCCCGTACACCAGCAGGCTGCGGAGGGGACGCCGCCGGCAATTCCGGGATCGTCCCGGAGCGCCGGGGCTGGATCCGGGGCTGGATCCGGGGCTGGATCCAGGCTGGGGCCGGGGTGTCTGTCTCTCACCTGCCGTCCTGCAGCCCCAGGCACACGGCGGGGCGGGGGGCGGCCGGAGCCGCGGCCGGGCCCTTTCCCGGCTCCGCGGGGTCCTCGGGAGGCGGCTCCGGGATGAACTCCATGCACAGCACCGGGGAAGGCACCGGGAAGGATTTGACGGTGCGGGGCACGGAGCGGTTCAGCGAGAAGATCTCCACCTGCCCCCCCGCCCCCTCCTGCCCTCCTCCGACCTGGAAAAGCGGGAATGAGCCGCGCCGGGGCCGGGACGGGCGGCCCGGGCGGTGCCGGGGGCCGAGGGGCGGGGGCTGCGCTCACCCACAGGAAGCCCTGGGGCAGGGAGGTGCTGACGGCCGAGAATCCCAGCAGCGAGGAGCGCACGGGGTTGTGCACGGCGGCGCCGAGCTGGGGAGGGCAGCGGTCAGTGGGAACCGAGACTGGGACTCAGACACAGCCCGGCTGCTATTCCCCACTCTCCAGGCTGGATCCCGTCAATTCTTGCCCTCACAACCAAGTTTTCCAGCCCCTCCAGGGAGGGATTTGTGCCTTTCCTCCCCAAAACAAGGGATCAGAAGGGAAGAGGGGATGGAGAATCCAAACCACCCCAGCAGTGGCAGGATGTCGGTGCAGATCCCAAAATCTGGGATTCAGACACAGCCCAGCTGCTATTCCCGACTTTCCAGGCTGGATTCCATCAATTCCTGCCCTCACAACCAACTCTCCCAGCCCCTCCACTGTGGGATTTGTGTTTCTCCCCAAAACAATGGATCGGAGGGGAAGAGGGGGTGGAAAACCCCAATTGTCCCAAACACGCCGCCGGACATCAGTGCAGACCCCAAAATCTGGGATCCAGCTGCTATTCCTGTCTTTCCAGGCGAGACTGCCCCAGTTCCTGCCCTCTCCACCACCTTTTCCAGCCCATCCATTGAGGAATTTCTGCCTTTCCTCCCCAAATGCTGGATGCAAAGGGAAAGGGGATGGAGAATCCAAATCACCCCAGCAGTGGCAGGATGTCGGTGCAGATCTCAAGATCTGGGATTCAGAAACAGCCCAGCTGCTATTCCCGATTTTCCAAGGCAGATTGAACCAATTCCTGCCCTCACAACCAACTCTTCCAGCCCATCCATTGTGGGGTTTCTGCCTTTCCTTTTCACATCCATCATTTTGGGAGGAAAGAACCCAAATCACCCCAAAACGGGCAGGGGGTCAGTGGGAACCAAAAAACTGGGATCCAGACACAATCCAGCTGCTATTCCCAATTTTCCAGGCTGGATTCCATCAATTCCTGCTGTCTCGACCACCTTTTCCAGCCCATCCAGGGTGGGATTTGTGCCTTTCCTCTCCAAATAATGGATGCAAAGGGAGAGGGGATGGAGAACCCAAATCACCCCAAACAGGCAGGATGTCGGTGCAGACTCCAAAATTTGGGATTCAGAAACAGCTCAGTTGCTATTCCAAATTTTCCACAGTGGATTCCATCAATTCCTGCCCTCATAACCAACTTTCAGCCCATCCAGGGTGGAATTTATGCCTTTCCTCCCAAAATGATGGATCAGAGAGGAAGAGAGGACAGAGAACCCAAATCACCCCAAACAGGCAGGGGTCAGTGGGAATGAAAAAATTGGGATTTAGAAACAATCCAGCTGCCATTCCCAACTTTCCACAGTGGATCCCACCAATTCCTGCCCTCTCCACCAACTGTTCCAGCCCCTCCAGAGTGGGATTTGTGCCCTTCCTCCCCAAATGCTGGATGCAAAAGGAAAGGGGGATGGAGAACCCAAATCACCCCAGGCAGGCAGGACATCAGTGCAACCCCCAAAATTCGGGATCCGGCTGCTATTCCCATTTTCCCCCTTGGTTTGCCACAATTCCTGCCCTTTTCCAGCCCTCCAGAGGGGATTTGTGCCTCTTCTCCCCACAGCCGGATCCGGGGCAGGGCGGGAGCGGGGCCGGGCTCACCTGCAGATCCAAGGCTTTGGAGGAAAAGGCTGGAATGTGGCAGGACAGGATGGGACACCAGAAGGGAGCTTTGCTCTTCTTGTCCTCGTCGGGACAGAGCCAGCCCGGCTGGTTCTCCTCCCCTGCGGAAAAACGGGAGCTCAGGGATCAGCCAGGCCCCACAACTCCTCTCCAATCCACCGTTTTCCACGGATTCAGGATTCACCTCATCCCCTTCTCCAAATTAGCGCAGCACCAAGGCAAAAAAAATCCCCCAAACCCGAACATATGGGAAAAAATCCATCTTAATGTGTGCCCTCACATCAGGCTTGGATGTGTTTGGGTTTCTGGCTCATGGATACAGGAGTATCCCAGATTTAAAAAAAAAAAATAGGGAAAACCAAACCCAGAGTGTGAAAAAGCAGAGAATCCTGAAGGATTCCAGCCCGGGGTGATCTGAGTGCTCCAAGGGAATTCCAGATTTTGGTGTTTCCTTCCATGAACCCCCTCTGGTGGTGTTGGGGGAGTCGGGATTGGGAAGCAGGAGCAGGATCCACCCCATTCCATGGAAATGGGGCAGCCCTGGCTTGGGAATCTCTCAGGGGGTGGCTCCAGCCTGGAGGTTCCACCCCGAAGCAGCAAATCCCAAACGGAGCCAGAACCAACCGCCAGCACTTCCAACAAACCAAACGTTATCCAGAACCTCCCAAAGCTTCCCCAAACCTCCCCAAACTTCTCCAGAACCTCCCAAACCTTTCCAAAACCTTCCAAACCTTCACCAAAACCTCCCCAACCTTCTCCAGAACCTCTCCAACCTTCTCGCGAACCTCCCAAATCTTCCCTAAACCTCCCCAACCTTTCCCAAGACTTCCCAAACCTTCCCCAAAACCTTCCCAACCCTCTCCAGAATCTCCCAGACCTTCCCCAAACCCTCTCAGACCTTCCCCAAACCTCCCCAACCTTTTCCAAAACCTTCCAAACTTTCTCCCAAACTTTCCAAACCTTCTCCCAAATGTTCGCCAAAAGCTCCCAAAAACCTTCAAAAGTCCCCCAAAACCTTCTCCACAACCTCTCCAACTTTCTCAAGAAGTTCCCAAACCTTTTCCAGAACCTCCCAAACCTCCTCCAGAACCTCCCCAGCATTTTCCAAAACCTTCCAAATCTTCCCCAAAGCCTCCCAAACCTTCTCCAGATCCTCCCAAAACTTCCAAACCTTCTCCAAAACTTCCCAAGCCTTCCCCAGAACATCCCAAACTCCCAGAACCTCCCCAACCTTCTCCAGAAGTTCCCAAACCTTCCCCAAAACCTCCCAAACCTTCTCCAGAACCTCCCCAATCTTCCCCAGAACCTCCCCAACCTTCTCCCAAACCTTTTTCAAAACCTTCCAAACCTTCTCCAGAACCTCCTCCCAAACCTCACCAACCTTCTCCAGAACCTCCCAAACCTCCTCCAAGATCTTGCAGACCTTCTCCAGAACCTCCACAACCTTCTCCACAACCTCCCAAACCTTCTCCAGAATCTTCAAAAAACCTCCTCCAGAAGCTCCCCAAACTTCCTCAAAACCTCCCAAACCTTCTCCCAAATGTTCTCCAAAAGCTCCCAAAAGCCTTCTCCAGAACCTCCCCAGCCTTCGCCCAAATCTTTTCCTAAACTTTCCAAACTTTCCCCAAAAGCTCCCAAAAGCCTTCTCCAGAACCTCCCCAGCCTTCTCCCAAACTTTTTCCTAAACTTTCCAAACTTTCCCCAAAAGCTCGCAAATCCCCAGAACCTCCCCATCCTTCTCCAGAACCTCCAAAAAACCTTCTCCCAAACTTCTCCAACTTTTCCAAAAACCTCCCAAACTTCTCCAGCTCTGAAACCTTCCTCAGAACATCCTCAACCTTTTCCAAAATCTTCTAAACCTTTCCCAAAGCCTCCAGAACCTTTTCCAAAAACCTCCCAAACCTTCCCCAAACCTTCCCAACCTTCTCCAAAACCTCCCCAATGTCCTCCAGAACCTCCCAAACCTCCTCCAAAATCTTCCAGACCTTCTCCAGAAGCTCCCCAACCTTCTCCATCACCTCTCTCCCCATTTCCCCCCTGCCCCGTTCGGCACCAACGCGGCCCCGTCCCCGCTCCGGAACTGGGCTGTTCCCAGGACACGAGGGACTCACGGAGGCCGATCTTGGCCAGGTGCAGCCGGTTCACCCAGGAGATCTTGCTCAGGGGGTTGGGGGTGATGAAAACCACCATGACGCTGATGGGGCGCCCGGACCTGGGGGACACAGCCACCCTCAGCCTCCTCCTCCTCCTCCTCCTCAGGGGGCCGGAAGGGCCCATCCCACATTCCCAAACCCACTTGTCCGGCTTCCCGGGCAGCAGCAGCCGCAGGCGGCACTTGTTGGCCGAGTGGATCTCCTCCTCCTTCACCTTCATCATCCTCTGCAGGGCCAGGCACCAGTCCTGGGCCACCGTCATGTTCAGGTTCTGGGGGGACACCAGGGATGGTCCCAACCGCGCCGGGATCTCCCCAAATCCCGGCCGGAGCGGGAACGCCGCGGCGCCGTGGTTGGTACCTGGTAGGTGCCGTGCAAGGTGCTGACGAGCAGCGTGATCTGCTCCACCACTGCCAGGTCCTTCTGCAGGTCCTGCAGCTCCTGGAAGAGCCGCGGAGGCCCCAGGTACACCTTGTCTTTGGGGGGAAAAACCGGGATTTCAGGCCCGTGGAGCAACACGGAATCCGTGAGGGTGGAGAAGGCACCGAGATCGAGGCCAAGCCCTGAGCCAACGCCAGCACAGGCGGCCCCGAGCACCGCGACCCCTGTTCCTCAAACAGCTCCAAGGATGGCGACTCCATCATCTCCCAGAGTGGTGAAATCCCCTAAAATCCCCCCAGATTCCAGCCCACCAAGGTCATCTCACTGGGAACGAGGTTGGAGCACTGCATCTGCAACTCCACCACCTCTCACAGCAGTGAAATCCCCTAAATCCCCCCATATCCCAGCCCAGGGAGGTTCTCCCACCAGGAATGGAGGCTGGAGCACTGCATCCATTGCTCCTTAAACACCTCCAAGGATGCGACTCCATCATCTCCCAGAGTGGTGAAATCCCCTAAAATCCCCCCAAATCCCAGCCCAGGGAAGTTCTCCTGCCGGGAATGAGGGCTGGAGCACCACATCCACTGTTCCTCAAACACCTCCAAGGATGGCGACTCCCTCATCTCCCAGAGCAGTGAAATCCCCTAAAATCCCCCCAAATCCCAGCCCACCACGGTCATGCCCCCAGGAATGAGGCTGGAGGACAACATCCGCAACTCCACCACCTCCCAGAGCGGTGAAATTCCCCTAAATCCCCCCAGATCCCAGCCCACCAAGGTCATCCTGCCGGGAATGAGCCCCCAGGCTCCCTGTCCACTGTTCCTCAAACACCTCCAAGGATGGCGACTCCATCACATCCCAGAGTGGTGAAATCCCCTAAAATCCCCAAAATC
>VZTJ01001203.1:8227-20130 GCA_013397795.1 Orthonyx spaldingii | reverse complement strand
GTGGTGAAATCCCCTAAAATCCCCAAAATCCCAGCCCACCAAGGTCATCCCACCGGGAATGAGTCCCCAGGTGCCATGTCCACCACTCCACCACCTCCAAGAGTGCTGAAACCCCCTCAAACCCCCAGATCCCACCCCAGGGAGCCCATCCCACTGGGAATGAGTCCCCAAGTGCCACATCCGCCACTCCACCACCTCCCAGGGTGGTGAAATCCCCTAAAATCCCCAAAATCATAGCCCACCAAGGTCATCCCACCAGGAATGAGTCCTCAAGTGCCATGTCCACCACTCCACCACCTCCCAGAGAGGTGAAATCCCCCTCAAACCCCCAGATCCCACCCCAGGGAGCCCATCCCATGCCCTGGGGAAGGCGGCCGGCGCTCACTGTGTGCGGCCTGGCCGGCCGGGGCGTGCCTGCGGGCGCCGGCGTTGTGGATGACCACGTTGTCCTTGTCGTAGGCGCCGCTCTCCTGCCCCACCTCCACCACCTGCACCTGCGGGAGGGCCGTGCTCCACTTCAGCACGTACTTGGGGCCCAGGGGCACCAGGCTGCTGATTTCCAGCTGGCCTCTGCCAAGGCAAAAATTCCAGGTCAAAAAAATCCCAGTGTTTTCCCAAAAAAATCCCCCGCATCCCATAGGCCGAGCCCCCCCAGCATGCCGGAACCCCCGAACACGGGGCACAGCACAGCACAGCACACCTGGCACCTACCCTGCGGGCACCGGCCTGGAAAAGGGGGAAAAGGAGCCGTTAAGTGGGATCTGGGGGAATTCCGGGAAGTTTTCCCACTTGTCAGTGTCAAATTCCGCCAATTCCACCCCATTCCCGGACCCCACAGCAGCTCCAAGACCCCACAGCAGCAGGGATGGAGGCCTGGCACGGAGACGGGGCAAAAGCGGGAAACTCAATGGGATTCCTCGCACAAAACCCAAGGTTTTTAGGTTTTCCAAGGTTCCCTCCCTCCGTGGGGTAGATCCCGAAAATCCCCCGGGGCCGAGGGAGGCGGGAAGGGGACGGGGCTCTCCCAAGGGATTTCGGGACGCACGTACTTGAAGTTGATGTTGGCACAGACCAGGAGGTCGCTGAGCAGGAACACCTTGCGCTCCTTGGACTTGAGCAGCTGCCCGCGGTCCCCGTACACCGTCTCGGTCAGCGTCTCGCACAGCAGCAGCTGCCGCTGCCCCGAGCTCAGCAGCTGCCAGGAAACCCCCCAGTGGGATTCCAGCCGCGAGATTCCACCCCGGAGCAAATCCCACACGCAGAGCCGGAACGGCCGATTCCCAGCATTGCCAAAAAACAAAACTTCCCCAAAGGTCCCAGACCTTTTCCAGAACCTCCCCAAAACCTTCTTCAAAAGCTCCCAAAACCTTCTCCAGAACCTCCCAAAAATCTTCTCCAGATCCTCCCCAAAACCACCTCAAAAGCTCCCAAAAAGCTTCTCCAGAAGTTCCCCAAGACCACCTCCAGAAACTCCCAAAACCTTCTCCAGAACCTCCCAGACCGTCTCCAAAAGTTCCCCAATCTCCTCCAGGACCTCCCAAAACCTTCTCCACATCCTCCCAAAACATCCAAAAGCTCCCCAAAACCTTCTCCAGAACCTCCCAGACCTTCTCCAAAAGCTCCTGGGGCCCTCCAGAACCTCCCCTACTTTCTCCAAAACCTCCCAAATGTCCTCCAGAACCTCTCAAGCTTCCCCCAAAAGCTCCCCAATCTTACACAAAACCTCTCCAAACCTTCTCCAGAATCTCCAAAAGCTCCCAAACCTTTTCCAAAGCCTTCCAAACATCCTCCAAAAGCTCCCCAAAATCTTCTCCAGAATGTCCCAAACATCCTCCAGAACCCCCCCAACATCCTGACCCTAAATTCAGGTTGGTTTTCCCTGATTCACAAGGATTTTCCTCTGGCTGGGAGCAGGAGTTCCAATGCCAAACCCTTTGCACCCTGTAGGATCAACCACCCCGAGAGAGCTCCAGGGCCCTCTCTGGGGCTGTCTCCACCCCTGGATCCCAATCCCAATTCCAGTCCCAGGCTTAAGATGGGGGATTGTGGTTTTGGCCACCAGGGCCAGGCCCAGCCCCCAGAACCAACGAGGTCGCTTTGGGTTCCTTTTTCAAACACCAAGAACTGCAAAGTCCAGGGAAGGAGACTCCGCAGCTCCCTGGGGAGGAATTCCCTCAAGGTTTGGTGTGGATCCACATCCCCTGGGAGAAAACAGGGATCCTGCTTCCCAAAATCCCTGAGGTGGAGTGGAAGCTCCAAATCCAAAGCCAGCAGCTCCCTGGGGAAGAATTCCCCCATCCTGACCCCAAGGCTTGGTTTGGATCCACATTCCCTGGGAGCAAACAGGGATCCTGCTTCCCAGAAACCCCAATGCCGAGAGGGAGCTCCAGACCCCAATCCAGCAGCTCCCAATCCCACTGAGGATGAGAAGGATGAGGAGGATGAGAAGGAGGAGGAGGATGATGAGGTTGAGGAGGAAGAGGAGGATGAGGAGAAGGATGAAGAGGAGGAGGAAGAAGAGGAGGAGGATGAGGAGAAGGCAGAGGAAGAGGAGGATG
Source organism: Orthonyx spaldingii (assembly GCA_013397795.1). Lineage (NCBI taxonomy): Eukaryota > Metazoa > Chordata > Aves > Passeriformes > Orthonychidae > Orthonyx > Orthonyx spaldingii. The sequence continues at coordinate 17,572 of VZTJ01001203.1, read as the reverse complement.
AGGAGAAGGATGAAGAGGAGGAGGAGGAGGATGAGGAGAAGGCTTAGGAAGAGGATGAGGAGGATCAGGAGGATGAGGAGGAGGAGAAGGATGAGGATGGGGATGATGAAGATGAGGATGAGGAAGAAGAGGATGGGGATGAGGATGATGAGAAGGCTGAGGAAGAGGATGAGGAGCATGAAAACAAGGACAAGGATGAGGATGGGAACGGTGAAGATGAAGATGAGGCTGAGGCTGAGGAGGCCCCACCTTGCTGAGGCTGCTGCGGTCGCTGATGCTCTTGCTGAGCTGCTGCATCTCGGCCACCTGGTCGGCCAAGCGCTTCTGCTCGTTGAGCTTCTCGGCCAGCGTCTCCAGCTCGGTCAGCGCCAGCTGCAGCGACAGGCGGTCGGCGTGGCCCCGCGGGGTGTTCTTCAGCATGTCCTGGGAACGCCGGGAAAACAGGGAATGGCGGCAGGAACCGGCTCTGTGCGGAACACCGCCACTGGAAACGCTCCGGGACCCTCCGACGTCACAGTCTGGGAGGTGATCCTTGGGATGGTTCCCTAAACCCAACCAAGGTGCCCACCCCAAAATGTGTCCCTGCCCTGCAGCTCCCAAAAAATGGGTGCAGGAACCCCCTGGATGTTCCTGCAGGAGAAGGATGGACTGAGGGAATTGGAAACAATTTTGGCACCTCCAAAATCAAAGATGATCCTTGGGATGGATCCAAAAATGCAACCTTGGTGCCAACCCCAAAATGTGCCCAGAGCCAAACCCTGTCCTGCAGCTCCAAAAATGGGGTGCAGGAACCCCCTGGATGTTCCTGCAGGAGAAGTTTGAACTGGGGGAATTGAAAACGCCTGGGGCACCTCCAAAATCAAAGTCTGGAGGACGATCCTTGGGATGGACCCAAAAATCCAACCTTGGTGCCAGCTCCAAAACGTGCCCGGTGCCAAACCCGGCCCCACAGCTCCCAAAAAGGGGGTGCAGGTGCTCCCTGGCCGCACCTGCAGGAGGAGGATGAACTGAGGGAACCTCTGGATGGGCTTCACCATCAGCCCGTAGAGCGTGACGCGGTCGGCGCTGGCCATCTGCCGCTTCTGCGGGGGACAAGCCATGGAAAAGGGCATTTTTGGGAAAAGCCACGGGAGAGGGGTTTTTTGGGAAAAGTGGAGCTGGCAGCGCCACAGAGGGGCCACGCTGACCTTGAGGAAGTCGAGGAAGGCGGGTTTGGTCAGACAGGCCTTCTTGATCAGGGACATGGCCGTGGTGAAGTTGTTGACGTAGTCACTGTAGACGTCCAGCACCATGGACTTGGAGAACTGGGAAAGGACGGAAGAGCAGGAATGGTGTGGGGCTTCCCAAAAAATGGGGTGGGCAAAGCAGGGGGTGCTGGGGGTGTCTCATCACTCCAGTGGGATCCCAGGGGGTGTTTGGTGGTGATTCCTGGGTTTTCCACCTACTGAGGTCATGAGTCCAGCACCATGGACTTGGAGAACTGGATGAGGACGGGAGACCGGGAATGGTGTGGGGCTTCCCAAAAAAATGGGGTGCAGAGGGTGTCCCAGTTTGGGCTCCATCACTCCAATCCTCCACCCATCCCTGTTGGGTTTGATGATGATTCCCAGGGGAGGTTTGATGATGATTCCCAGTCTCTGATGGGATCCCAGGGGATGTTTGGTGGTGATTCCTGGTTTTTCCTTCTCCCAAGGCGACAAGTCCAGCACCAGGGACTTGGAGAACTGGGAGAGGATGGGAAAGCGGGAACGGCATGTGGCTTCCCAAAAAAAATGGGGATGGGCAAAGCGTGGGGTGCTGGGGGTGTCCGAATTTGGGCTCCATCACTTCAACTCTCCACCCATCCCTGGTGGGATCCCAGGGGAGCTTTGGTGGCAATTCCTGATCCCTGTGAGATCCCAGGGGAGCTTTGGTGGCAATTCCTGATCCCTGTGAGATCCCAGGAGAACTTTGGTGGCGATTCCTGATCCCTGTGGGATCCCAGGGGAGCTTTGGTGGCAATTCTCGATCCCTGTGAGATCCAAAGGGAACTTTGATGTCAATTCCTGATCCCTGTGGGATCTCAGGGGAACTTTGGTGGCAATTCCTGATGCCTGTGAGATCCCAGGGGAGCTTTGGTGGCGATTCCCTGTCTCTGATGGGATCCCATGGGAGGCTGGTGGCGATTCCCAGTTTTCCCTCGTACCGAGGCCACGAAGAGATCCCCGATTTTCTCGGCCGAGTCCCACTCGGCCACGCGGGAGGCGAGGGCGATCTGGAACATGGAGTGGCACTGCAGGATCTCCTTCAGCCGGAAGAACACCACCTGGCACTTGCGGGCGCTCAGCACCTTGGGCTCCATCTCCATCAGCGGGTTCCGGTAATCCTGCGGGAACGCCGGAGCTCGGCATCCCGGATCCACACTGGGGGCCCGGATCCCCCACAAAGGGGGTTCCCACCTGCAGGATGCGCTTCAGGGAATCCACATAGCTGCGCTCGCTCTGCACGATGGAGCCCAGGATGTGCCGCCGGACCACCTGCGGGACACCGGGAACTGGCCGTGATCCCAAATCCCAGGATAAGGGAAAACCAGGCAAAGCCTGTGGAGCTCAGCCGTGATCCTCAATCCCAAATCCCGGGAAAAGGGGAAACCAGGCATGGCAAGTGGTGCTCGGCCATGATCCCCCAATCCCAAATCCCAGGAAAAGGGGAAGCAGCCCGGGCCCGGAGGAAGCGCTGACACAGCGGTGCCGTTTTTGCTGACTCAGCCTTTCCCTCATTGCTCAATCACGGGACCCAGGGGAAGCTGCAGCCCCTCCAAATCCCTGGAAAGCCCCAATCCCAAATCCCCAGAAAACCCTAATCCCAAATCCCTGGAAAGCCCCAATCCCAAATCCCTGGAAAGCCCCAACCCCAAATCCTCAGAAAGTCCTGATCCCGGATCCCTGGAAAGCCCCAACCCCAAATCCTCAGAAAGTCCTGATCCCGGATCCCTGGAAAGCCCCAACCCCAAATCCTCGGAAAGCCCTGATCCTGGATCCCTGGAAAGTCCCAATCCCAAATCCCCGGACAACCCCAATCCCAGACCCCTAGAGAGGCCCAGTCCCAGAATCCTGGAAAGCCCCAATCCCAGATCCCTGGAAAGCCCCAGTCCCAAGTGCCCGGACCTGCTGCGGGCTCAGCCCCTCGGGCATGGGGCCCAGCTCGGGCGGCGGGTGCTTCATGTCGGACACGGTCACCTCCAGGAACCCCGTGTCCTCCTCCTCCGAGTCCCCTGCAGGACACACCGACACCAAATGCACAAAAATCCCCATCTGAACCTTTTTGGGGTGAGGCTGCGGCTCCGGCGGCCGCGGGCTGGAGCAGATCCCGGTTTTCCCGGGATCCACGTCCCTCCGGATCTGCCACCACACACCGGGTGAGCCAGGCAGGAGCAGGGCCAGCAGGGAGGGGACAGGAGGGTCCCCATCCCCAAAAAGCTGCAGGAAAAGCGCCCCAGCCTTGCTCCGAGCAGCGGGAGCGGAGGAAAAGCGGGAAGCAGCCGGAGCTTGGATCCCTTACCCGAGGCCGAGGCAGCCGAGGAGGAGGAGGGCGAGCGGACCGAGGGAAGGCCGGGCCGGGGACGGGAGCGCGGCCGCCGCCTCCACATGGCCCCGCTCCGGTGCCCCGGCCCCATCCCCACTAAAAATACCCGGCACGGGAAGGGCTGCGGGGAGGGACCTCTTCCTTCCCCAATTTCAGCCGGGACCGCCGAGCCCACAGCTCCTTCTCCCAGGAGACGCTCCCGCGGGATCCGTCAAGCCCCAGAGCCGGACACACAGCGGGAATGACGGACACACAGCGGGAATGACGGACACACAGCGGGAATGACAGACACACAGCGGGAATGAGAAACACACAGCGGGAATGACGGACACACAGGGGGAATGACGGACACACAGCGGGAATGATGGACACACAGCGGGAATGACGGACACACAGCAGGAATGACGGACACACAGGGGGAACATTGGACATGCAACAGGAATGAATGCTGGACACACAGTGGGAATGCTGAAAATACAGGAATGCTGGACACACAGTGGGAATGAAGGCTGGACACATGGGAATGCCACACACACAGCGGGAATGCTGGAAACGCACGAATGCCACACACGCAGCGGATCCCCGGGAAGCTCCGGGCGCCGGGGCGGCCCAGCGGGATCCTACCTCGCCTCTGGGGCTCCAGGGAAACCCGGGAGCTGCGGCGGGAGCGCGGCGGCTTCTCCGCCTCGGCCGCCCTCGTCCTGCGCTCCCCATCCCCTGCGGGACAGGGAAAACCCCCGGGATTGGGAGTTCAGGGAAAAATCCTCAAAGAAAAATCCTGAGGGAAAAATTCCTGAGGGAAAAATCCCGAGGCAAAAATCCAAGGATACCCTGGTGCTGCTGTGGGGGGCAGTTGCTGTTTTATCCCAAAAGTGCTTGGAGCAAGAAGAGAGTTGGAGCTCGCGAAGACTGGGAACAGCCAAAGGAACTTTTAAAATGCAGGGAATAAAACCAGGAAAAATGCGGGAAAAGGTGAGTGGGATAAGGATTCCCTAAAAACCGCCCTCTCTAAAGGCTTCTCCCGGCTCCGGGGTTTGGTTTTGCCGCTCACCTGGGGCCTCCCTGCGCTGCAGGAACGTCACCTTGCGCATCACGGCCATGCGCGTCTTCTCCAGCCCGTCCTTGGTGCCGCTGCGCGCTGCCCGCATCAGCTGCGACATCTGGGACAGCACAGCCCCGGCTCAGCGGGGATCAACGGGATCACAGGGGTCACAGGGGTCAGAGGGATCAATGGGATCACAGGGGTCAGAGGGATCAACGGGATCAGAGGGATCACAGGGGTCAGAGGGATCAGAGGGGTCACAGGGATCAGAGGAATCACAGGATCACAGGGATCAGAGGGGTCAGAGGGATCACATGATCACAGGGAGCACAGGGATCACGGGATCAGAGGGGTCAAAGGGATCAGAGGAATCGCAGGGGTCAGAGGGATCAGAGGGATCACAGGGATCACTGGGATGACAAGGATGACAGTGATCACAGGGGTCAGAGGGATCAGAGGGGTCAGAGGGATCAGAGGGGTCAGAGGGATCAGAGGGGTCAGAGGGATCAGAGGGGTCAGAGGGATCAGAGGGGTCAGAGGGATCACATGATCACAGGGAGCACAGGGATCACGGGATCAGTGGGATCAGATGGATCAGAGGGATCACAGGAATGACCGGGATCACAGGGATCACACGGATCAGAGGGATCACAGAATCACAGGGAATTCGAGGCTGTCCCAGGATCCCAGCCCGGCTCAAGCCCGGGAGCACCCCCCAAGCCCCATTCCCAGTTTTCCCCCGCAGCCGGGAGCAGCAGCCACGCCCAGGGCAGGAGGGCGCTCCGGGATCCCTGCGGACCCTTCCGGATCCCTGTGGATCCCTCACGGATCCCTGGATTTGCAAGCAGCCGAAGCAGGAGCGTGCAGTGGAGCCGAGCGGAAAGCGAGGCAGGAATGGATCCGGCCCTGCCTGTGCCAGGATGGGATGTGGAGCAGGAAAATTGGCCTTTCCCACCCAAATCCCAGCGTTTCACCCCAAAGCACTGCCGGCACCCCCTTCCCACCCCACGGAATGCCAGGGATGGGCTGGGGCAGGAAAGGCTCTGCCCCAAGGTGCCGCAATTCCCCAAATTCTCCTTCCTTCCTTCCCCACCTGATTTCCACCACAACCAGGGCAAAAGAAACCTGCTGGGATCCATCGATCCCGGCGTGCTCCGAACTCCCTCCAAAACAAAGAAACCCCGGAATTCCGATGGCTCGGGAAGCCCCGGGAGCTGCCGGACAGACGGACACAGGAGGCAGCTCGGAAGTGCTCAGCTGATGTTTATGGGGATGGAATGGGATGAGTTCAGCCTGGATCGATTCCCTGAGGGGTTTTATCCCCCCCCAACGCCAGGAATTTTGGGAAAACTGGGACGAGGGATGGAGAGGGAGGTACCTTCCAATCGTATTTGTGCTTCAGCTCCTGCATTTCCTTCCCCCCAACTCTCAAGGCCAGGATGTCCCGCTTAGTCCTGGCGCATTTTTCCTTGAGTTTATGGAGGTCTGGAGAAAGCTGAGCCCCAAGCAAAGGAGGAGGAGGAGGCAGAGAAGAGATCCAGGGAAGCAGCGAACACAAAAAAACAGGAGAAATCATCCCGAGGCAGCAGCGGCAGCGGCAGCAGCATCCCGAAATCCCGGCGGGGCTCCGGCAGGGAATGCGGCAGCGCAGGCAAAGGCAGCGGGAAAAGCGGGAAAACGGAAAGGGAAGGAGGAAAACGGAGAGAAAGGAACGGCCCAAAACTCCGGGGAGAACGCAGCAGCCTCGGCTCCAGCAGCGGTGTTTTCCCACAGGTAAATCCCGGGAAAGGTCAGGAGGGACGAGGGACAAGGGCTGGGTACCTTGGGCTGGAAGGGCGCGCGGGGCTTGGCCGGCTCCGCCTCCCGCCGGGAATCATCTCCCGACTCCCCCTCGCTGTAGCTCTCGAACTCGCTGGAGCTCCAGCCCAGGTCCCGGCCTGCTCCTGCGGGAAATCCCGAAAACCCCGGGAAGGACAATGCCAGAACTGCCCTCCTCGGTCAGAACCCTCGCAGTGCGCAGCCCCTCCGTCCCTCCCAAACCCCGAGGTCATCCCGGGGTTATCCCACTCCACAGCCCCTGGAGGATGGGATCTCCTCCCCGCATGGAGAACGGGATGGTAGCCCTGGAAGAGTGGGATGGGGGCCCTGGAAAATGGGATGGTGGCACTGGAAAATGGGATGGTGAAACTGGAAAAACAGGATGGTGGCACTGGAAAAATGGGATCTCGGCCTTGGAAAACGGGATGGGGGCCCTGGAAAACAGGGTCATGACTCTGGAAAACGGAACGGTGGCACTGGAAAAACAGGATGGTGGCACTGGAAAAATGGGATCCCACAGCTGGAAAATGGAATGGTGGCACTGGAAAAGTGGATAGTGGCCCTTGGAAATGGGATGGTGGCTCTGGAAAATGGGATGGTGGTGCTAGAAAACAGGATCATGGCCCTGGAAAAACTGGATAGGGGCCCTGGAAAAACTGGATAGGGGCCCTGGAAAATGGCATGGTGGCCCTGGAAAATGGCATGGTGGCCCTGGAAAACGGGATGGTGGCCCTGGAAAACAGGATGGGGGCCGTGGAAAATGAGATCCCAGCCCTGGAAAACGGGATGGTGGCCCTGGAAAACAGGATGGGGGCCCTGGAAAATGGGATCCCAGCCCTGGAAAACGGGATGGTGGCACTGGAAAAGCGGGAAGAGGCAGTGGAAAAGCGGGAAGAGGCGGCTGCTCTCCTACCGTCCTGCTCGGCGTCAGGGCCCTCGCAGGGAACGTCGTCGTAGATGACGTCGGCCTCCAGCTCCGGGAAGGAGAAACGCTCTCCTGGAACCCCCGGAGCGGGATCAGGGATGGGGATCCCTCCCCAAGCCCGGCCAGGGGGTGATCCCAGCTATCCCCAGGATTTCAAGGGAGTCTGGGGGTTTTGGTGGGATTTGGGGGAGTTTCCTGGGATTTCCAGGGAGGTTTTGGGCCTCTGGTGGGATTTGGGTGAGTTTCCTGGGATTTCCAGGGAGTCTGGGGAGTTTTGATGGGATTTCAGGGGGTTTAGTGTGATTTCCGGGGAGTTTGGGGGGTTCTGATGGGATCTGGTGAGTTTCCTGGGATTTCCCGGGAGTTTTGGGGTTCTGGTAGAATTTTGGAAGGTTTAATGGGATTTCCAGGGAGTTTAGGGGAATTTCCAGGGCGTTTGGGGGTCCTGCTGGGATTTGGGGCTCACCCACCTCTGCAGATGCTCTCGCGCTTCCAGGTGCGGATTTGGGAATCTCCTCCGGCCTCGCCGTTGCTCAGCGGCACCAGCAACCTGTGGGGAGGGGCTCGGGGAGCATTCCAGGGGCAAATCCCTCAGGATTGGCACAAATCCCTTGGGATCGGGCACTCCCAAAGCTCCCGTCAGCCCCATTCCCAATGCAGGGACAAAACTGAGCCTCTCCCCCCCCACCTGCTCCTCCAGGGATTTGGGGTATCCCGGGTTTTAGGGTCATCCCAGATTTTTACGGGAGTCCAGCCAACACACTCAGGGATGATGGAAAAGATCCCAAAATCCCGAGGTTCTCCTGCTGGGAGCTCTTTGCAATGGGGAGAAGTTGGGGAAACTGAGGCACGGCAGCGGCTGTGACATCAAATGGAGGTGACAGAGCCCAAAGATCCATCCCAAAATCCCACCAAAACCTCCTGAAACCCCTGGAAATCTCACTAAAGCCACCGAAATCCCACCAGGACACCCCGAACTCCCTGGAAATCCCCCTGAACTCCCCAAATCCCACTCACCCTTCCGGGGTCTCCGGCCCCAGCCCATCTGCAGGGAAGGAAACAAAGAGAAGGTGAGTTGTCACTCCTGGGAATTCCACACTGGGAATGTCCGGGAATGCCACACCGGGAACGCTCCTCACCAGAGCTGAGCGGGCGCCGCCGGCGCGGGGGCGCCTGGAGAACGGCGTCAGCTCCGGGATCAGCTCCGGGATCAGCCCCGGGATCGGCTCCGGGATCGACTCCAGGATCAGCGCCGGGATCAACTCCGGGATCTGCTCCCAAATCCTCCTCCTCCTCCTCCTCCTCGCTGTCCTCGAAGTCGAAGGCCTGACCCAGCTCCTCCATCCCCGGCGGGCTGGGAGCCTCCGGGAGTGATCCTGATCCGGGAACAGCCACGGAAAACAGGGAATGGGAGCGGGAGAGGGGGACAGGGATGGGCACGGAGGAGGGAAAAAAGGGGGGATGGAAATGGAGATGGAGGAAAAGGGGGATGGAGGAAGAGAAGGAAAAGAGAGATGGAGATGGAGGAGGGAGGAGAAGGGGATGGAGTGGGAGGAGGAGAAGGGGATGGAGAGATGGAGGAAAAGGGGGATGGAGATGGAAATGGAGGGGGAGGAGGATGGAGGAGGAAAGGAGGGATAGAGGAGGAGGAGGAAAAGGGGATGGAGATGGAGCAAGAAAAGGGGATGGAAGAGAGGGAGAAGATGGGGATGGAGAATGGAAATGAAGGGGGAAGAGGATGGAGGAATAAATGGGGATGGAGGAGATGGAAAAGGGGATGGAGATGGAATTGGAGGGGACAGAGATGGAGCAGAAGGGAGAACGGGCACGGAGATGGAGGGAGAGGAGAAGGGGGATGGAGGGGACGGAGGAATGGAGGGAAAAGGGAGATGGAGGAGGAGAAGGAAAAGGGGAGCAGAGGAAGAGGAGGGAAAGGACGATGGAGGGGAAAGGGGATGGAGAGGGAGGAGGGAGAAGGGAACAGAGAAAAGGGGAT
>VZTJ01001200.1:436570-461400 GCA_013397795.1 Orthonyx spaldingii | reverse complement strand
TGCCCACCCTTGCTGTACTCCTTCAGTTGCAAATCCCCAGCAACTGAAAAAAGGAAAACATCAGACCCATTTTGAAAAAAGGTAAAAACAAGGACCCTGGAAACTACCAACCAGGCAGCCTCACTCCACATCCAGTAAAACCATGGAACCTTCTCCTGGAAGACACATCAAAACATTCATGGAAGACAGGGAGCTGCTTAGAGACAGAAAGAGCAGATCATGCCGGACTAATTTGGCAGCTTTCCACAATTACATGATTGCATCAGTTGACAGAGAAAAAGCTACAGATGTCATCCACCTAAACTTCTTGCAAGGCTGGAACAGGTTGTCCAGAGAAGTGGTGGATACCCATCACTGGAAGTGTTCAAGGTCAAGTTGCCCAGGGCTTTGAGCAACCTGATCTTGTGAACACTATCCCTGCCCATGGCAGGGGATGCGGACTATATGATCTTTAAAGGTCCCTTCCAACCCAAACCATTCTATGACTGTAATCATGCAGGCCAGTTTCTAGAGATCCACAGTTCTAAAATTTATACAGATAGATAGTCTTAAATGGTAATTTTCAAGTAAAAGAAAGCTACCTCTAGTTAAAAAATGCTACTTTGACCAAATGTGATGTAATCTGGATAAATAAAATACCTGCTTGCATGTTTCTGTTACTTTGTCATTAGATAAACAATTTCAGCAACTGCTGGGGGTATCAGTACTGTGGGAGGAGACGATACACACACACACAGCTTGGAATATGGCTCTCCTAGCAGAGGCATTTCTTGTTTTACAGCTAAAATGATCATTTGGTCCATCAGGGTCAGAGGATAGCCATATCAAGTATCTCCCCTTATTGACACAGACCCGATCTTTGAAAGGCAGGTTCTCATGAATCCATACGCTGTGGAAACTGTACTAGTTCCTACAGTAACAGGATGCACAGGATACCAAATTGAGCAGAGACTCAGTAAAAGATTAAGTGGAAACAACACTTAGAGGTCAGGTTTATTCAGCTTAGTTGAGCAATTCACAGAAAAAGGCTTCAAGGCAGCAGTAAGAAAACAAAGAAGCATCAGAAACAAGGTCTCCCAGTACCACCTTTTTGCTTGTTTTGAAGGGAAAAGAAGGATCCAGACAAAAAGAAAATTACAATACATCATTTTGAAAGGATTTTAACTTAATTTAACTCTTAATTTTTCAAAAAGACTCTTTTGTCTCATTGTTTGCCCCAAACAACTTTCAGGCTTTGCTCGATGAAGTTCCAACCTTTTAGCAAGACAACCTGACTCCCTATCTATATCCACATACCATAAACCTCACTTCTCAACATACTGCAAGACTTCAATGCATTCGAGACTTAAGTTGGCACTAGATGTTCCAGAGATCAGATTTATCTAATCAAAGCAAGGTCAGGGGAAGGAAGCTGAACCAGACAACCAAAACCACAAGTACCATTGCCACAGCAAGAACTCTTCAGCAGGGTAGGAAAACACTTTTTTGAAAGGCTCCCTCCTCCCTCTGTGATTGCCTTCAAGTCCTTCCCCATAAGTAGGTGCATCCTGAGTTACACAATTCTGAGTAACACACTCTAGGGAATCCTGCTTGAGTAGTGAAGTTGGACTGGATCACCTCCAATGATCCTTTCCAACCTTACTCATTCTGTGATTTCAACTATGATTAGTTTTCTGTATGTAGGAAGCACTACAAAATTGTGCCCTGGTATGCCAGTTCTGCCTACCTGTGTTTAAATATGCATAGAAAGAAAGAACATACAGAAAGTTCTAGAGCCCGTAGGCAGCACAGCAGAGGCTGATAATATCCTTCTGCTCTCAGAGAAAGAGCCAGAGTAGATTGCTCAGCCTACATGAATAGCAATTCAGAGCCTTGATCTTGCCTGGACTTAATGAAGTAAATATCCCTGTTTCATTTTTTTGATGTAACACTTTTCAAGCTAAAATTTTCCATTCTAGCTAAGAGTGAGAACAAAAGTATATGCAGGTTATGCAGAATGCAGTCTTCTAGAAAGCAGCTTCAAAACCTAAGTGCAACTGCCGTTCTTTTGTTTGCTGTTCTTTTACATCATGCAAGAGACAGTGCTGTCATTCCAAAACACTTCCCTCAAGAACACTATCTGCACAAAAAGCTGTGCAGTGTAAAGGAAGCTTTGGGAGTTCCACAATGAACCTGCAAAATGCAAGAACTCTAGAAGCTTCAGCTAAAAAAAAAACAAAAAAAACAAACCCGCAACAACAACAACCAAAAAGACCCAACAACAAAACAAAACAAAACCCCAAAACAAAACCAAAAAACCTTTCATTGAGCTAACAAGCAATGAAAGACAGTACACTAAGCACTTATTTAATCCCATTTACTTGCAGCCATGCACATGCACTCCTTTAACACTGAATCACAATGAATCATGGAATGGTTGTGGTCAAAGGGACCTCTGTAGATTGTCGTCTCTGCTGCAGCTGAGCCTATACTCAGTTGCCCATTTACTGACAAATGGCTTTTCAGTATCTCCAAGGAAGGAGACTCCACAACTCCTCTGGGCAACCAGTGATTACTGGCTCTGATAGCAAAAAGTGTTTCCTGGTGTTCTGAAGGAACCTCCCGTGTTTCAATTTGTCGCCATTTCACAAAGGGGCTTAAGAATCACACTTGAGTGTGTTTAAGTAGTCATCTGGCACACATATATGGTTAAGTGTGCAAATGGAATAGAAAACCCTTTCATCAAAAGAGCTCCAAAAAAACCTGACAAAAACCATTTAGCCCATTTGTAGATGGTATGAATTGAGGGCTCACTATATGACAACTAAATCACAACCCTTTTCCTTGCAAGCAACAATTCTGCAACTACTTAAGTTTCTAAGCATTTGGTTTAATATACTATATTGAACAGCTAGAAATCTTAACTGCTGCCCTACCATCTGAGCAATTTATGTTTTCATCTATATCCCAAGCTGAAAGCTGCTTTAAGGACAAGCCTTCATTGCTTGGCCCCAATTTAACTTTTCTCTGAACGAATTCATCTTTCTAATTCAAGTTTTATTCAAATAAATGTCAGCTATAATCCCAACATCCCACTTGACAGATTAAGAGCCCTCCTTTCAGAGTCCTTGAAAAGCAAAAGCAGTCACAGAGGCAAATCAGGTCAACAAACAGCATCCTAAGAGGAAAAGGAATGGAGGAAAGTTAAGAGAAACCAAAGATGAATTCCAATCTCCTGCGTAAGCTAACCATTTCCTCCAGGCGATATTTGAGGAAAAAAGTCCTGGTGGAAGTCAAGTTATAGATTGCATGTGAAATCAGCTGTGTGGCAATCAGAAGGCACTATTTGCCAGTGCACCAAAATCTAACACTTGAGAACCAACATGAACAAAGGAATCTTAAAAAATGTTTCTCAGAACCTGTCCTGAATCTACCATTTTTCCAAAACAGAGAAGTGTCTGAAAAAACATTAATTGGAAGGATTTAAATCCTAGCAGCAGCTCTCATCCCACCATTCAGTGAGGCGAGCACAAGACGGGGAACAAAAACAACCACCAAACCCCAAAACAACTGTCACATTCCAGGAGCACATTCCTTCTATTCCAGAGGTGAATTTCAGTGCCTAACAGCTTTCAACAGTACAGAAGTCACAGATGGTGTCTTAGTCACACACCCTGTGGCACACACAGAGTGATGTTTTGATGTGATTAAGAGCTGAAACTCGTTAGATTTAGAAGCCCCAAAACGTAAAATAACTTTTGCATATTTTGCAGAAACTTGAACCTTGTGTCAATTTTGTAAACTCATCATTAGTCCACAATATAGCTACCAAATTTTTAAGAACTACAAGTAACATATGAAATCTTAGGAATAACACATTGTTCAGTCCATGAAAATGTGGTTAAAGCTATGGGTTAGCCAGATGACATGAGTAGTCTCATTCTGTTTATGAAGTAAAATGAGGAAGCTAAGAATATACTAAGTTAAAGCAGACCTAGAGCTCTACTAACAACTGACTATCTAGCAGTACTACATATATCAGTCTTGTAAACTTTCCCCAGCAACTATCTTAGATCACATTATTAACTAAACAGTAACACTGCTGTTGATTTTTAAAGCCCAGAGCTATACCCATTTTTTTTCCTGCAGCCCTAGCACTGCTCATCACCATGGCCTATTGATACAGAGCAGTGCAAGCCTTACCATATTTAGCATTATGTCCACAACAAGCAAATATTCTACACTGCAAAAATCTCAGTCTATCAGGTAAGATATCAGTGCTATAGGTCTCATGCTAAGGAACAATGCATGTTTCATCAGTCTGAGTGGGTTCTTTTCCTGGATCACCCATGTCCTATGCCATCCTCCTACCACCCCAGACAAGAATATAAAAACAAATTGTTCCTCTTGCATCCCTCATCATATAAGTTCAGTATTCAATACTATAGTTAGGTCAAGAGTACTGTGCCTAAATAAAGCACTGCTCAGTATTGTTTGCTTGGACAAGACATGGGAAAAACATGAAGACTACACACAGCACCACAAATAGGAGGATTCACATTCGACACCTCAGCCTTGCTGCTGCATGGTGCATTTGTATAAATACAGTGAAACAATGAATTACAGGAGTCTGTGTTTATCAATCATGAGTCCTAGCTGCACAAAAGGCTGAAGTGAAGACCACCCAGAACAAGAGACAAGAGCTCAGTATTTTCAGTAGGCTTCAAGCACCCACAGTTCATTTTGCACACTTGCTTTACATGCTATACAGGAAAACCAAATCATTAAAAAGATACACCTTCCTTTATTCACTATATGACAAAGATTTATTTGCCTGCACATTTTTAAAAGCAAGACCTTTATATCCTGTAGTAATACTTTAATCAATGTTTTCCATTAGTCTAAGAAAACATCTGAGAAGTGCTAGAATTTGCTCCACTCACTTAAGCCTTTAACATCTACACATATATCTACAGATTGTTTTTAAACCACATATGAAGTGCATTAAGGACCACATGGTTCCGCTGAGAAGCTAGAAGTGGATATTGCTACAGTAATCAGAAGCATTGTCCCATAACATTAATTATTTCTGCAAGATATTTAGAAAGCCACTCTAAACTGATACTGGACATCTGAAAGCAGTTTCAGTGTCTGCAAGAGGACTATCTGTTCCATTACTCTGGTCTGAATGATATACAACTTCTTCCCCTCCCTCTCAATTTGCAAATAGCTAGTATCAGTACTTTTGAAGACCTTAACTTCCCAGAAACAACCCATAGCAAATTTTCCAGTAGTGTTTGCATATTATCATACCACCTCCTTCACTGCAAGAAATCAGATTCTGATCTGACGAACACTTGTAAAGAAACATCATAAAATAAATTACTCTTTTCTTTCTCCTCCACAGATGCTCCTGTGCCAAGCAAGCAATCAAGGAAATAAGTCGGTTTTTGACACCTGAATTTTGAAAAATAAATAGGACTGGGAAAAAAAATCTAAAACCTACAGATAGGGCATAACATATTAACTGTCAATACAATTCAAACCTAACAGAAAGCAAGACAGCTTTCAAATTATGCATTGCATTCAACTCCAGACAAGGCAATCCTTCTCAACCTATTTTCATGATGTTGAATTTCAATCAACTTTTAGCAATACAAATACCATAATCTAAACAATAGCCTTAAGGACCGTAAGTAACACAGTAACATGACAAGTTTTACCAGCCTTCAAAACCACTAGTCTCAGATATGAAGATAAAAGGACATTTTATTGGCATAACCCTGCAGTCAAGACTTCCTCACCTGAAATAAGGCTTCTTTTCACCTGATTTGTACAAAGCAACATCCTCTCTGCTATAAAGTTTACTGTTGATTTTGTTTCTGAACAGAGAGGATTTAACCTGAGGATTAATCCAACTCAATGCTTGGTCCTCATGAAAAAATGTTGTGGTTTGGCACTTCCACTTTGCATCAACGATCCACTTATTTTAAGGTTCCTTGCAGCCCAAGACCTTTGTTTGTTGGGTACAATGTGTCACTGACACTGCCCAGAGAGACTTCTTCAAAAAGTGTCTGTCACAGCTAACACATGCACAGGTACCAGCGTGCAGTAACTCCTGGAGACTACACTCCGTAACAGACCTGTCTGCACACAGATGTCACACACTGAAGAGGAATCCTTCACATACACAAACAGATCCATTTCCCTCATGTCCTTCTGCCCAAGTCCACCAGGGAGCACTGCAGCTGTATGTGCCATGGCAGAATGCCCCAAACCATTTTCTGTTGTCGCTTTTGACAAAAGCCCTGTTGTCTCATGCTCAGGTCCATTGTTACTATGACAACAGTATTACAATGCCTCCCAATTACCAATGTATGATTTCAGTCGTGGGTTCCTCCACCCCCATCAGCTTGCAGAGAAGGCAGCCTTATTCTCAGGTCTCTTTCAACAGGGCAAATCCAAAGTACACACTACTAAACTACACTGTAGATTTAAGACTCAGCCCTCAAGGCTCTCATTTCTGTGATGAATATTAACATTTAGAAGCTAACATAGTTTAACAAGAAGTTAGAGGACATGTAACTATTCAAAACCAGGAGCAAGTACTTAATTGAGACAACAGAACTATTCTTCCACTCAAGCTAAAATATGAAATTTCCCTCCTGTGTTTGTTATCACACAAGGTTCCTTTGAGAAAGACCCCATGAAGAAACAGTAAGGGAAGAGAAGATTATAAGGTGTTTGAGCCACTGTGTATGCATCAATTTAAAATCACTTTGCTACTCAAAGAAGCAGGGTTCCAAACAAATGCTGTAACTTAGAGAGCAGAAACAGACCAAAATAATTCCTAACCCAAATAGTCTGATGAGCCTGCTTCCACAACAACTGATTTGGCTTTGATCAGTATCTGAATAATAAATCTTACTAAGAATGGCCTGGACTTTTATTTTGCATACCTGGACATATAACAGACAGATGCTGTTAAAAAGGACTGCTTGTGGTTAAGCTTATGAACAGGTATCTTTTCTCTTACATCAATATTAACTGCAACTAACAGACAGGAAAGCTCCACATTGTAGGGATTAATTCATGTCCTCCTAATGGAGCAAAACTCACAGTTCTGGTACACAAGAACAGTCTAAAGCTCTTTAAACTTTTCTGCAACTCAAAGTTCAAATATAAGTCACTGTCTCCCCATAACATACTATGAACAGTCAGTAACAGCAGTACTCCAACTCAGTAGTTCCAAAGTCAAAGCACGAATAGTAACAATATTAAGAATCTTCTGATACAAACAACAGCAATAGTTAAAATGTTTTACACAAAGTATTTGAAAGTACTTACTTGAGAGTACTTTCCAATGATTTTATAAGCCTCTGAACATCATATATCCAGGATGCCTCTTTGAATCTGAGCTTCCTCGTAGAACACCAGTTCTCCAAGAGAGCCTTCAGGAATTCAGTACATCTCTCCAACAAATAACACGCATAACCACATCCCAATGGACCTCAATTACACACACATATTCCCTCTAATTCCTGTTAAGAAGCTACTAGTCTTCTTACAGGCTTCTGTCTATCCAGCGGATAAACCTAAGTCAGTGTAATTATTTTTCAGTTAAGATACAAAATCTCCCTGTCACCCCACCTCCAAAAAGAACTGGCTACTACAGAATTTTGTCCTTGATAGTACTTCCTACGATTTTTTTTAATTATTATTTTTTCAGGTAGTAAAATCAGACACTGCTTTAACTTTGACAGTAATACAGTTCCTCTGCTTGGAAGGCAAAACACTCCGAGCATTCTAAAATCTCTTTGGACAAAAACACCATAAACTGCAATAATTTCACTATTTGCTGGACACGCCTTCTTTGCAAGGTGACCAAACAAATGAGTAGTTCAAAGATTTTAGTAGTTCAATGATTTTTAGCAGTTCAATGATTTCACCATTTCCACAATTCCTTTAGGGTTTACTGTGTACTAGTTCTACCCATAAACTACCTTTCATAGATTTTTTTTAAATCCTAACAGAAGCTTTATCTGCCCTGCAGAAAGGGGTCACATAATACTCCCTCCACATCTTTCAGTCAAAACATGCATACTAGCAGAAGGTAATAACTAATGAATTTTTCTCCTTCCTCAGTTGTGAGGAAGCACAGCAGGGCAAGGAATGTTTTGACATGCTTACAAAGAGGCATTTAAATAACAGTGATCCCTATATTAAGGGCAGGACCTATACGTAAGAAAAGCTATTAGCTTAAAAATGTTTTAGCTTGCTTGCCTGTTCTATCTTTCAAGTGCAAAAAGGGTAAAGGAAAAAACCATCAACTTACATAGAAGTTCTCTGGTCAAAAAGACACAAATGCACCTTGACAGTACCATTAGAGGTCACTTCATAGCACTGGAACAGTAAATTCATCACACCACAGGATCTTTGCAGTAGATTTTATAACTAGCCTGAGGAAGCCAGTAAAAACACTAGTCTCAAGTCATATTAAGTAATTCTGGATGTATCCTTTTAGCACTGCATGGGCTAAAAGTGATTTTTAAAAACTTTTACAGCTTTGTACAATGATGAAGAGAGCTTTTCAGTAGATAGAATTTTTTATTTCCCTAAAATTACTACAGTACTCTGTATGCTTAGATCCATAAATCATGGCATCACCACAGAAGATGCTTGTGCTTGCATATTTTGAAGGATGCCCTTAAAAACTAAGCAGGTGTATGACACCTGAGATAATATTTAGCCTAGCAATCCTATAGATATCAACACTTAACTGGAAAGCCACTCGGAAAAATAAATCTCTGCAAGAGCAGCTACAGCTTCTGCAGAAACAAACATACTGGAGGGCAAAGCAAACCCTGACAAACTGCATAAGTACAGCTTCTGTAAGGTTATTTTTAGCCTAGTTTTTTTTTTTAACAAAAAAACCCCAAGCAACCGTGCTACGCAGTTTTAAAGGAGCTGTTAGCACACAGGAACTACCTTGAAGCTACTCCCATGCAGTACTCAGCAACCAGAAAACCAAACCAGAAAGACAATTAGGTTACCCTATAAATCCACTTCACCCATTTTTGGTGTCCACACCCCCCATACCAACCATTCATCCTTATAAAAATTGGCTGGGGGTGGAGGAAGGCAGGAGGCAGAAATACTAGAATATTCAACAGGATAACAGCAAATTATGTTTTTCAGCTTGGAAAAGAGATATTTGAGGGGAAAAAAAAGACAGATCTATAAAATCACAAAAGACATGCAAACTGAGAACAGAAATGACTGCTCACTAATTCTCACCAAGGTCCTGAACAGCTTGCAATAAAAGTCATTAAGAAATCAAGAATAATGTTTTCAAAAAAGGGAAGGGTTGTTTTCTTTCAACAAGACTTTTAAACTGTAAAATTCTCTTGCTACAGAACACCTTCAAAGCCAAAAGTATAGCAGCATTTAAGAAGTGAATTAGGGCTTTCAGGAATTGTGTACACAAATTGCTACGTCACACAGTTCAAATGCAGCCCCTCCTTTTTATCAAATTCCTAAATTGCTGATTGCCATGAGAAAGAAGGCTACATTCAAGGCATTTATAGTCTCTGAGCATCTGGACATGTCATTTCTGGAAAAAAATGAGCTATGTGGATCTTCATCTGAAAGTCTATACTGCAGTCAGACTGAAGAAATAGGTAAGTCTTTCTCCACAGCCCAACACACAGAACAGTCACTACCCTGACATCACAGCATTCCTCCAAACGCACTTTGCAGAGTTCACCACTCATCCATTATTCCATGACAAAATACAACACTGAGGAAAAAAAACACTTTTCATTAGCTCTAGAAGCACTTCACAGACTGAAAATGCATCTTCCTGACAGATAAAGCAACCCTAGAAGTCATAAATACTGAAGGACACTAACAATTGGTTCCAATGCTTCAATAAATTTAGTCCAAAAACTGATTACATAAAGCAAACAATGTTTTCAAGTGTAATTACTTAGCAACTAAACAGATCTGCAGTGACTGAATATATTGCAAGAGATGGTCAGCAAACCAGCTGAGTACAGTTTACCCAGACCTACACTTCCAGACCCAGAACACAAAAGCAACTGCCATCCAGGAGACCCAGTACTCTTCCCAAACTCAGCACATTCAACTTCTCTCCCTACACCGTCCTATGACTGCAATATGCAATCAGTAAAACAGAAGAACTAGAACTCACATCAGCCATTTGCTATCTTACAGTTTTCCAGGTGCACAGTCTGGTAAGTTTCATCAGTTCACGTATACTTCTTATTTCTACACAATCTTCCCACAGTGGCAGGGTTTGTACCTATTACTCTAAGCTCTGCAGTAAAGCTGAGCACTCACAGTACCTTTAGCACAAATACAGACACTTCATTTCAACACTTGTGCTAGACACAAGAGCATTCTACTGCTGGAGTCACTACCTGTCTTTGCTGGTCTTCCTACCATGCTTCAGAGTTTTTCTCTGAAAAATCATTATTCATCAATGTGCTGCATCTCTGCACTCTGTTCAATTATCCCTTTTTCCCTTTTTGACCTGCAAAGTGAGCAAAAGAAGTGTTCTATGCTAGATGTGAAAGATATAAAGAAAATACGCAGGCTCGGGTGGCACAGAAGAAGCAAAGGAGAGAAGTGGGAAATTCTCACCCATTATATCATCTGGAAGAAGATGCCAGGAGTAGGTAGCCAAAAATGAGGTTAGATGACTAATTTCTACACAGTCTATCACTTTTCAAACAGATATCCAAATTCAGCAAAAAATTCTAGGTTATGTTAGGATTTCCTGTTCTTCAATCAATGCTTTTTAAAAAGCATGCCCTGCTTGTTTAAAAATAAGCACTCCAAGGATATGTTCTTCGAATTTTGAATCTTTTTTAACAGACCAGTTGTGCTGATTTATGGCAAATTTTGAGAAGGGACCTCCGAAGGGGCCTCCTTGAGAAAGGCAGATTTCAGCAGCCCCTCCCTCAACCGGTTCGGGAAAAAGACAAAGGGACAAAAAAGGGACAAAACTCATTTCTTAGCATAGCAGATTATACAGAATATATAGCATAAAATACATAACATAAAATCACCTTAGGACACCAGTTTCTTCCACCATATCAGTTGCAACAGTATACACTTAAGGTGTAAATAGCAGTACTGTACAATGTATTCCAAAAAGCTACTCAAATATTCCTAGTCAGAATTCATGCCCTAAACAATCATTTTTGAATGAGCATGTTATACACAGGGATAATGCAACAGACTTTGAAATTCAAGCTGAAGACCTTAAAATAGAAGTTTTATATAAACCTGCTAGAAATAGGAATTTTGCCGAAGACAGCAAAACATACTTGCCCACTAGATATAAATTACAAAATCACTGCAAACGTGAAAGAACAGACTTCTCTGTATATACTCATGTCCTATCAGTTTTATGGAAGCAACTAAATCCCAAAGTAGTGTCATACTACAGTACATACTAATCTGGTGACTGGTGACACTGCCTTTAGCAGGAGCTCTCACCCTGACAAACAAAATATCTCACTGAAGTACAACATACATGGATAACTGTAACTAAAGTGAGCACAACAGCATCATGCTTGCTTGTTTAAAATAAATTATTTAAAATTGCCCCAAAATTCCTACAGAGCTACTTGTAGGCAGATTGGAGAAGAACTGCATGTAGTGCTACAGGCCTGCTCACTGCTTCCAAGGAACTCTAAAACTGCTCCAGACAGCAGAACAGCCTTGGGATTTGATCAGTAAGTACCACATGCTGAACATTTACATATACATGGATCATACCCTAGGTCTAGCATCAACATTTAGAGTCACAGAACTAATGTGTGAACAGAATACAGAATGAAGTTCTGTGTAATAAAAACCATAAATTTCATCCTGTAGTTCCTTTCACCAAGCCCACAACTTCTTGCTGAATTAAGTGTGAACTTTAAAGGTACCATCAGTTCTTTGATTATAGAAATTAGATCTAAATAATCTCAAATTACTACCAGCATTGTACATCAAAATGGATGTATCACATAATCTGCTTCTTGATCTGCCCTGCCCCAACTCCTCCAGAGAGTATCAAAGTCTTTAGATGAACCACTCAAAGCAATACTACCATGCTGTCTTGCCCTGTCAAACCCTTAAACCTCTGTCACAACCTTCTTTCATCTTATCTATAAACACAAAGGTGTGCTGTTGCACCCTCTCCTGCTTTAAACAAGGTTTCAAAAACTGAAAAAGACAAATCCTTTCTGAAGAAAAAAATTTACAAAGGAAAAGGTCAATTTTCTATTCAGCCTCTTACTGTCAAACTTTCTTCCATTTAATTTGGATTTTCAGTCAGCAGTTCCCAAAATCAGGCTGACTCCAGCACTAAGCAGACCAAAGCAATTACTTCCTTTAAGTCCCACACTAGACTTCAGTTACTGACTGGAATTAAACTTACTTTTCCATTCAACATTGTCATAGCAGACTGTTACTGGAACCTAATATATCAATGGATCTCTTCCCATATACTGCTGCATAATCAACTATATTCAATTTCTACAGAATATTCTCCATGTTTTATCTTGCATACAGAGATGAAATGGATCCATCACATCGCTTGTAAAAAGAAGAAACAGACTGAAAAATTATATTCTGGTGTTTCCTCCAATTTTCTTTCACTTAATTTTTGGTGTTTAAGTAATGACTTAAATATTGCAATAAAGCTAATGCAAGACCTTGTTCTTTAAGTTTTGCAGCTTTCTCTGAAGGAATTCTATATAAAACTTTCAGAAGAAAGACATTATCTGAAAGTCTGAGAATTGTGTCATGTCATCTGGATAACATATATAAGATATAGTTCATAATCTTAACTGAAGTGCCTAAAAGTCAGGCTTTCCTTTACATGTTTGATTTAAGAGAAATGCTGAGCAGATAATTTTATTCAAGTTAGTAGGCGTTAAAAGAATGTAAGTTCAAGAAACTGCTCTGAGTGTAAAAAAAATAAAAATAGAAGTTCCCATTTAGAAACAAAGTACTACTAAGTACACTGAGAAAAACCACAAAAGTTAAAGACATCCTGACTGAAAAGCTCTTTATATGTCCTCAACAAATTTTAAACGCTTGAAGTGTTCAATTTTATCTGAAATTGCTTTGGCTCCAGGCTACAAAACACATACTGAAGACAGATCACCACTGAACAATGGTGTCCTGTAAATTGTACTGGAAAGCCCCAAACGACTGAGCTGTTTCTCCATACTGCATAGAATGAAAGGTTTACCATCTTCCTAACCACTACTGCAACATACAGAGCAGCCAAAAAAGTGAAGACTTTATCTAGTAAAGCTAGTTTTCTTGACAGCAACCAAGAAAGACAAACCTACATATTTAGATTTTATATACTGTAATTTAACAAACAAGAAGACTTCATCCAATCTCTCCAGAATACTTTCTCAGCAAGTTCCACAAACCTTGTATTAAAGACCAAGAAAAAGTTAAATTACTATCACTGTACCTACCTGCTAGATTAAAAGTAGTCAGCTTTTAAAACAAGCAATATCTTTCATCTCAAGTTCAGCACATAAACAATTACAGCTTCACAAAACATAATCAGGTAAAATTGCAAGTGACTAACAAGTGACAGACACTTACCAATACACACATCTATTTTCCCCTTGATAGCAGCCTCATGCAAAGGAGTGTAGTTCCAATTGTCCCTAGCGTTGGGGTCTGCCCCCTGACACAGCAGCAGACTGACCACTTCTGCATGGCCAAAGGAGCAGGCGTTGTGCAGGGGTATCAGTCCTCCGTCATCACGAGCATGAACATTGGCTCCTGTCTGCAGCAAGTGCTCTACAACATCCTTCCTTCCAAAACCTGCAAGAGAACATACTTCTGTTCATTTGGCTGGCAAAACAACATGGTTTAGTATCTAAAACTGTTCACTCCTGGTTCAGTGTACTTCATTCATGTCCCTCATCTACTTCTTGGTTCATTTCACCATAAAGTCAGACTCTACTCACCTGCTCAAACAACAGCTGGACTATTCACTTACGGTCATGACAGAAGTAGTTGTATTATAGCCAGCCTGGCTGCCACTCCATCTCATTAAGAAGTTCTACAAAGGCTTCCCATTGTTTTTTAAGAAAAGCTTATTATGAATTTTAAAACATTACATAATCTATATGTACCAAAAGCAAGGATCTTACACACTATTGGTACAGGCCTTCATCTTGGAGAAAATCTCATATGTGTTCTTGAAGGACACTGCCAGTGCTTAAACAGAACAACCTTATCTCAACCCAAACTACATTCCTGTTCTTTTACAAACAGTCTGACTACTCCCAACTGACAGACCAAGGCATTACAGACAGGCAGACCCGAGACCTCAGCTGGGAAATAACGCCTCAGGAAGGTCTCAGCCTAGGAACATAGCCTCTGTTATGACCAGGGAAGACATCACCACAAAGCCAGCATCATTAAACTAACATACTTCAGAATTTGGCATCAGCATGCCAGGCTCTGACACCTTTAGCTTGTTGTCCACGATGAACCTGGCAAGGTTCCACTGTCCAAATCTGCCTCTTACTGCCCCAAATGTCTTAGTGCAGCAGTCTCTAAACTTTTGACTGCACACACTTATCAGTAAAAATATTTTTGAGCATGCATCCCAAATATACATATATTCATAAGTCATATATATGCACTACTGCATTATTACATAATTATAAACATGCACAAAAATAGAAATTTTAAAAAGCTGAGATAAAGATAAATACTGTTTTCAAATTTCTATGATATTATTGATGGTACAAAATAGCTTTTCTTCCCCCACCCCAATGAAATAATTTGCATATGCCACTTTGGAAATCACTGCGTTAGAGGACAGGAACAAAAATCAGGCAGTTTGAACTAAAACAGAAGTGTTCATTTTTGTACTAGGTTGTATCTCAAAGGTTGGATTGCATTTTTTATAAACCTCAGAGCTAAAAGCAGTATCGTGGGAGATTTTTAAAGACTATCACATCAAGAGTTATTGTATCTTCTGGTAATCATATGTACCAACCAGATTAGGGGTTAAGAATCTTACATGTATGAACTGTATTTATGAAACAAAGAAGCAACAAAGAAGCTGTCAGTTCTCCTTGATATGACCACGTAACACAGGCATAGCAAAATGCTGCTGAAACAGTGACAGAAATGGTTCTCAATAGTCAGCATGCCCGTGGCAGGCAACAACTCATGCACAAACACTTCTCAAATGGAACATTTACCCCAGAGTCACAGTCATTGTATAGAACCTCCACTCCAATGAATTAAGGCCTACTTAATTTTCCACTGCTACTTTTTGCCAGAGTAGTGCACTGCTTACAGCTGTGCAGACCTGTAACTCAGAGCTAACATGCTTTTCCCTCCATAGTCCATACAGAAAGATCCCTGAGCCTGACCTAGCAGCTTTGCATCCACATTAGCTTACCCACTTAAGGCTAGTGTTCCAACCTGACATCCAGCTTTCAGTCAAGCTGCAGGCTAGCAGGAATTTAAACTGTCTCCTCAGAGAGCCACAGAGTTCTTCAACATTGTTTGAAGGACAGAAGTCTTCTAGAAGCTGACTAATGTGGAGCAAAAGAAAAAAAGCTGCTTTTACCAAGGCTTACCATGGCTTGAGAATCCTGATACAGTTCAATAAAACCTTTTGTTCTGTCAAAAGAGGTATTCTTCTATGAGACACAAACAAGCAGGTGACAGAAGCATCTGGGAAAGACAACATGAATACACACCTAGATGCTCACTTCCAGGAGAGACTGCAGCAGTTCACTCCTTGGTTAATCCCATGGTAACGCAGCTCAAGGGCCCCAACCAGCAACTCCAGCCTGGTCACTTTTTGACAGCTGTAAGCATTCCCCCATCCCCACCATACAGAGCACTCAGCTGCTTGCAGCAGAGATGCTGGACCATTAAAAATTACAAGTCAGCACACTGAGCAGAGACCAAAGTGGGTTTTCTCTAATACATGGGGGTAAACAGCGGTTCAGCAGCTGCTCCACAAGTTGCTGAGTCACACCAGCAGCACAAAGACTGGCACCCCAGACAGTAATACAGTTTTAGTCCACCACTGCAGATGAGTCAAAGCTTTCAGGTACATTATATACTGATCACTGCCCATTAGAAATAGAAATTACATTACAGAAACGGAAGCATGAGGATCAAAGCTGGCATTACTACAAATGATACTTATTTATCATGACAAGACTGCTACCAGAAGACATGATTTTGTTAACTGAACTGTCAGCAAGGCCACTGCTACTGTAAATCACTGCAGCTTCCAGAAAGAAAACTCATTGTTTTGTTTGTTTCTGTTATAAAGCAGTCAAGAAACATCACCTGTAAGCCTCCAAATAGAAAATGACAGCTTAAATGGGTGCAACAGCAAACAAAGAGTATCTGGTCCCCCAGAAAAGATAGCAGGCCTGGGACATAAGGATCAACAAGTAAGCCCCCGAAGTTCCCACATAAATGTTTGCTGTTTACTGTTCATTTCACTGGCAAAGGAAAATTGAGCAAGAGGAGAATTAGGAAAGGATGCTTCCAACTAAACAGTAAATTCACAGATTTTATTAGATTTTAGTTTTTATAGACTGGTCTATTAAAAACAATGCCAAAGCTGCATAAGCATTTGGTTTACATGCACTTCTTGTCTTTCAAGGAAAAACCACCTGAGTATACCTGAAATCCAAGATTGCTTTTCAAACTGTTCACTGTTTCAGGACCACACACACATTTCTTCAGGATGTTGCTGGAGATGGGGTCATTGGTAAGAGCATCTTTGGAAATGCCAGCAATAAACACTTTACAGTTTTTGGTGAATTACCTCTTTTGTTCAGTCCTTAAAAAGCACTGTAAAGGCTACTGTGATTTTATCCCACTACACCAACCATCTTTCAGAAAAATAGTAACCAATTATGGGAATAGCTTCCCCACACCAGTAGTAAAACTAAAGTGTTTAACTGACGAAGTACTAGAAAGACTTCAAAATGATCCCATGACCCAATTTGATAAAGCAGTTGCTTTCCGCAGTGTCTGGGTCATCTTTTGTAAAAAAATAAACCAAAACACATGTAAAGCCATTTGTGACTTATGAAGCATATACAATTCAGCTTAAGCTGAAGAAACCCATTTGATGTCACTTAAGATGACTTTTAAAACCCCATTCTTGCATATTTCCAGGGCAACTTTAATTTACAAAGTCTAAGGAAAAGTTCCCAAGAAAGGACCTGTAATTAAAGATCCCAAACAACAATCAAATAGAAAGTTCCTACAGAAAATATCCAAACCCAGGGTAACCACAGAGAAGAGTCCCATTTAAAGGCCCAGTATGCAAGCTCGTTTTGATGAGATTCTTGTCAGCTTCCAAAGCACACTCATGGACAGGGTCCCTTTAATAAGGTAAAACACTTTTGTAAAATCCTTTACACAGGTAAAATGCACAAGCTTTGCCCTCATTTTAGATTCTTTACACAATTCAGAAGTTTCAGACAAGTTGTACTACCTCAAAAAACCTCGTCCCTGAGAGAAAAGAAGCAGTAATCCCATTATAAAAAAACAGTAGCAAAACAACATCTGTAATTTAAGAGTGGAACAGTCATCAGCCAAATCAAAGAAAACGCAAAAATTCAGAGTGACCAACATACTCTTCATTTCTCCAGTTATCTCACAGGAAAAAATTAAGACAAAGGCTTAGTGAAAGCCAGGAGCTGGACATAGCTATGAAAGCTTTGTATAAATCAAGACAGCAGCACAATAATTCATAGAAAATGCCACTTCACCAGTTCTCTGCCAATTATCTAGTCTTCCCTTTTTCCAATTTATACCTGTCACTTTAGGCTGAAAGTGGGGGAAATAAACTTTAGGTAGCAAACTGGAAGTTTGAAAATTAAGCTAAATAAAAATTTTAAATGCCACCGGAGGAGATGGCACACAAAGATACCAGCAAATGCTTGCTACTAATGCCATGACAAGATGTCCTGCTCTCCCGTCACATCCTGCTCTGAGATTGTGAGCTGTCCCACCTTTTCTTGTGGCATTTAACCAAAGGAACAAGAGGCAATGCACTGAGCATGCTGAATGATGAGAGAAGGGTGCAAGGAAAGTAACAGTAGCACCAGGTGTGCCCTCTGTTACATTCTCCCATTACAGTTCCCACTTTAAACTTCCCTTCAGCGAGTCAAAAGCTTTCACATGGTAATAGTTTACAGACAAGCTAATCACTAATAGTCACAAAAGACACATAACTCTTTGCTGAATTTTCAGAAAGTTTGGTAAAAAACCAACTGACTTGCCTCTAGAATTAGAAGAATGCTTTCCCCAGTGAGTATGATACATCAAGTAGTCAGTTTGATCAGTTTAAGTACAGCTGAACTGTTTCACCCACTGCCCAATTAATGTCACTTTATCACAACATAGCAAGAACTCCTCCAAATGCCAATTCCAGCCTCTGCAAAGGTGCTCTTACATGCACAGTTTGACTTATGACATGGAAGACTTCTGATTCTCATTAGGTGTTTTTCCTCCTCTTTTCACCTGCTTGCTTTTAAGAACAAGGTTCCAAAAGGAGTTAAATTTTACAGAAGTGTATAATCACAGGTTAAGCACACTTGTAGGTATCACTGGGACCTTAAGCAAAGCTGGAAAGATGCTCTTATTAAATGTAATCCCACTTGTTAGGGCACTAAACATAGTTTATATGGGAATACAAGTCCTTGAGGTGGAGGAGCACTCTTAGACACATGACCTTTTCAGAATGGTTTTACACTACCAGCAAAGGGTGAAAGAAGTCCAAGCTAAGTCATTGTGCATCTCTGCTTTAGTACAGCACACACTGGGATCAGATTTTTTCCCCAAGACAAGCTTTCCAAAAGCCCCCAGCACTCCTCCCACTTCACTAGACAGAACACAATTAAACGGAGTGATTTAACTAAGTAAACTGAAAAGCCTTCAAGCTGGAGAAAAAACCACCTGGTTCAGTATTACCGAAGGTCTAAGATTTTGCATTTATATCCTGTTGTAAATTCCTTCAAAGAAATTTTAAATGGGAAGGAGACACATTGCACAAAGTATTAGAAGACAAGAGAACAAGTTACTAGTCACAAAGAAAGCATGCTGAAACTTTCTACAAAGTAATACACTTGTGACACTAACAGAGTTCATGTACCACAAACGCTATCAAAAACATAAAAGAAAGAATTTCAAAGTCAAGGCCAATCATTTATTGATTCTTCTTTTTTACATGAAAAAGCATGCATTTTGCAGGCTCTGAGGCTGTAAGACTGCCAGAATGTTTCCTAATTGACCACACAATTCACTTTCTTCAATCTATCGGTATGAATCCAGCTGAAAATTATTAACCCCATTTTAAGTTGCACAAGGCAGAACTAAACAGTGACTTGACTTTACAAACACCTGTGTGAGGTCAGACTTCTATGACAAGGACATAAGGGACAACTGCAACAAGTTGAGTCAGAGTAGTTTAAGAATGGTGTCTCAAGCAAAGCTTTCAGAGCAATGTAATCTAATTTGCTGTACATTGCACCACAGGTGGAGTGGTCAATTCAGGTGTCTCTGCACAGAGTGGAAGTGTGTCATAAGTTACCAACTACTCCTTGCCATTTCCTGGCTCTTCCTCGAGGAACACTCAGTAGCTACTTATATCAGCTCTGCCTCTGCAGTTGCTTATCTTACTCACATATGTCAAAGCAGCTTGCATTTTTATGATTAACAGCTTGCTAGCTGACAAACCAACTTGATCAGCTCCCAAACTCTGACCACTGACTGCTCCCCAACCCACGTGAGATCCCTTTGCCTTCACAATTAAAGCTGTATACTCCAGAAATTTTCAAAAGCATAGGTTTTTATGTTAGCCTTCACAACAGTTATTACCAGTGATATCAAAGGCATGCTTAGAACAAAACTGCTTTCCCCCAACAGCTTTTTACCATTACTACACACATAAGCAGAAAGAAAACAACCTGTATCACAGATGCTTTAACAAGTCACCTTAAATCAGGTTTCTCCAAGCCTGAGCTTTGTTGAGATGATCACCAGCACCCCACTCTGTGATCCCAGCTCCATAACTTCCAAAAGCCACTCCTGGAAGCATCTACCTCTTCTTGGTACAGAAGTGGGTATTAAGCCACAGTTCAGCAACTATTATTAGTACTCTCTATATCCCTGGGTAAAATACTAGAAAGAAAACACCTGTAAAGCTAAAAGAATGTGTTGCACAAGAACTTGAGGGGTTAACTTCATGATCAAAAAAACATTAAACTTCCCATTAAATGGGTGTGGAACTGGACAAGATTATGACTGTGGCTATATGAAGAATTGAGTAGGACTCAGCTTATTTATACCAGGTCCATCCACCTAGTCACTTCTGAAAGAGGTGCTATTATTAATGATTTACCAGCAAGGACGAGGTCTAAAAACATATGAACCAAGGTGTCAGCAGGAAATACATATATATCCTTTTGTAGGGCTCGAGGTTGTTTCAGAAGGGAAAAAGCAAGTCTGTCACAAAGCTGGCTCCAGGAAAAAGCTGGGATTTCAGATAAACACTCAAAGGAGTTCTCCCCATACAGGCATATTAATTGTAGAAAAGTCACAGAAAATCAGCCTTGGTATGTGAGTGCTATGCATGGAGGACAACACACACAGAGCCACGAATGCATCACTGTCAACCTGCTTCAAATACAACGGACCAACACAGGCAGTTCAACTCACAAACCACATAATGAGGCACAGGATATCGCTTGGGCTGAGACTCAAGTCACACCATATCCCATACAGATTATACATAAAACGTGGCACCTTATCACATAGACTAAAATCATCCAACTATTAAAAAAAACCTCAACAGCATTCCCCAACAGGAAAAAAATCTCTTACACATACACAGAGAAAAACCAAAGCATTTGGTTATGCTGGCAAAAAAGGTATTTTATCAACTATGTGACAGCAATACCATCAAATTGCAGAATTGTTGGGCCAGTTTACAAGAACAGACAACACTGGCGTGACACATATTTTCACCTACTGAGGGGCATATAATACAGTAAAGAAGTTCACATTTTGGTGAAATAAACAATGACAGTTAAGATCTTTCTCAAGGAAAAGAGGTAACATCTTTAGATCAAAGGAATGCAGCAGAAAGACAAGTGAGTGAAACAGTTCATCTCATTCAACCCAGTCTGAAGAAGAGAATTGTTAAGCAGAACACAGAATATTCCAGTGAAGAGAGTGCAAAGTACAAGAGAAAATAAGTTACTTCCAATACAAATTAACAGTCCAATTATTTAATGAACTCCCAATCACAGCATGACCCTCTAATAACATATAAAACCTGGGTTTTGTTCAAACAATTGCTGAGCTACAAACTGCAAGAAGAGTACTCAGAGAAGTATCATATGAAGAGGGTAAGTGTATAACTCTTCCCCAGGTACCTGCTTTTGGTCACCAGTATGGATAAAAAGTTAAGCCAAACATACCTTTGTTCACGCTTAGGACAGTTGTTTTTTAAATTTTTTTAGTTATAAGCAAGCTGGTTTTCACTGAAATAAACTGAATGTAAAAGCTATGCATACATTAATACCTCCACTTAATTTCTTTTTTTGTGTGTGTGTGTTTTAAAGTCACTCAATCACTTCCAAGTCTTTAGAACCTGCTTTGTGGGTGCTGCTGGATAATATCCAAAGCCCGCACTGGTACCAGAGACCTAAATATCCTGCAATCCACACAGCAGTTGAGACAGTACTGAGTCTTCCCCTTTACAAGCAAGGAGGATGAAAGGAAAATGATCCTTTGCTCAAACTCTTCCTGCTCACAAGAGAGGCCTCTATCACCCTGATACAGCCTCAGCATTAATTTCTGCCTTATTAATAGCTAAGCAAAGCAGGTCAGATTTAATCAGCACACTGTCTGACACTTCAACACAAAGAAGAAGAACTAATTTCCCTTTATTCAGTTCAATTGGCAATTCAGGTATCCCAAACAGAGCAAATGTGGATAACACTGTTGCTTCAATTTGATGCAGCCATGCACAATTTATCTGGAAGTGAATAATGAACAGATGACTTCAACTTCTAGAAGCAGATTTAGCCCTATCCCCAGCTTTTAAAATAATTGGTGACAGATTTCAACTCTCATCTTACCTCCAGCTTACATTTATGCCAAGGATTCTGAGTGCTTTCCTAAGTCCCTCTTTTTACAGTCCTTCTGCCACAAGAAAGGACGTAGAAGTGATTTTCAAATTAGAAACCTTACAAAGCTTAAGGAAACCCAAACTTAGTACTTTTTACAAGGAACTATAACGGGGAAGTTGTCCTTCCTTTTTACAGTAAAAGAACTTAATTGCCTGGCACTGCTGCCAAGGAGGACATCTGAAAAAACAGACTGAGCGGGCAAGAAGTTGAGTACCCTGTGGGAGGGGGAAGGAGAAAAAAAAAAAAGAAATCTAGTCCCAAAAATGGGAAATTAATTAGAAACTAGAAGAGGAATTCCTCTTTCACAAATCACAACATCAGAAGTGAAACTCTATTCACCTAAGAGTTTAGCTTCAAGAAGTTTGAAAAAAAGCAGTTTAAAACACAACATCCTGCACTCTAAACCACCCATTCCCCTCATGAAGGCCACACAATTCACAGCTAGGTATGGCTCATAAACATGAGCTATTATCCAAAGCACAGCTTCCTATACACAGCAGACTGCTATGCTCACAAGCAAACAAGTTATTTTACCTTTGGCCCACAAAGGAGATCAAATCAACACACTGCATCACTGGCAGGTATACACTGCTTAAGATCAGTCGCATTCAAAGAACATGCTTGCTTACAGGCCCTTTCAAAATGCAGCATCTCAAGACCTTTGTAATAACAAATCTGCCTAATGCTCTTACACGTCTAATCCGCTTGGACCAGACATGCAGCAATTTGAGATAAAATAGGTATGGTATCTAAAGTCTTTAAATCTAGAAAAATAGATATGGGAATTTGTTAGGTACAAGAACTTCACCTGCTATTTTTCTCATGCTACAAGGAATCACCTTCCACTGCTATTACAGTAACATCTTAATGACATTATTAACTTTCAAAACCTTACCCACTTAAGTTTTGTCCACTTCTTCTCTAATCAGAGCAAAGTTAACCACTGCAGCTTCACCACTACAGTTTGTACTAGCACTGAAGTTACAACCTGACATCTCAGAGTTTTAGGGGAGGCAGCAAGGTCTAACTTTAAGTCTGAATCCAAAATTAGCAGAGCAGACTCAAGCTTTCCAAAACATTAAGAACTGCATAAGCACACATGCAGTTGGTACCAGCATTAGGTTCCAGGGTTCATCAAAATTAAGTCCATCTCCATACCCCAGAAGTTTGCTGTTTTAAACTCCACTTGGATAAGCCCTGCTTCAGTAGTAGAGTTCAGGGATCAGAGAAGAAAGAAAAGGAAACAGCTCAGGACCAGAAGTTCCCTTAGGAGTATTGTCAAATGCCTCTTGCAGTTTGAAAATGAAAACAAACCCCTACAATCTCAGGGTGTGTTATCTGAGTGATAAATTGTACAGCACTATTCAGAGTTCCAGGCAACATTGCACCATAAAATGTTCATTTTGCTATTCATTTCAACAGTGCTTTAGAGCCATATGCCAGCATTTAAACACTGACCGCTCAACACAGATTTGTTAATTATCTTAATTTACGTGTACCAGTGCACCACAAAGCTCAAACAAGATCTGCGTGCTTCACTAAATAAGGTCCAGCTCTGTAACACTGTGGCACACCTCAGAAAGCTCTCAAACTGACCACAGATCTAACAATTGTACAAGTCCTGAATTAGGAGAAATGATTTAAAAGACCTTCTTCATTTTACTTTTGTCATTAATTTTGTGTGTCTTGTGCCCCCAGTGAAGAACACACTCTGTAAGAAATATTCTTTTTACAAACTGCAGTAACGTGCTACAGCTCTATTAGCCAAAAGGTAATATTTACTTCCAGTTAGTCTACATCGTTGGACCTTACTGCTAAATTGCTTTTATAACATTAGTTCTGATCACAACGACATCTATGCTCTGCACAAAGAAGTGTATTCTTTCCTGGACACATCTGTGACTTCTACAGTTCAGTTGTTCCACTTGACTCCTTTCCCCAGCCTACTCAGACCACAAGAGATGCAGGTATCGAGCAGCAACCATGCCCAAATGAAAGAAATTACAAAGTACAAGGCATCAAAACTGATTCCCATGACGTGCATGTGCATCACAGGAGTAGTCCCTGAGCTGTTACAACACACATGAAACCCTTACTTCACACCAGCTCTGTCCTAAATTTCAGTTTCTCGCTTCCTAAGTGCACTGCACAAGTTTGCAGCAGCCCATGGATATCAAACACAGAGATCATTGTCCATACTTTTAGATCTTACAGTTTCTTTACGCTTTCAGGATCTTCTCTCCCAGAGGAAGGGAATTTAACAGCCACCTCCCAACAGCCTGTAGCGAAACGCCGCCGGGGAAGACAGTGTGCTCACAGTCTTCCAGCGCAGGCTTGCCCACTCCCGAACCACGGCGGCGCTGGAGGCCCCCCGCCCGAAGCTACCCCCGGGGAACCCTCCCTGTCCCGCTGGCTGTCACTGCCCGGGCCGGGCACGGGCGGCCGCGGTACGCACCGGCGGCGAAGTGGAGCGGCGTGGACTTGCGCCCCGCCATGTCCTTGGCGTTCACGTTGCCCGTGTCCACCAGGCGCTTCACGCGCGTCACGTCCCCATTCCTGCAGGCCTCCAGCAGCTCGCGGAACGCCCCGCTCGCCGCGCCC
>VZTJ01001200.1:389836-426576 GCA_013397795.1 Orthonyx spaldingii | reverse complement strand
CGCCGCCGCCCTGCGCCACCTGGGCCGCCTGGCCGAGCTCGACCTTAGCCACAACCGGCTGCGGGGCCTGGGGGACGGCGGGGCGCTGGCGGGGCTGCGGGGCCTGCGCAAGCTCAGCCTCAGCCACAACGAACTGGGCGCCGAGGGCCCGGGGCTGCCCCCCCGCCTCGCCGAGCTTGGCTGCCTCGAGGAGCTCGACCTCAGCTTCAACCGCCTGCGCCGCCTGCCCGAGGGCCTGGGCCGCCTGCGACACCTCCGCACCCTCGACGTCGATCACAACCAGCTGCCCTCCTTCCCTGCCCCGCTGCTGGAGCTGGCCGCCCTGGAGGAGCTCGACTGTTCCGGCAACCGCCACCTCGGGTCCCTGCCCGAGGGCATCGCTGCCCTCCGCCGCCTCAAGATCCTCTGGCTCAGCGGCACCGGGCTGGCAGCCCTGCCCGAGGGCCTCTGCCAGCTGAGTGCCCTCGAGAGCCTCATGCTGGATGGCAACCGGCTGCAGGCGCTGCCCGCTGGCTTCGGCAGACTGCAGCGGCTCAAGATGCTGAACCTCTCATCCAACCTGCTGGGGGAGTTCCCTTCTGCCATCTTGGCGCTGCCCAGTCTGGAGGAGCTCTACCTGAGCCGCAACCAGCTCACCGTGCTGCCTCCTCGCCTCTGTCAGCTCCACCAGCTTCGCACTCTCTGGCTGGACAACAACCGCATCCGCTACCTGCCTGACTCCATCGTGCTCCTCCACAGCCTGGAGGAGCTGGTCCTGCAAGGCAACCAGATCGCCATCCTGCCTGAGGGCTTCGGGCAGCTTTCCCGTGTTACCCTGT
The DNA here is from genome assembly GCA_013397795.1 of Orthonyx spaldingii. Taxonomy (NCBI): domain Eukaryota; kingdom Metazoa; phylum Chordata; class Aves; order Passeriformes; family Orthonychidae; genus Orthonyx; species Orthonyx spaldingii. Next base: position 425,758 of record VZTJ01001200.1, on the reverse strand, counting down.
GGAAGATCAAAGACAACCCCCTCATCCAGCCCCCCTATGAGGTGTGCATGAAAGGTATCCCCTACATCGCAGCTTACCAGCAGGAGCTGGCCCACTCCCAGCCTGCCCTGAAACCCCGCCTCAAGCTGGTCCTCATGGGCCTAAAGGATGCAGGAAAGACCCTGCTGAGAAGGTGCCTCATGGAGGAAGATGGGCAGAGAGAGGAGCTGGGAAGCCTGGAGGCAGGGAACACCCAGCACAGAGGGTTTCCTGGGCAACAGCAAGACATTGGGAGGGTGACAGTTGGATGTTGCCCCTTTCCAGAGCCTCAAGAAAATTCCTCAACTTGGGTACCTGTCGTGCAGCAGATGGAATGTCTCGCTGTTGAGCGGCAGGATATCCCTTCTCATGTGTCCTCTCACCGAGTGAAAGGGGAGACACCATCTCCTGCACTGCCACTGCCACCCAATGCCCCACAAGTACCACTGGGACTAGGACTATCAGGAGGCAGTAAGGGCATCGAGGTGATGGACTGGACAGCGGATGCAGAGAGGGGCCTGACATTCATTGTGTACGAGCTGGCGGGGGACCCGAGCTATGATGTGATCCAGTCTTTTTTCCTTTCTCCTGGAGCCTTGTACGTGCTGGTGGTGAATTTGAGTGCCTATGTCCCTCAGCACTTCTACCCCTCTGTGGGCTATTTCTTACACTGGCTCAGTTCCAAGGTGCCCCATGCTGTGGTGTGCATGGTCGGAACCCATGCTGACCTCTGTGCGGAGCGGGAGTTGGAAGAGAAGTGCCTGGACATCCATCACCAGATTGCTCAGCAGGAGAAGAGGGATGCTGAGGGACTCCAGAGCTTAGTCCAGCAGGTGGATGAGGCTCTGGGACAGGACTTTGACCTGCGCTGCTCCAGCCCGCACGCTGCCTTTTACGGGGTCTCGGACAAGAACTTGCGGCGAAAGAAAGCCCAGTTTCAGTATCTTCTCAACCACCGCCCACAGATCCTGTCTCCAGTGCTGCCTTTCAGCTGCCAGGACCGTTGCCAGGTGCGTCGCCTGCGGGACAAGCTCCTCTCGGTGGCTGAGCACCGGGATATCTTTCCAAACCTGCACCGTGTGTTGCCCAAGTCCTGGCAAGTGCTGGAGGAGCTGCACTTCCAGCCGCAAGCTCAGCAGTTGTGGCTTAGCTGGTGGGACTCTGCCCGGCTGGGCTTGCAGGCAGGCCTGACGGAGGATCGGCTCCAGAGTGCCCTGTCCTACCTGCACGAGAGTGGAAAGCTGCTCTACTTTGAGGAGCATCTCACCTTGAGGGAGTACGTGTTCCACAACCTGCCGCGCCTCATTGATATCCTCAACATCTTTTGCCAGCGGGACGCCACTGTACTGCTCCAGAAGCTGCTCAGCGACACCCAGATTGACGAACTGAGGACCACTCAGCTCCACCATTACGTGGAGGGCTTCTTGCTGCATGGCCTCCTCCCTGCCCATGTTATCCGTCTCCTTCTTAAGCCCCACGTCCAGAGCCGGGAGGATCTGCAGCTCATCCTGGAGCTGCTGGAGAAGATGGGGCTCTGTTACTGTGTCAACAAACCCAAATGCAAGCCCTTAAATGGGGCGACTGCTTGGTACAAGTTTCCCTGCTATGTGAAAAACGAGGTGCCCCATGCAGAGGCATGGATCAACGGCACCAATCTGAGCGGACAGTCCTTCGTGGTGGAGCAGCTGCAGATTGAATATAGCTTTCCATTCATTTTCCCACCCGGCTTGTTTGCACGCTACAGTGTCCAGATTAACAGCCACGTGGTTCAGCGGTCAGATGGCAAATACCAGATTTATGCCTACCGGGGGAAGGTGCCGGTGGTGGTGAGTTACCGGCCTGCCAGGGGAGCTCTGCAGCCAGACACTCTGTCTATCGCTAGTCACGCATCCCTACCAAATATCTGGACAGCTTGGCAAGCTATTACGCCTTTAGTGGAAGAACTGAATGTCCTGCTCCAGGAATGGCCGGGCTTGTACTACACTGTGCATGTCCTCTGTTCAAAGTGCCTTAAAAGAGGGTCACCCAACCCACACACTTTCCCAGGTAAGGCGCAGCCCAGCTTGCCTTTCATCTCTTCTGGAGCTTTGCCCCTTCTAGAAAGGTGTCTTATTTGTTGAGCCCTAGCTCTGTTTCTTTTTTTCTTTTTTTTTTCTTTTTTTGTTTTCTTCTCTGCTCTAACTCCTTTCCCTGGTGGTTTGAGTCATGAGAGAAAATATTAGGGTAGCTCCAAGGAGACAGTCTTAAAATAACCCTATTCTGAGAGGAGGGGGGTGTTAAATCCCCCTTTGTCTGTGCCTTTTCTCTCTGCTTTTTGGGTTTTGGCCCTGAGGGTTGGTAGTGCCATTGTTGAAAAGGCTCTGACCTGTCTTCCTTGTTTTGATTCCTTTGAATGCGACTGTGGTGTTGGGTTTTTTTTTCCCCCCTAATTCCTTTTACCCTGCAGCTCCCACTTCCTTGGAGCTATTTGTAAACACAAATAGAGATGCCTAAAACATTGCAGGTGTCCCCCATCTCCCCCCTCAACCCTCCATCCCCAAAACCTGGCCTGTGCTGCAGCCTCTGAATGCAGGAAAGCTCCTTCTGGCAGACAATGGGTGTGCTGGTCTCCATAACCCTGTGTAAAAAACACTTTCTCTGAGCCCTGTCTCTAGCTGGACGCATTCCTCCCTGAACAGAGAAGGATACTCCATCTTCTTTGTGTGTCTTACCTAGAAGTGATTCCCAGATTGTTACTTTTGAAGCTGTTCTTGAGAGCATGTTATTTTCCTTCCTCTCTCTCCCTTCATCAAACAAAAAAAGCATAAGCTCTCTCCTCTGGAACATGACTTGTCCTGGTCCTTTTGAAAGTTGTTGCCTCTAAAGCTGTGATTTTTATCGGTGGTGTTTTCCAGCAGCATTTGTTTTACTTCGTGTGTGCAGGTACTGCCTCCTGACTGGTGTCGTCCCTGCTCCGCTTGGGTTTGCTCTGCGGCTTGCAGGGTGCCATGGGAAAGGTGCTTTGATGTGTAAATCTGCATGACATCAAAACGCACTCTGCACTGTGAGCAATGCTCCAGAAATCTGTGTTTTAACACCCATGTTGGAGGTGTGTTGGAACATTATTAAGAGGTAGCCTGAAATTGTGCAGGGAACTGTAGCATGATTTGAGTTAAAGCAAGCAGTGGTGCTGGATTTGTTCATAAGCAAATGTGATGAATAAGGTGTGGGTTTTTTGGCCTTGTTTTGGGGTTTGGTTTCTTGGTTTGTTTTTTTCTTCCTCTGGATGTTTAGAATAAGGAGATGCTGTTTGCTCCTCAGCCTGAGTCCTGGCTCCATCAACTGTCTCTCCCTCCAACTGCTCACTTATGTAAGAGCCATTGGACTGAGGGGGTGGACCCATGCTGTGAGACATGCTGAGTGATATCTTGCTGCTGACATGGTGCTTAGGGCAATGTGATCTGCTTTCCAAAAAAGAACCCCTGGAAACTAAAAAAAAACAAAAAAAACCAAACCTGCCACAGAACCCCTGGGAAAAAACCCCAACAACCAAACCAAACAAAAAACCCCAACAACACTGTCCCAAAACCCACCAAAATTAGTCAAGACAACAAACGTGTATGTGCAGTGTGATGGTGCGATGGGCACTTATTGAAGATTTAGCTTGTGAATTCCAATCTGCAGTCACGTATCTCTGTTATTTCTTTTTAACTGGTGAATGCTTTGTGGCTGTCCCTGTTCTCCCTGTGAGTAGATGATGCTTTAAAAGTGAAGTTTGAAGAGGAGCCAGACTGTCTGCAGGCAGTTGGTGTTGTTGCTGACCCCAGTGATAGAGCAGGTTCAGAACCATGAGAGGGGCATTGAAGGGCCTTCCCCTTTGGATTTGGCCATACTGTGTATGTTTCCTTAGAGGTGGGAAAGGATTGCTCTCACCTGGGAGCCAGGCCAGGTGTGCTGGGAAGGGAAGGCACAGGTAAGCAGTGTGCTGAGCATGCGAGGAGCTGGGTTGTGTGCCAGGTCTCCAAATGGCACCTGGGTGATGCTGCCTATGGAAAGGGGCTTGGTTGCAGCATTTTTGAAGCACTCCAGCAGGGAAGTCAGCCCTTGCTATCAGGCACAGGATAGCATCCTAGGTATGAGCCTGCCTTGGGGCAGGGAGTGACTCTCTTAAACATGGATACTGTGTGACTCTAGCTGGGAGAACAGCAGACAAACATGTTTATAAGGCAAGGCTGATCTGTGGAAATGCTGAAGAGTGAGTATTGAGAAATCTGTATGTTGTCTTGGATGATGCTTCAATCTAGCCCAGGTGTGATCTGAACTATAAATGTGAACAGTGATTTGGCTTGGGAGGCCTGTGTGTCTGCATTTAATCTAAAATATTCTTTACTGTGTATCTGCTCTATGAATGTAAGACTGTTTAGGAGCCCCTAAATGGCAATCGTGAAGCTGAAGACAGTTTTTTTCCCTCCTGATTTTGTTGATCAGGAGGCGTGCATGTTTAAAGTCATGCTGCCAAGCTTGCTGTCATGCAAGTGAATCATGGTTGGTGTCATTTTTGACAAGGTGTAGGAAAGAGATGGGTCTAATGTTACGAAAATACATAGTGAGGGAGATGTCTGGCTTTTTCCAAGCTCTTTTAGTGGAATCCCTGGCAGTTACAATGCTCCTAATACTTAAATAGGTCTGTGGGCTTTTTAGGACTGCACTGAAGAAGTGCTTTGCAGCCAGTTGACCTTAATAAGGGAAATATTTCTGTGGAGACACTGCCAAATTTGTGCTCAAAAATGGAAGCGCAGTCTGGCTCTCTGTGTGGTTGTGCAATCTGTGTCGTCATTCATGAAACTGATGGTGCGTTCTTTGGTCATCTGAAATTTTTATTGGAATCCCCTTCAAGAAGCGAGTTCACGAGTTGAGGATTACTCTTTGCTCTTCCTCTCCTTCCCTTTTCTCTCTGTCCTGCACACTATAGCGCCCATTGATAATACACACAGAAATACACACAGAAATACTCTGGGAACTAGCTACTGTGCGTAGAAATGGTTAATAAAAACTGAAATTCTGGATTCAGTTTTCTGAGGGTTTATTGCAAACTGTGAATGAAAGTGATATAAAAATGCCTTATTAGGGTCCTTTTAAGGAAGTTTCTGTGTTTGAAACAGTTTTGTAGCTGGGTGAAATAGTAACTGAATTGGCATCTGAGCTGGAATCTCAGTGTGCTTTGAGGCTGCAGTCATCCACTTGGCTGATAACAACTTGGTGTGTTGAATTTTTTTTTTCTTTTACATATTTGCTACATATAAATAAAAGTGTCCCTGCCAGGCTAAGAAAGTCATATCCCTGCTTGGCGTTACCAGTAGGAATGGTTCAGCTCTCCTAGACGATAAGACCTCAGTTGGGTCATCACAGGCGTTGTGAATGCTCTCGTTTGTATGTGATGTTCTTTTAGCCCCTGGACTGAAGAGCTGTTAGGTTATTCATGTCCTGTAAGCTATTAAGTGACTTGGGATTGGGGGGTGGAGGTGGTTTGCCATCTGTCTGATAGCTGACACATGTGCTTTGTTTGGACAAATGTGACTGAATTTTCCAAGCTTGCATTCATGTGCACCTGCTAACTGCCCTGCTGCTGTTTCCCCTTGCCCTGTGCTAGGCTGGGTCTGGGCCACTATGGGCTCTTCCAGACTGTTTTTTGTACAAGGTGTCCTGATGTCCTATGCGTGATTCTTCTGGTGTTCGGGCTGGGAGGGATTAAGTTTGACCAGTGGTTTTCCTTTATTCCTGTCTGTGAAGGGGCTGTATGAGTATAGACATAAGAAAGTCAGGGTCTGTGTGCATCGCAGAAGATGGGCAAAATGCTGTCAGAAGTAAGAAAAGATGATGTGGGCTTTCACAGAGTAAAAATACAACAACAAATGGAAAGCCATGGGCAAAGATACTGTGTGAGCCTAGCAGCCCCTGTCCAAAAGGATGCTCCAGAGCTACTGGGGAGCTTTGAAAGGTTCTGGAGGACTAGCAAGAGCTCCCCTGTGGAGACAAAGTGCACGTCTACCACCTCCCTTGCTATCCCGTTCTTGAGGTATCAGAGCAGGGAGGAGAACACAAGCCTCTACTCTGCCTGTCTCCCACATCAAAGGTGAACAGAAGCAGAGATTGTACTGCCAGTCACCTTAAGGGGTACAGATGGAGGTATCACAGTGTAGTTCCCCTGTGAGTCTCTCTGTCATGGCTAGAGCAGGGCTAACTTAGGCCACCTTACACACATGATTCAAAGTGAACCATGCTCACCAGCCCTGCATTGGAGTCAAAAGCTATCATGACCTCCTCCCTTGGTGGCTGGGATGGAGTCAGGAGACAGAGGGTGGAAGATCCTATGATGTGTCATGCAGTCGAGTCACCCCATGCAAGGTGAGGTGAGAGCAGGTGAGACTGGTTTTGTCAGAAGGGCTCAGAAGTTGCTCCAAAATCTGAGCTGGTTCTCAGTGAAAGGCTCATGTGAGGTATCTATTTCCACTTTGTAATCATGCTTTAAGCAGCTGGGGTTCTTTTCACAGATAATTGCAGTAGAGCAACACCTGCTTGTTATAGAGCCTGATGCTAGCATTAGGCAGCCTTCTATTCTCCCCATTTACGGGTGGAGTCTTTTTTTGCTTGAATTTCAAAGTAGATGCTATGGCTGTTTTGGGGCTGTTGTCACACTATCCTGCAGGCTGTGACTTCAGCAGAGTACTGTGGCATAATTGGAAACAGTGGGACAAGACTTGAGCACCATGTGGACTGTGAACATGGATGATCTGGCAGGATGAAGCTCAACAGGCCCCTGTGGTTCAGGAGAAGAAGAGCATAGATTGATTGCCAGACTTGGGGAAGCTACTGTCATTCTGTGACTCTAGCATGGATAATTTAGTTTACTGACTAGAGCTGATTTCTGTGCTGTTGAAGTGACAACCTTGACTGCTGTGACTTGCTGTAGGTAACAGTGTGGGAATGCAGTAGTAGCCTATTTGCCACCAGGGATTTTTAGAGATTTCCTTCACATTAACCTGTGTGTTGCTAGGTGAGCATTTGAAGTCCTCTTATTAGGTGGCTGTGGCATTCTCTAATTTAAACAACACGTTGAAAGGGACAACAAATGTTTTTGTGGTCTTGGAGGAGGCTGAGAAATTGCCGGAGAAAGAGTGTGGTATGCAGCATGGATGGATGCCACGGGACTGGCCCTGGTGGGGTATAGATGTGGGAACAAGTCTTTGGAGAGAACTGAAGTAGTCAGTGCAGACCTGGGCTTGTGCCTGACAATCTAGCTTGGGAGGATGCAAGAACAGGAGGCCAGAAGAAAGGCTGAGGTTTTTGAATTGCCTTCTTAAAACTGTCCTGCAGTGTCTGGTTACCTTGTATTATGTGTGTTTGGGGGCTTTTATTTTAAAGCTCTTAATATAGAACTTGCTATTTAAATTACTTGAAATTGGAATGACAACATGCACACTTAACGCTGCTTGAAGGAATCTTCTTCCTTGCTTGAAGGAATCCTCTTCCTTACACAAAAAATTCCTGTGCATTTCTGACAAAAGAAAGCTTTCCTGCTGTGTCAGCTCTGGTACAGGAAAGCTCTTCTGGTTTGTCCCTTAACAACTTGTCTTGCCCTGACCTGTTCCCCATGGGAGTCATCTCTGGGCTTTGAGCCTCTGGACTTTGAGCTGCCATCACTGAACCAGGGAGATGCCAGATTTGGTTGAGTGGATTTTTTTGTTTGGTTAGTGAAGCAAAGCAGAGTTCTTGGCCTTCAGTGCATTACTTTTTTTTTGGTTTGTGTTTGTGGTTTGTGTTTTTTATTACAGTTGCTGAAATTTGTCTTTGCAGGAAATGACCTATAAAAGAGTTGCTGGGTACGAAATGATTGTTTCATTGCGTGAGATCTGTTTAAAAGCTACTGACTGTGAGGGTGAGATAAGCTGTTGATGTAGGTTTTCTCCTCTCTGAAGTCAGTTGATTGTGTGAGGACTGATTTGTGTGCTGCTTCAGCATGCTGTGGACACAGGTGTTATGAAACACTCTTTGCACTGTCTTGTGTGCTCATGCACCTGGTAATATGATACCTGCTTCTATAAACACTGAAGTGGAAAAGTTTTCCCATGTAAGTTTAGTTGGGATTTAGCATGTGAATGATCCACATGCAGGTATATTACAGGGGCCTGCTCCTTGTGCATCTCAGGAGAGGATGGTGGAAAATCACCAACAGGGCTGAATTGTCTTTTGGGAATGTGAACATGTTACCTGACATTGGGATAGAACTGTGAAAAACCAGTATTGGTTTAAAAACAAAATAAGAGTGCATCTGGTAGGTAATCCTCCTGTATTAAGCAGGCAACTGTGGTAGCCTAGTGTGCTCTCCAATTAGTCATTTGCTAGTAATAGTGCAGGCTGTTGTTTTGCTCTTGAAAGCAATTTGCCAGGGAAGAAGGGGAAAATTTATTTAGTGGAAAGTCCTATGTGGGGTTTGAATTCTTGGAAGTCATCAGTGTACAACTTTTTTTTCTACCTTTTTTTATCCCCCATTGTGAATGGAGGAAGAATAACCTCTGTAGATAAGTAAAGAAAATTGTGGTCTGGGGGTTGAATACAAGATGATTGGTTATGTCCTTTTATCTCCCTGTCCTTATTTGTGGTACTTGTACTTGTCACGCAGATGTGGACAGCTGTGGGATAGGCAGGCTGGCTGGTGCCAAATAAGATCACCTCAGGTGCTTTGGGGCTTGTGGGATGCCTATTTAAGGGAGCTCCTTGTAGGAACAAGGAGTGGAAAGGGAGTGCCTAAAGTACTGTGTGAATTATAACCACCAAATTCCTCTGCTGCAAACAAAATGTGCCAGTGCTTTTGACTAGCTAAGAACTTATCTGTGTCTGAGAAGGTAATGCATTTGGGTTATAGGAGTCTCAGCCTGCCTCCATGGTCTGCTATATGATGGTCTTGCCTACATCAGAAGAGCTGATGGGATTCTGGTGACCACAGTGTGAAGGGGTTGTCTTATACAGGGGATGAGGAGTTTTTAGAACCTGTTGCATGGATGAAGTTTATGGTCTTGGATGGCAGGGTCACCTGTGGGAATGTGGCCTTTGTTCCAGCTAGACCCACTGGGAGAGTTTTGTCCCCTAGCAATATCTTTCTGGGGAACCAGATGTAAGAACTGAGATGGGGGGTGGTGGTGCAAGACCTGTGGAAAAAAAATGGCTGGTTGGCTTTGTGAGAAATTTAATTTGGGATGTTCAGGTGGAACATCTTTGTGGGCTTATGGTTCTGCCTCAGGAGGCTGCTAGAGGCTGAAGACATATTGTACTTGTGGTATTTTCCTGGCTGAAGGTTGGTGCTAACACTGATGGGGTTGCCAACTATGGTCAGTGGTAGTGCGGTTTCAGACTCGTGCAGGTTCTGTGGTTAGGGGTGACTTGTTTGTGGCCAGTTGATGGAGGCTGTGCTCAGACTGAGCTGTGACTGCTGGAGTGCTTGCCTGCTGGAGTTGGTTGTGGTTTAAAGCAAGACCTTAATTTCAGATTTGTTTTTTTTATTTTCCCAGTGGTCATTTTCAAGAGCTCTGAGCTTTACCCAAAGGTGTACTGAGTATACTCCTTACTGGTTTTAGCTGTGGATTTCTGGGGGATGGGTGTGAAAATGGCCTAGAACCTACAGACTTTACAAGGTAGCATTAATTTTGAATTGGTAGTTGCGCGTGGCAAGCTCTGCATGAACCAAACAACAGCTTTGAGATGAGCAAGGTGCTTCTGTTGGGAAGTCCATTAAACTGAGTGCTTTGTGAAGATCAGAATAAACTGAACTGTGAGGGCAAGTAACCTTCAGCACAAAATAAAGTTCCATTTCAAATCCTCTTCAGACCTGCCGTGTATTGCCAAGTGCTGACTCGGATTTGGTGCTTGAACACTCCAGGAAGCAGCTGTATTGCTGTTGATCTAGGATACATTGAATTGTGCTGATAAGATGATGGGAGACTTCTGCTGGGCTTTTGTTGGCAGGATCCCACAAGCTTGTCTGAGTGCATTTTTGCAAGACTCTTTATGAAAGCAATACCAGGATATCTCTTTTACCCAGTCTCAGAGTAATGTTTGCCAAGAGTCCAGTTTAGAGAAGCATTTTTATTTGTGTTATCTGAGGGAACCTAGGCTGTTCTGGGAAAGCTCCTTCCTCCTTCATTCATGGTACCCATCACTCTGTAGAGTTTTCAGTCTCTTCCTGTTACAATGTGACAGAAACAAAACAAAGGTACAACAGTGGTAAGACAGGGATTTATGGGTCTCATGCCCACAAATGACTGGTGATAAAATTAATATTGTAGGCTTTTGTCCTAACAGAATACAAGATTATGGCACACTTCACTCAAGACTTGTTTCTTGAATGATCTGTACATAGTAACTTTCCAGTCTGTGTGCAGAATTCCTCCTGGAGCATGTTCTTTGCATTTTTAGCAGGTGTTTTTTCTCTCCAGCAGTACACAGTGAGCAACGGTATCTGGTAAGGGACAAATCCTGCCCTGCAGCAGGGTAGGGTTGTTGATGAACTTCCTAAAGAATTAATTGGCCATGGTTTCCCCAGCATCAAAATCTGCAGAGTTTGATTTGAGGCAGAGGTGCTTGATCCAATTTGCTTCCAATGCATCTGATGGTTTCTGCCCCACAAAACCACAGAGTGGAAAAAATTGAAGGTGTACAGTGATTTGGCCTTGGCTTGACTTTGAGAGACATGTGCAGTGCATTTGGTTCTTTATCAATGCAAGGTTGGCTGCAAAGGACTGCTAGAAGAGCTGATTTGTCCCAAACCTATCTGAAAATAAGTGTTCTCACATTTAGGAGGACCTCTCCTTGGTACATGGGCAACATAGAGAGGGTGAGCTTCTTGCAGCAGAAGAAAAAGGCATCTTTGTCATGCTGTTTCTGAAAGTTTGTGATGGATACAGCAGAACTGCACAATTGTCCTGCAGCACAGACCATGAATCTACATGGTGCAGCAGCACCCTGCTGCATCTCTAGCTGTTGTTTTGGAACTCTGTTGCTGGCTACTTAGTACCTTTCTCCACTTCCTGTGGAGTGGCCCCTTTCTTAAAAGCAGCACTCAGGTGTGGATGGCAAGCAGTTTTTCTCTGAACAGATAGTGTTAGAAAGCTAGAACTTAGCAATGTGCAGAGCTGAAATGCATAGGCTGTACAGTGTGGAGTATAGAGAGGCAGGGACTTCTGTCTGAGACTGGCTGCCTGACATCAGTCTTTTAGTCTAAATATTCCTGTTGCCCATGTCTGAACAGTTGCATTTTCATCTCTCATTAAAATTCTGAGATAAATTGAGATCGATATAGAATGAAGTACCGAAAGATGGGTTAATGGCTGGTGATAAAGATCCATTCTGATAAGCACTCATCTCATATTGACCCTCGTGACGTTTGAATTTTTATCTTTCCACCCTCTCTCTGTATTTATATTGTGTGTAGCTCACCAGTCTGTACACATGTTCTCTTTCACTACTTTATGGGGAAATAGCATAGTGTGATTGTCTGTGAAATTGCTGATCTTTGCACTTTTCAGGATTACATCCTCAATGTATAATAATATGCAGCTGTATTTATTGTGATGTGTGATAGGGAATAGTTCAAGTTGTTTATGTAGAATTCTTTTTTTTTCTCCCAAAAGAGCTGAACAGCTGGGACCTTGTCTATATAGGACCAAAAGGGGACTTGAGGCAGCTGCATAACTTAGTTGTCTCCTTATTTTTGTAATTGTGAATCTGTGAGTGGCTCACAGGAGCGATGACCTTCCTTAGCAGGGACATTTAGTTATGATGAAATGCACAGGAACTGGAGCAGAAGTGACAGTAGGGTGGCAGCTGGGCTGCTCTGTGCACCTTTGAGAGATCTGTACGGAAGGCATCTTGCAAATTGCAGACGCGCGCGGGAGTAGCCAAAGGGCATGGGAAATTGCAAATCCAGACAAACTGGTGTCTGACTGAGCTACAGCTGTGTGGTGCCAAGCTCTCGCTTAATGATAGGGAGCTGTTTCTGGGTCTGAAATGGTTTTAAAGTGTGCTGTAGGTTGAGAGAACAGCTGCTGGCTTGGCCTCCACTGCCTTAATGTGGACTTTGAGCCAGCCAGCCTCTATCCCACTGTTGAACTTCTTGAGTCACTCCATCTTGCACCACTGTATTACTGAGCAGCCCAACTACGAGCAAGCAGTGAGACCTGAAATAATCAGTTCTGGCTCAAAATATTGCCTGGGTAGTCCTTAGGATGTGTTGGTTTTCTTGGGAAAGCCTCATCTGGACTGTATCTTCAGGAAGCCAGCATGCTGTGTTCAGAGAAAAACAAGCAGGTGGACCTCTCCACATTTCCAGGACATTCCAGGCAGGAGAAGATGGGCAGACTTATCCTTCTTATATGTCTGTGCTACTGAAATGAGGGGAAGAGATGGAGGATTTTGTTTCCTTTCCTGGCCTGTATGGTGCTTCCTACCCCCTTGCTGTGTGTGACTGTATTTTTGCATTGGGTTTGCATGGCAAGGTTTTGGTAGCAGGAGTGGGGTCGTACAGGGTTTGCTCCTATGAGAAGCTGCTGGAAGCTTCCCGTCTCTGACAGAGCCAATGCCAGATGGCTCCAAGATGGACCCACCGCTGGCCAAAGCCAAGCCTAAACCCATCAGCAATGGTGGCAGTACCTTTGGAATAACTTTTCAGAAAGGGAAAAAAACAAAACTCCTTGCAGCAGCAATTGCAACTGGAGCAGGTGGATGTCCAAAGGAAGCTGTGATCCTGTGAAAAGCCTGTGCTGAAGCAGACTCTGGACAGGACCTGTGGACCCACGGAGAGAGGAGCCCATGCTAGAGTAGGTTTGCTGGCAGGACTTACGACCCCGTGGGGGACCCATGTTTGAGCAGTCTGTGAAGAACTGCAGTATGTGGGAGGGGCCTCACACTGGAGCAGGGGGAAAGTGTGAGGAGTCTTTCCCTTAAGAGGAAAAGCTGCAGAGACAATCTGTGATGAACAGACTGCAGACCCCATTCCTGATCCTCTGTGCCACTGGAGAGGGAGAAGGTAGAGAGAATCAGGAGGAAAAAAGTCAGGAGTGGAGTTGAGCCCAGGAAGAAGGACTGGGTAGGGCAGAGGTGTTTGGGTTTATTTCTCACTATCCTTCTCTGATTTGATTGGTAAAAAAGTAATTTTCCAAAGTTGAGTCTATTTGGCCATGAAGCTATTGGTGAGTGATCTCTCCCTGCTCTTACCTCGATGTGCCTTTCACTGTATTTTCTCTCCCCTGTCCCATTGAGGGAGGGAGTGATAGAGTGGCTTTAGTGGGCACCTGGCATCAGCCAGGGTTAACCCACCACAATTTTATAGGCAGAACTGCTGGATGGGGTTGAATGTGCCGAAGCAGAGGTTGCTTGGTGGCAGGTTTCCAAACCAGGGAGTCGGCAGCAAGCATCAGGCCTACTTACACTCGTTGCATAATCAGATGAGTTTTCAGCTCCCTGTGCAATTCTCTAAATCTTCCTTTTGAGCAGCCTCTTTCTTTGTCCGAGAGATTTTCGTGCTCTTATTTCAGACAGTGATGCATGCACTAGATTTGGAAAATTCTCATATCCATATGACTCTGGTATATCAAAGTGGCTAAATTTAGAAAATCTAACAGAAAAGAGCTTCCCCTTCCTGTGATCTGACATAATGTTTCTTGGTCGCTGTTATTTTTACTGCAGAACAGCTTAAATCTATTTTGGTTGGGCACTAAGTGATGGCTACAGTGTGAAAGAAGAAATTTGTTTCTGTGAAGTCAGGTGGCCGTGCTGCAGCTTCAGGGCTCTGAGGGCAGCCTGCTCATGCTGAGCATGTGCCAGTGCTATGTTGGGGCCCCCGTACAGCCCTGCTCAGCTCTCTCAAGCCCTGCCTGCTCGGTAGAGGGTCTCTGGGGCTCAGAGTTTTGATGGCTCTGGACTTCTTCAGCATCCTGTAGATGTAGTGAGGGGCAGTGGTGATGGATTTGAACACACACACACCACTACTTCACTCACTCTCCAAATTCTAGGAGGAAAGTATAGGAAAGATATTTGACTGGGACCAAAACAGCAGATGCAATGGGAGTTTACATGGGAATTAGCCATGCTTCTACTTTCACGGGTCTCTTTAATACATGGATCTTCCACTGTACACTGTTAGGACCAGGACTGAGCCATCCCTACCTGGAAAATGCACTGGTAGAATCATGCTCTGCTGAGAGCACCTTGAGCTATGCGTGTCAGGAATATGTAATTCAAGCTTTCAAGCTTTTTTACTCGTTTTGGTTTTGGGATTTTATTTGTCTGAGTTGTTTGGGTGTTTTTTAAGCCATCTCCTTTGTTAAAACTTTCTCTGTGGTTGTTCAAGCTCATATTTTATTATAGGTGACTGCTCTGCTTCAACTGCCTTCTGACTTATTTCTGAACATCCCACACCTGCTTTCATATTGAGATGGAGTGAAGGAAGACAACTGGGATGTTGGGAAGAGATGAGTTTTTTTGCTGACCTCAATATCCCAGAAATCTGCTGAGCAAGAATTTATTTCTAACTTTATCATCATTTTAAGTTTCTGGTGGACAGTTGTGTAGGAATGTTCAGTGGGTGAAAATGGAGGCAATGTGAGCCTCACTTTGAAACTTTGGTGATCTCCAGGTGCTTTTGTTCAGGTTCATGATGGTGCCAGAGGGCTAAGTAGGGAAGGAAACTCCGGTGTGCTTTGTCCTCACTAAAAGGTCCAGTCAGACCTATGTACCTGAACCTGTACTGTCAGGAGTTTTGGGCAGGGAGTGTCACTCATGCTGTCACGTGAAGGATCATGCTATGATCTAGCATTGGTGACATTTTCATGGCAGCTTGAGTAAGTGAGATGTTTGTAGTTTCTCAAAGGAGCATGTGTGTGCCCAGAGGGAGCCCTACAGGCTCTGAAGTGATTATTACTGGATTTTGGCAAGATCTTAACTAATGCTTGCACAGGCGTATAATTCAGTGCAGCAAGTGGCTGCTGTGGTCAGCTTGGAGCCTTGCTAGCGTGAGACGCTGAAATAATCAAGAGTTGAGTCTTGTGTGCATCTTTTCCTAAGTGATGTGTTTGTTCCTCGAAGGCTCAGCCAAAGTAAAGACTTCCTTGGATGACAGAAAAGTTTGGGAACCTTTCCGTGGGATCAGAAAAAAATTACCTTTCTCTGTTTCTTTTGTAATGGAAAGCTACCACAAAGCTTTTGAAGCTGCCTGTTATTTTTAACTTGTTCTTTGTCCTTCTTTGAAATAAATCACATCGTTCTTCTCTGACAAAGGTGTTTAGTATGTTATGTACATACACACATGCACATTTTTGAGTGCCTACAGTGAAGTTTAACACAATGTTAAGAAAATGTTGCTGAACGTGGCAAGATCATGCTCAATTTAGTGATTTACACAGGCATCTGATAAAAAAAAGAAAAAATTTAAAAAAAAAAAAAACAAACCACAAAACCGCCCCCAATCAACCATTGGACTGAAGAGGGTGTGATGGGAGGAGATGCTTAATGGACTGTTTTGGGAAGTGCAGTAGGTTGGCTCTGAATCTGTAACTTGGATTTCTGGCCCAGCACTTTGCAGATGCTTAAACTGTGCTTCCCATTAAAAGCTGTCAGCTGTGTAAGTGTGGCCAGGTGTCTTTGGCTAGGGGAAGCTGAGCAGTGTGACTGTTGACTTACTACATGGCTGCTCCTGCCCCTGGGCACTGGGGTGGATGCTGGCAGCATGGTCCTTGTAGTGAGACGGGGCAGCTTGAGGGCAGTTCTTGATAGCCTCTAGTTTATTGCCAGTATGGGATCACAAGTTGTCATGTTTTATGGCAGACCCATGGCCAGGCTCCAGGTCAGAGGTTATTACTCTTAACTGTGCTTCCTGAAGCATTTAGCGGCAGTATTTCCCTGAAACAGCACCTTTGGTTGAAAGCTGTGTCGCAAAACAGCCTCTGCTGCATCATACAGGTTTTGCTCATGATTCTGCTTCTCTGACATGTACCATGTGCACCCAATCCCATCTGAATCTCACAGGTGAGTGTTGGAACTGAGAACTGCCCACAAAGTTATGGTTCTGCTGGAGACAGCGCTTTCACCCCTTGCTCTGTGCTGCTTTTTTCTCAGTTGCATAATGCAGCGTGATGTGGATAATCCAGTCATCATTACAAAAGGATTTAAAACTCCTTTTTAATCGGAAGTCATTTTTAATAAAGCTTTGCCTTGCTTGGAGGACTGGCTTGGTTCTCCTGGCTTGAGTGTTTAAGAACAAAATACAGGAGACTGAGGGAAGTGGGAGGGAACCAGCTTAGGGAGGAAGGAGCCAGCCTCTGTCTGGCTCTCAGGCAGCTACTGGTGAAGTCTAGAACTGTGGGACACATTTCCACTAGCACCAAGTATTCTGAAATCCTTATGTGCACAGATAGAAGCAGCTTTTAGGTCTGTGCATTCTTGGAATTTTTCTGTCACAGAGCAAACTTCTTTCGGTGGTGAAGGAAAGGCTCAATCTAGTCCAATCTGGCCTGTACTCCCTCTTTCAACCCTCTGTGTCCAAAACACTGATAGTCCTCTAGGTCCTCCTGCATCTCAGAACAAACTGTGGTCCTGGACAAAGTGCAGCATTTACTTCTCTTGTAATGGCAATGGCATACAGTGTGTGTGACTGACCTTATTTCTTTGGCTATCGCTCTGCCATTGTATTGTGTAAAGTGCACTGTCTAAAACAGCATGTGAATTCTTAAGTAGCTCTGAAATGTATCCTCTTCCCCTCCTGTATGCCAGCATTTTTCCCACTTTTCTGGCAGTAGCTACCTCTTGAGCTGCTACACCTGCTTCACCTCCCCTCAGAGCAAGACTGATTGGGAGCCTGAACTCTGGCACTGAATGGTGTTTGAGAGAAACCATCTTGCTGCTTCCTGGTTTTTTTCAATCCCAATAGTCCTTGCTCTTGGGATATCTCCAGTGTATGCTTAAGATGTCCCTAAGGCTCCTCTTTGATCAGTATAAGTGGACGACTGGGAAGTTTTAAGGTGTTTTCTCCCCAAGACAGATCCCATCCAGAGGAGAGCCAGTAAGCTAACAATTCAGGTGAGCTGATGAAACATCTGAAGGAGGGGGAGGTCAGGGCTGTGTTACAATGACACTGGTAAGTACCTCAGAGTTATCCACCTGGTGGAAATCTGGAAGTAATAGTGATTTGTAGCACAAATAGGGTACCAGGCCAGAGCTCAGCTCTGGGACAGAGTTCCCTGTGAGGGAACTGGCAGCTCCTGGAATGGTGCAGGAGAGTAGAGGAAATGATGGAGGAGTTAAATGTTCTCCTGGCAGCACTGCTGCCTCCCAGGAAGGCTGATGAGTTCTTTCTGGGCCCCAGAGCTCCTTCCTGTTTCAGTAACAAACATGACTACCATAGAAGCGATTTTTAAACAGCAAAGATGGATGCTGCAGTTGACTTCTGGGCACTGAGAACCCAGACCAGATGGCATTTAGCAGGCAATGAACTCTCAGAGAGTTAAGTAGCAAAGCTGTTGTTTCTATATTCACATGACTTCTCACTAGGAGGCATTACAGTGGTAGAACAAAAAGCAATAAGAATTGGTCTCAGCAGAGATAACAAAACAATCTATAATATTAAGTTCATAAATAAGCACTTTTCCTTGGGAAAAAGGTATTTGTAAGAAAAAACTAGCTATTGCTTTGATTTACAGCTATTAGTTGTCTCATCTGTTTGAATATTAGGGAATGAGAGGGTTCGGGAAAAGGTGGTTAAATTATTGGAAATACTAAGGAATCACAAATCAACACAAAAAGAAAAGAAAAATTAAAATATTAGTTGTCATCCCCTCTGGAAAAGGGAACAAGTAAAAGCAGTTAATAGTAAAAGGACAGACAGAGCTTTGTTCTATCGCTGAGCAAGAGAAAGCCAGCAGGTCACTCAAACTTCGAAGACAGCAATTTTGGTAATAACAAAAGATACTTTAAACCAAATAAATAGAGCAGATTCAAAAACAAAAATCAGTTTTCCACCTCTGTTGTCATAGGGAGACTCAGCCTCTGAGCTCTGTGGAGTGCTGCTTGGGCACTTCCATGTGCACCAGCAGTGCTTTTATAGTGGCCTTATGCATGAAACCAAGAGGACACCTGGCCGCTGGTCTCAGTGCTCTGCTCTCTCTGATTTTAGCCATATAGCTTGATGCAAATCTGCATCACACTCTGTCTCACAAGGAAGAAACACTTGAATAAGGATGTACCTAACAAACTAAAGTGTAAATGAAAAAAATATATGCAAAGAAGGAAGTTCTATCTGATGTCCTTGTAATCAGGCAAACTTCTCTGATCCTGCAGCTTCCTGGTCAGCTAAAACCATACTTGTGGACAGCATGTAGTGTGGGGTTAGTTATTACTTTGTAGAAAGTGGATAGCTTTGAAGGAAAAGTGCCAAGGAGGCTTTTTGTTCCAATTAAGCATGAGCCTAGAGTAAATTCTGTGATGTACATGCATAGACCAAATTCCCCAGTAAAATGACTTCAATACGAGGTCATGTTGATAGATTAGAACAGTGATGAGTTCAAGTTGGTTCAATAACCAAGTAAAACACTTGATTTAACATTTGAGTATGAGCAGGACCTATGGTGTTAAGACATTTCTCCTTAGACCAGTCGATGTTGAAGGGTAAAAAAAAATGTTCCTGTGTTTCAGTGGGCTCTGTGGTTGCCCTGATGAACAGCAAGTGTTTTAGGGTGACCAAAATAGCTTTATAGAGGAGTATTGCGCATGCATCTCACCTTAAGTGATCTGGGAGGCAATACTTACCACAATAGGTTTGAAAATACAGCTCCTTCAAGTTCATTTTGCAAAACACACTGAAACCTTGGAATGGCCCTAAGGCAAGAGCAGCTCTTGGAGTCAAGCTACTTTTACCCAGAAAGGCATTTATTGAATCTCGAAGAAAACTGTTGGGCAGCGCACACAGATGCAAGTCTTGCCATGTGTGGTTTGGTTTGTTCTCCTTTTTCTTGGTTGGCAAAAGGCAAGTAAATTAAAAAAAAAAAAAGGAAGCAAAGAAAGGATGCTGTAGCAGAGTGTAAAAGGTTACTACAAGGGAGAACTTCAGGTTTTTCACTTCCCAGCTGAACACTGGTCAGCTTCCAGAAGAGGGGCTTCATAAGCAGAATCCTGCCTTCAGCCATGGCATGCATGGACATCTTGTGAGGAAGGAGTAAGTCAACAGGAAAAAAAAATTGTCCCAAGTGCTCTCCCAGCCTTAGTCTGTCATCAGCACATGGATTTGTCTCTAGTAATGCTTAAAGACACTTTGCCAGTTAATGGTCTGGTCTGCTTGTGTTGCAGCAGTCTGCAGTCTGTGTCAGCTGCTTCCTTTTGCTTTTCCTCAAGTGCACCATGTGTTGAGGCTTTCTAGTTTTTGTGTTCAAGCAGGCAGAAAATAATCAGCCAGTTCAGGGTGCAATATTACTAGCTAGACTATTGTGAGGAAAAATGTCTTGCAGACTTGACTAATTCTCTAAATTTAGCAGAAGGGCAGGCGGAGTCTTGGCCCTGCCTCATCAGTTGTATAAGGCTGGAAGTCAGTGGAACTGAGTCTTGTGTGGCCTATTCTGGGGCATGGCTTTTCATATGGGCACCTATTAATGTGTTGTGACCCAAACACAGAGAGACAGAGGTAGCAGAGTGGTGACCAGTCCTGGTACTCCCTGCAGACTTCAGTGAACTCTGCCTGTTAACTGTTTATCATAGTAATGGCTTTGAGAACTCTTTTAAACTGCTTTTTTTTTTTCAGTTTAGTTGGACCTGCAGTGTGCTGATCATCTGGATGAAAGAAGGGTCAACATCTTCTTTGTGATGGGGGAGTGATAGCTTTGAAATTACTGTTTCGAAAGATGGACTGAGACTGGTGGGAGTTTTTGCTCTCTGGACTGTCTGCAGCTGGTGGTGTTGAGTGTTCAGGTGGATGCTCTGTGTGCAGTTGTCCCTTGCTGTTGCTGGGTGAGAACAGACAGGTTGGGGCTGGCTGCAGCTTTCTCTCCAGCTGGTGCCGTGCCTTGGCAGATTGAGGAAGTGCTTATGGCAGATAGGGCTGAAGGGGTGGAATTAAAAATAACCAAAAGGTAGGTTCTGGGCTTGGTACTCAGTGACAGGCCTGTTTCTATTCCGGGATGAGGATAATTCGCACTGAGCTCATTACACCATGACTCTCCCTTAAAATGCCTTGACAGTCAATTTCGTTCCAGCTAATAAGGTCCTAAAATGTTAATGAAGCAAATCAATTTTTCATGGCTTTGTATTGCAGTTGTCAGAAAATGCTGTGTTGCCGCCTGCGAATTCAAGAAGCTTTTCAGATATTAGAAGGACAGCAAAACATTCAGCAATTTGAAGGATGTTTTATTTTCTAAATTTTTCCCTGGTACCCCCTCTCATTTTTCTAATACTTTATGCTGTGCTGTTTGCTTGTCCCTATTGGTCATGTCCTTTCTCCATTGTCTGCTCTGGTCACTAATGGGAAGAGATGGGTTGTTCCCACCTTCCCTACTGCACAGGGAGAAGAAAGATGGAGTGCTCAACAGAATAGGTAGAGATGAAGCTGGACAAGGGAGGCTACTCATGCTGAAATACTATTTGAAATATGTTGAGTTTGACGGAACAGAGTGGAGAAATGGCATCTTCTTTATCCCCATCCTTCATCTTTTTGGAAGGAGCAGTGGTGTCAAAAGTCACAGCCCTCTCTCCTCATGACACTTTGCTGAGATGTCAGTGTTACCTGGCATAAAGGCTGTCTGCACTCCATATCTCATGGACTGCGGAATGAGGAGAGAGAAGTTGCATTCATTGTGCAGCCACATTGATGGTAGGTCACTTACCCACACTGGCTTAGGAATAGGTTAGATGGCAACTGTCTTTTATTTCTCAGAACTGCTTATTTCATACTGCCAGAAGGAGATAGAAGGCTCAAACTTTCATGACTGCTCCTGGAGTTATTTTGATGGAGCTGTTTTGATCATTTACTGTTCTCTGCATTTGTGTTTGTGAGTCTGCAGATGGGAAGTACTAAATTGTGTGGTTTGGGGAGTGTAAGGGGTTTTTTAATTTGCTTTTGATTGAATTCCAGTTCTAACTATAATTAACTTCTGTGTACCTGAGAAAAATAAAGTTAACTAATGTTTTGGGACAAACATAGAGTTTTCCAAGTTTTATACTTGGAAGCCTTGTACTGCCACACTGGTAAGGGATGATCTAAATTAACTCATGAGGGGAGAATTAGTGTATGAGTTGTAATTTGGTATTTTGAATAATTAACCTCCTGTAGCTGTTGAGCTGAACATCCAGACCACTTTCCACTCAAGTTCTCCACCCAGAGGTATGCTCAGTCCAGTGCCAAGGGCTTCCCCAGAGCTTTTGCAAGTGCTCAGGTGTGTCAATGTCCTCTTCTGTTGTGACAGTGATGGGTTAAGAGCTAGCTGACCCTGTAATGACTTGGGGAAGAAGGAGGGTATTTAACTGCCTTAATCCTTTCAGAGCATAGCTGGTGTTTGTGTGAATCTCCCCTTCCCTGAGTGGCAGAAAATAGTTAGTGATTGCCAGGTACAGCATCTGTCTGCCTGTGTCTCCTGGACAGACCTTGCAGAGCACCTTAGCCTTAGGCACAGCCCTGGTCTTCCTGCCAGGGTAATTAGCCTGGTAGCTCCTTGGGTAGCAGGTAAAGTGCAGGGTGATCTCAGCTGCTGTGGGAAAAGCTGCCTGGGCTTGAGCTGAGCAGAACACAGCTTCTGCAGCACCTCTGAGGTTCCTGGCTTGGAGAACTGCATCTGAAGCTTGACCTGTCAGCTCCAAGCTGTCTGTTTCCAGAAGTTGTTTTGTGTTTCCTTCACCTCACATGACTTAAGAGCCTCGAGAAAACAATTTCCCATGCAGCCATCTGGGGGAAGTATGCAAGGTGAGCCATATATATGTCCACAGTCAGAGCTGTGAGGCCTAGCGATGAAGTGCTGGCTTGAGAGACAGCTGATGCTGTGAAATCAGGAGCTGGAAAGTTGTCCAGTGCTTGGATCAGCCAGCAGCCCCAAGGCTGAGCCTGCCCCTCTAGCAGTTGAGATGCTCTAGATTGGAGCTGGGCAGCCACAGGAAACTGCTCTGTGTTCAAGGAAGCTGTTGGTGTTTTTGGTCTTGAACTCTTCAAAGGAGAAGTCAGTTCCTTTTGCATATTTTGGGAAACTCTAACCCTTGCTCTCCTCTCCCTTTTCTCTGTGCTGTCAGCTTCTGGTCTTGGGGACTCACGTCTGCAGGCTAGTCCTTTGCCTTGCAACTGGCTGCCTTTCCCACTCCACATTTTCAGAGCAAGCTTTCTTTTTGTTTTCAAGCTTTCCCTTTCTTTTTAAACTATATCAAATCCCAGGCTCATTTGTTCCTGAGCATGTGCTCTACCTGAGGGGTGGTTCTGCTCGCCAGCCTGCTGTTGTGATCAGTGCTTACCAACAGTTTTTCTTTTCTGTTGCCTTATTTGCACAGCAGTCTCTCCCACTAGGGCTCTTTGACAGACTGGGATTTTTGTTGTTGTTTTTGTTTGCTAGTTCTAAGTTCGTTTGACTGTGGACTGCAACATGAGGCTTATGAAACTTTTGTTCATAATGTGCATTTCACCCTACTTTGCTCCCTTTTGTGATGTCTCTGCTTTCAGCTTTTTTTTTTTTTTTTTTCCCCTGTATCTGTAGCCAGGAGAATGGCCTTCAGTGAGAAAAAATTAAATCCTAACTTGGAGGTCTCTATCCAGCCCTCTGCCTCAAGCAGGCTGGGTAGATAAGGTCACCCAGGACTCCAGAAATAAATCAAGTGCTGTGCTCTATCTTTCTGGGGAATATTTTTGTGTGTGACATGCAGGCAGTGCTGCAAGGAGCATATTAAAAATTCATACCAGTACAGAGCAGTATTTTCTGTGCACAGTGCTTGAGAATAAGCTTGTGTGTCATGAAGCAAGTAATTAGTTTCATCTAAGCAGAGAGTGGCAAAGACAAGATTTAAATGGCGTGGAGTAGAAGCAGGCTTCTTGTGAGACACCATGTCCTTCCCTTTCCTTCTGCCAAGACTCCTGGAAGATTTCTTGTAGACCTGACTGCAAAGTCCCAGTGTGTGAGGGCGTTGCCTGTGCTTAAAGCAGAAGGGGAAATCTGTGCACAAGGCTATTCATCTCAGCCTGCCTCTGTGACAGCTTTGATGTAATTGTGTAAGTGTTCCAGCTATTGAACCTTAAAACAACAAACAGCCGAGCACAGAAGCTGTAGCTTCTCCCACCCCAATTTCTTTGCAGTCCTATGGATGAAAGGAGATGGGACTGCATGCAGAGGGGTGTTCTGAGAACCAGGGTTCTCATGTGAGCCTTGTTTTCCAACTACTGCTGGAAACCAAGCATGGGACATGTGCTTTGGGTGTGCAGGCAGTGTTGAAGTGTTCTATTCTCAACTCTTCTGAAGGCATGACTGCTGAGTGCTATGCTGAGAGATGTCACAAGCAAAGATTAATCAAAGGAGGCTTGACAGAGAAGCAGGTGAGGCTGAGATGTAAAAACTTCTCTCCAGTCAACCCCGCTTGCAGTGGTTTGTGTTGGAAGCCCTTCAGCAAGGAGGAAGAGTAAGAAGGGATTTAGGGTAAGAGAACATATGAGCACTGAGGCTGCAAAAAACAGTGGGTCCTTGGTTAGTGCAACTCTGGGATATATGGTGGAGTAAGTGAGTCAGTGCTGAAGCAGGGCAAGATGTAGGAGCAACTTGGTTTTGGCTCTCATGCCCTTGTTGTGAAGCATGAGCAATATATCTTCAAGGTCCCTAGGAGATTGAGGAGAGAGAAGGAACACCACAGAGCTGGGGCCAGGTCCTACTCATCTGCTGCTGCCTGGTTGTCCCAATGAGGCCCAGATCCCAACAGCAGGAATGACAGCATGAAAATAATAAACATCATCAGGCTGATATTGTGCAAATGTGTTCTCCTGGGAGCTCTGAGGGAGAGGAGATGGCATGACAGGCTGGAGTAGAGTATCATCCCTATGCCGTTGCAGCAGATTCTTGATACATGAATGGGGAACCTCGGGCCACTTAGCACAGCCACTGCAGTGGGAACTGTGTGAAGGCAAATGGTCTAGGTGGGATTTTCATCCTGCATGTAAAACCTTCCTCTCTGTTAGGCAGCCAAGTAGACTTACAGCTGGCCTTGTCTGGCTGCCAGCATGGAGTAACCAAACACTCCTGCAAGTACTCGCTTTTCTTGCTGTCAGCCTCTCTCCTGGCTCTCTGATTTGTCATGGGTATCTGGCATTTCACGGGTATTTTCTAAAGGCCAGTGAAGTGTGCTTTGCAGCATGCATGGCTCTAATCACTGGCACGGGCTCTGAGCGAGCCTGTGCCTGTGTCTGTTCTGGGATGAAACAGTGGCGGTGAAGAACATCTTGCTGACATAGAAATATATACTTCAGGTGAGCTGGCTAATGCTGAAAGGAAACAGGCCTTTCTGGTAGAGCGCTGGGCATGGGTGAAGGTTTGTTCCTGCCTTTTCCTGGGACTGCCCATGGGTAGCACATTTCTTTTAAATGGTATGGGCAGCATGACTCACTCAGCCCATCTGCCTGGGAGAGTTTACAAACCAGTTTATAGCTGGAGCCAAACTGACCAGGGTAGTTTAATGACAGGGTCTTGGTTTGTGTCTCGACCATACCTTGCTATGCAGCATGTTTTACCAAGTTGTGGAGACCAATTTATGTGCCGAAACATCAGGAGGGTGGCCATGGGACAGATGCAACTTTTCTGCACCATTTGTGCCATTGCAAATGGAGAGGCAGCAAAGGAGCATCTCCTAAAGCATTTGCTCTCTGTTTGCAGGTGCTTTTAACCAGTCTTGGCGGGTGCCTCTCTGCTATCAACTGAACTGGGATTTAGATGCATCTAAACATCTGGCCTTGGTCAGCAAGTACCCAGCATTAAAGTGCCTTTGCAAATAGGGCTCATGCTCTTAAATCTGATAAATAATCTTAGTCATGCACATTTGTCTACTGATAAATGAAGTTGTCCTTCACTCACTTGACTGTCGTAGTCTTTAGCCTTAAGACAAAGTAGTTGGAGTTTTGGTTAAAACCTTGGGGGCTTCTGTGGAAGTTAATGTTAAAACTAAGTCCATGTTGAGACAAGGATAAGCTTCATGGATGTGTGTGTGCTACTGCAGGCAAGCTTTCAGAGAGGGCAGGCAGAACTGAGGTTTCCAGTAAAATTTGTAATTTAAAATTCCAGTAAAATTTTGTAATAAAATTTCCAGTAAAATGCTCAGAGGAATGTGCAACCAAAACACAGCCTGTACATAGGGGCAGAACAAGTACTGCAGACACAAGGTGCTACAGCTGCATTTAAACTTAACAATTAAACCAAGTAAACACCTTCAGATGCCAGGCCCTTAGCTTTTCCTTTTGTATCAATCAGTCCAATACCTCATTGGATGTCTCTTTCCCACCCCGCTGTGGCCCTGAAGACTTTTGTTGCTAATCTCCTACAGTCTGAATACCTTCTGAATAGAATTGTGAGGTTTCTGAAACCTCCAAGAGATTCTGGGCCTGGAGAGTTGTATCCAAGCAGAGTGTCTCAATGCTAGTTTGTTATAGCATACATTATATTGTATATTGCCATGATATTTGCACTGGCTTTTATTTAGTAGTGATATGAGGTGTAATGTAGATAGTTACACCTGGTTTAGTGTTGTGATGAGTTTGTGCAGCAAAGATGACCAGTTTTCAATCAGAAGGGGATGAGAACAGTATAGTAAAGCAGCAGGACATCTTTTAGCTAAAAGGAGGAATAGTAAGGATGTATAGGTGACCTCCTGTCCACTTGGTGCATGATATGTCTTATGGAGAAATTGTAAGAAAAGTCTTTCTTCTGGGCAGCAGCATGTATGTCAGCAGGAAATGGGAGTGGGCTGGCGGAGGTTTGGTTGGGGCTTGGGACACAGTGAGGTGAGCTTTATCCCAGAGACAGCCTAGAGGGGAAGGTAAAGCCATAAAGAAAAGGAGGGTCACTGATGAGCTGTGGCAAGGGGTTTGCCTGCAAATCAGGTATCTATTTTACCCTACGGCAATCTCCTCTGTGTGAGAAATCACTGTCTAAGTATTTCTGAAGTGGGAAGATGGAAATGGGAATGAAGGCTCAAGCAGACAGACCAGTCTTATTACACTCTTCTGGTTTAAGATCTAATGGATATTAGCCCTGTCTTCAAAGTGCATAATGGTGCACTGATTTTGTGACTCATCTTTCAGAGATGGTGCTTTCAGTACAGTTATCAATACTGCAATTTGGAAGTCATCCTGGGCTTGGAAACCTGGGAATTCTTGGGCACATGGAGCCCTGTGGTGTACGTGCTTGATGGGCTGCAATGCTACTTTCAAAGTGTGACAGCTCATGTAATTGAGGACGCTGCCTTGCAGACTTAACTTTGAATTGCAAATGCCATCACATTTCTTCTGGTTTGGAAGACGCGTCTTCCTCGCTTAAAAGCTGCTCTGCCAGTTCAGGTTTGAGTGTAGGTGTGAGATGAGGGGAGATGCTCAAATGAAATGTGAATTCAGATTGCAGACCATGGGAGCAAACTGGAATTGCTGGCCCTACAAGTGGGGTATCTCTCAAGGGAAACTGTGTGTATTCTTTGCCAAGCCCTCCCCTCTGTTTTCACTGTACGAAATTACATGCTTTGGAAAAAACAAGGGATTTTAGATCTGCTATTTCCTGAAAATGAAAAGAGAAGCAGTGTGAGCAGGAAAAGAGGGAAGCAGCATTTGTAGGGCTTCATTACCCGTGATGGGGCTGCCTGTTGTACTATTGCTGCACAGGCTGAGCAGTACTTTGAAGGGTGATTTCTTTTCTGTTTATGCTGGGGTGCCCAGCAATAGCAGCTAGACACAAGGAGACAATTTCTGATGTCCTTTAACAGCAAAGGAATTTATTGCAAGTGCATTTAAAAATAGAGGAGTGCAAGGACCATCTGTCTTGAGTGTTTTAATGGAAGTGGGGACAGCTCACAGTGGCTGCCTGATTGATGGGTCCAGAGAGTTTTGTGTGCATCTGTGGCTGCAGCTCACTTATACCTGGCCTGCCTCTGTAAAGAAAGTCACTGATCAAGCCAGTTGTGAACATGTGCCTCTGCCTTGGGTTGGTCTGTTTGGCATCCATGCAGGCACACTCAGAAGAATTGAGCCCTTGCTCGTCATCCCATTTTACCTTTGAGAGCAGACCCTACCTCCTAGACAGGTATCAAGAGGTGTTTCTGGTGCTGTTGGGTGTCTAAGCTGTAGCTGGACTGCTCTGAGGAGATAGCATGTTGATGGCTGGGGGATCTGCCTTGACAGTCATGTGTGGAATGGAGCCAGGAGGAAACTTGATTTGCTCTGAGCGAGCTGTTGGGGAAGTGTTCCCCAGGGCTGGGCACATCTTAGCAACTGGCTTTCTTCTCTGGGTGTGCTGACCTGAGTCATGCCCTGAACTACATTCTGCGAGGGTGCCAGCAGTGAGGAGCTGCCAACTTGGCACTGGAACAGTGGAGCTGACGCAGCTCATTTCCCAGAGGGATACCAGGTGGTGTGAGAGTCCCCCACTGCTACTGACTCAATACAGAGCTGGTATTGCCTCCATTATGGAAGAGCTGGGAGCTGCATGCTCTGCAGAGTATAGCATAGCCAAGGGTCCTGACAGGATGCAGCAGCAGTCCCATGGCAGTTGTGGTAAAGGCACCCAGGGAGAGAGGCATTAGGGAATCTTCCATCTAGATGCTATGAACCCCTAATGAGCTCTCGAGTCTGTGCAGTGATTCAAAGCAGAGACAGGAAAGATGGCAGATGTTATGTGTGTGGGGACCAGCATGTCTCCAGGCTGTACTCAGGACATCCACCATGGTTACATGTATGGGACCTGCTTGTGTTGCAGGACCAGTAAGCCCTCTTGCAGTGCTCGCCTGCGTCGCTCATGGATGCTTACCTGGTGAGGGAGAGAGGAAGGGCATGCTAAAA
This sequence comes from Orthonyx spaldingii, assembly GCA_013397795.1. Classification (NCBI taxonomy): domain Eukaryota; kingdom Metazoa; phylum Chordata; class Aves; order Passeriformes; family Orthonychidae; genus Orthonyx; species Orthonyx spaldingii. The sequence goes on along the minus strand of VZTJ01001200.1, from coordinate 397,683 downwards.
GCAAAAATTGCCTTGCTGATGCTTAAAAGTTTTCATTGTTTTCCTTTATTCACAGGAGAACTGCTGAGTCAGCCGAGACCAGAGGGACTGACGGAGATCATCTGTCCCAAGAACGGCAGCGAGCGAGTTAATGTTGCCTTGGTTTACCCCCCCACTCCTACTGTGATCAGCCCTTGTTCCAAGTGAGACCAGAAAGCAGACCTATTCCCCTGTCAGTAGACACCAGAAAGCATACATAAAACATGTCCTCACTAAGCACTTTTTCTGGAAGGTAGCAGCCCCACAGCCTGGGGACTGTTCTAATTATTTGTGTCTATAGACAGCCCACTTGAAGGATAAGAAGTACAGCGAAATGGGCTGAGATGTTCTCTGAGCTGTGTTGCGGCAGATGCAAGACACACATTGGGCAGGATAGATCAGGAGATAAAGCAGTCATAGGTGGGTTTTGGTAGGATGGGACCTCAGGAGATTTCTGTACACCCTCTGCTCAAGCAGGACCACTGTCACAGGCAGGTCAGGTTCCTTGGGACCATGGATAGGTGAGGGTGTCATCCTTGGATCACAAGGATGGAGGTGCTACCACTTCTCCGGACTTTATTCTGGGACAGAATTTCTTTCCTTTTGTTCCATCTGAGTCTCCCTTATTATTTTATTTTATTAATTTGGCTTTCATTGCCATTAGATGCACTGATGTGTTCAACATGTTCTCCACCAGATCCCAAGCCAGCAGGACTCCAGGCTATAGTGGTGCATGGGATTGTCCTGTTGTAGACGTAGAGTTATGCACTTGTCCGTGTTGAATTTCACAGCACTGTTGTTGGGCCAGTCCCACCTGGGGGGACTGTCCCTTCTATCTAGGGGGACCTCCAACTTGGTGAAGTCCCCCTAGACAGAAGCCCTGCCCTCTTGTGTATCTATAGCCTATATGTACTTGACAGAGTGGGAATGTGCTTGGAAAACAGAGCTGTATTGTGGTGGGAAAAAATGTGGAACAACACTCACAAAAGCAGCCAGTGCCTTGGCTTTTTGATGCATGGGTTTTCCTGCAAAACAGAAATTCAGCCGTGGTCTGTTCTAATTGGAGTGGCACTAGGGAATTTGGTAGGGACCTTAGAGGAGCAGCTGAGTGTCTTGCTGGTGTCTGCTGCTGTGCTGCATGTGAATGCCTATTGCTTTCTCTTCAGTGTCTTGACAGTGGCTTTAGATGCTGTTCTCTCTGTTCAGTACCCTCCTATTCCAAAATACCACTCTTCATAGAAAATAGCTTCAGTGATGGGTGGTTGTTGAGCTGGGTGTGAAGGTGAGGTTGAAGTGCCCATCTGGGGCAGGAAACAAAGTAGCTCTGATACTGAGCCACAGGTCACTGCTGCCTGTTCCTTTAGTCCTCCTGTGTGTGTGTACTTGGCACAGCACGTTTCTATCCTGAGGGCGCCATTTCTTGTTGTACTGTGCTGTCAGGCTATGCCTTCTGTTGTCCAGCCTGCCTTCCACAATGTCTGTTAACTGTGTCCCAGTTTCACAGTCACTCTGCTGGCAGGAAACTTGTGTTCTTAAAAAGGCCTGTGTTACTTTTACTTTACTTCACGCTCCCTATTTAGAAGCCTAGAGAAAATTGTGTGTCTTAGGTTGTTATTCATCACAAGCACTATGAACCTTGCTACATTAATTTTTCTTTATCTTTTCCAGATAAACCGTCAGTGCTGGTGCCAAAGGTTTTCCACCGGGCAGAACATGGCTAATGCTCTGCAGTGCTCCCATCTTTCCAGTTGTGGAGTTGGTGCTGACGGGGATCAATGGGACTTTGGACTCTGAAATGCTGTGGGGCAAGGGCAGCTCCCAGGTGGGGGCCAGGCTGGAGTGGATGCAGTCATCTGGAGGTTGGGGATGACAAGGCGTGAAGGAAAATGATTGCTGCAGATGGCAGGGCCGCTGGCCGGAGGGAAAGTACTGGGGATAGGTTTCTGTGGACCCATTGATCGCGTGTTGAAAACCCATTTGGATCTCATGATGAATGTAAAAATGTTCTTGGTATACCATTTAATTCAAACCTGCTTGGAGGAAAGTCTCTTGAAACGAGCTGTAGCGGGATTCCCTGGATTTGTTCCTGGACAAGTGAGTTTTGTGGCAGTTGGCCAAGGCTTTGCCGGGGAGTGGGTTGGTACTGTGAAGCCTTTAAAATTGCTCCACCACAAAACAGTTGGCTGTGTCCCATGCAGCAATCTTGGGCGGAGGCTGGCAGAGCGGGAGGAAAAGCAGGCTGGGAAATGTTTCCTGCCCTGTGCATTCACACACGCTGTGCCATGAAGTGGTAATGATGTGCTATGATCATGCAGGGACAAAAACAGGGCAGTCAGTGTGACGCTGGCACCTGCTCTTTCTACTTATCCCTAGTCTTACCACTAGCCATGAGCAGCTGCTGGTCTGCCATGTCTGGATGCTCTGGTACTGCCATTGTGTTACTCTCCATGCACTGTGTTCACTAGAGCACTAAAAATCTAGATCTTGGTCCTACTCCTAACAAAGCCACTCAGGCATCTTTGTGCAGAGATCTAGTGAAGCAGTGTGTGGCTGTGTGGTACAAACTGATCCTGATCCCCTTAGGCTGACCCTGGCAGCCATGCTTCATGAGCAGCCATTTTCTCTCTCCAGATGTGGGAAAGGGCAGGCTGAGCACTGGCACCAAAGTTCTGGTTTCTCCCCCAGCTGTGTGGTTTTGAGGACTTAGAAGATGTTGCTGTTAGTTTGTGACCTGCAGCTGAGCCCTGGTAACTGTGCTGTGAGTCCTGCTTCATGCAAATATTTATTTAGTGTAAATCAATAGGAGGCAGGCATTTCCAGAGCCAGGATCCCTTCATCAGATGCTGGGGAGGTCTGAGATGAGGGACTTGCTTGTGTTAATGTACAGCTCTTAACTCCTTGGGCTGTGATGGCAGGCCTGGGATGGGTGGTACAAGTCAGCAGGCAGTGTCCACCAGGATGTGAGCTGGCCAGGCCTGCAGCCACTGCAAGACAGTGATGGGACCTGCTGGGACCTGCTGCTGTTGCACAGATGATATTCCTCTGGTTTCTGATCCTTCAAATACTAGCCTTATGTGCAAGGCTGTAAATCTTCCCATTGTGACAAGAACTTAATGCTGGGAAAGCAGGGCAGAATCTGCCCCAGCAGGAGATCCAGAGGCCAGGCAAAAGAAATCAAGCCATGTACCTTACTTAAGGGGGAAAAGCTGCCAAATAAAAGCTGGCAGCTCAGTCAGCTTCATGTCTCTTCAGGGTATTGTCCAGCTTGGGAGTGTAGCTTGGGCTCAGATTTTATGTGTTGACCTGCTACCTCTGGCAATGAACCTTCTTACCTAAGTGAGAATCATTAATTGATTTTGCTTCTGTGTTGCTGTGGACAAACCGGAGACTCAAAATTGTCTATGGTGGCTGGAGGAAGTAGAAGGGAGGTGAGATCTTTGAATGGTGGTCAGGAATAATGCTAGGAAACTCCCTTGTCCTGAGCCGTGCTGCCCATGAAACATGCCTGGTACAGGCAGAACTTCTGTTAGAGCATTCCCTACTGTCACCTCCCATGCTGGGTGGCCTTCTCCTCCTGTTTTGCTGCTACTCACCTCTCTTTTCATTCTCCGTAGGAAGAAACTAGCGATTTGTTGCTGTGAAGTTGCGTGGAAACCACATTGTAAAGAAATCACAAACTGGAATCCTTTTCCAGCCGGAGGCCTGTTTCCCATTGTGCCCATCTGGTCTGGGATGCGTGAGCATGGAAGGAATGAGAGGACAGAGCAGACGTCTTACAGCCTGCTCCTTGGGACCGCAGCCCTCCTGCCAGGGTGTGCCACCTCCGTGGGAGCACGGCATTCCCTGTCCTTGGCAGGCACTCAGTCTGCTGCTGTGCACTGAAGCCATAGTGCTGGGAGTGTGGCAGTATGGAGATCAATCTAGTTGGGTCTATTTAATATGAAACGGTGATTGCTCATCCACCCACTGTTTAGTAACTGGTGTAACTGTGTTTTCATCTGAATTTTTTTAATATGCAAAAGCCATTTAATTTTCTATGCAGTTTAGAAACAGCTCCCCTTTGCAATTGCTGGGTGGGAGATCCATGCAGGAGAACCAAACCAAGCAGCTCATAGTACTTTTGATTTTGCAATTGCTGTCTTTTAAGGATGCATCCTGGGATCCTCATAGAGTGTTACTCTGCTGAGCTCCTGCCTCAGGCCCCACTTAATATCCCTGAGCCTCAGGGATGAGGGCCCTGTATTTTTGAAGGATCTGTCATTTTTCATAAATCAAGCCACAAGGAAAGAAGGCTTGAATGCAGTGCCCTAACAGCAGATACCTGAGTTCAGAGTATGTATTATGTTCCTGTTCTTGTCCCTGCTCAGAGAGTTACCAAACTGTTAGAAATGACTAAGGCCTCTGTGGAGCACTCCGCAGCCTTTACTGAAGATGTATTATAAAGAGGTCAGAAAGGACTGGGGCATCAGCTGTCTCCCTGTGGAGCCGACAATGAATTTAGCCCCTTTGGAACAGGAGGAGAATCTCCTGGCAATCTCCTAGATGCCTGCTTCACTCGAGGTGATTGTGCTGGTTTTGCCTATTGGTTTGCAGACCCCTTGCTTGACCGGTTTTTGATTTCCTGCTGAAACTGGTTCAGACAGGTTTGGAAGCAGAACTGGTGAGCTGCTTTGCACCGCAGGACTTTCAGCAGCTGGAATATGTCCTGGAATACCTTGTGTTACACTCTGAAGCAAAACCTGGGATTCAGACCTGCATCCGTCCAAGTGAAACTCCCAGGATAGCACCTTTGACTTCTTCTGGGTCTGTGTAACATGTAAGGAATTGCATGTCCCTAAGCAGCATACAAATCTGTAGAGGTGAGTGAGAGCAAGCCCAAAGGGTGATGCTGCACATCTAGGTCATTTTAGGGCTTACAGGAGTACTTGGAGACTTCTGGAAGCTGCAGAGGGTCCTGGGTGGTGGGATACCTCTCTTTTAACTGTGCTATAAGCAAAAAGGTCAGAGAAGTAAGATTGTTTCCAGCCTGTCACCAGGCCAGGATGCCTTTGGCTAGTCTCCTTTCATGGCAGTGCTGTTCCTTTCTGCATTGTCTCTGCTCTGAGCTTGGGGGATTCAGCTTTAAAAAGTTAAACCGAAATAGAGCCTAGATTGGGATCTAACCTGCCTTATGGTCTCTCAGATCAGATGGAAGAGACTGGAGAAGCATGGGTCATCTCCCTTGCAGCATCCCCCATGCCACAGTTTCATGGTGGCTGTAAAAACTCAGTAGTGTATTTGCGTGCTGCTTTCCCAAGAACTCAAGGTGTGCTTGGCTGTGCTCTAGCACTGGAGCTTATGTGGGGTCCCTGTTCTCTTCCCCGTTGTACCTCTGAGGCAGTTAAAGTTTGTCAAAGCAGTTGAGGCTTCTCACTGTGAGGAGTTAGATAGGGTGGTGTCAAAGGGAACTGCAAATGTTACTTAGGAGCTCACTAAGTGAGATAAAAATCCACTGGCTCACTCCCGCAGAGCCAGATCCCGGAGCTCAGTTCCTCTCGTGCCCTTTGAATGGGGTCTTGGGCTGGCATCCTTGGAACAGCAGTGCCGGGAGGTGGAGATGCTGCACTGCAGTAAGCACAAGAAGAGGCAAGCAAGTGGGCCTCAGTGTAGCACTCATCACACGCTTCATGGCTCAGTTCATGGACTGTAATTGCAGGTATTCATATAATCTAAATCACTGGGCAGGACCGCACACACACACATGCATGCCCAGACATACACGCACCACACCCACACTTGCCCACACATCCTCGCCAAAATGACTGAAAATAAAAGTGATCTCAATCTCCAGGACAGTCCTGGCTGTGTGATTTGTTTTTCCTCTTGCGGTGCCTCCTTGGGCCCTAGCTCTGGAAGGGTCTGCACCTAGTTGTAGATCTGTGCTGTAGCAAAGTCATGTAGAGATTTGCCATTGAGTGAATCTGAGCATTAAGCCCCTAATTTAGTATCTGTGAACCATTGCCCACTCTAGCAAGGCAGGTGATTTCTGGGAAAGAGCTTTCTTCCCCGCTACATTTTAAGGTATTTTATGGGTTTGTGAGGCCAGCTCAGTGGTTCTCATTGGTACCATATTTGCATTTGTGTAAAGCTTGGTTCCCTGCTCATGTTCAGAGCAGGTTTTGGCGGCAGAGTAGTAAGGCAGGTGCTCCTCTGTGTGGCAACAGGGGCGTTCCTGGCAGCACCAGGAGGGTGAATTTAAAAAGGGAACAAAACCCTTTCCACTGCTACAGTTTAACCCCCCCGGCAACACAGTATCATCACACAGCTGCTCACTCACCACCACCTCCTGGTGAGAAGGAAAATAGAAAAAAAAAGTAAAACCCATGGGTTAAGAGCAGTTTAATAATGGAAGCAAAGTAAATACAATAATACTAATGATGGTAATTGCAATGAAAGAGACAGGAATGAAACCCAAGAAAGGCAAGTGATGCACAATACAGTTGCTCACCACTCACTGACTGATGCTCAGCCCCTCCCCCAGTGATGTGAGATGATCAGCAGCAGCTCCCAGTCAACTTCTCCTCCCCCCCTCCATTTATATACTGGGCACAATGTTCCATGGTATGGAATATCCCTTTGGCCAGTTCAGGTCAGCTGTCCCGACTGCTTCCTCACAGCTTTTGCACATTCTCACTGCCAGAGCATGTAAACTGAAAAGTCCTTGACTTAGAGTGAGCACTACTTAGCAACAACTCAATCATCAGTGTGTTATCCACAATATTCTTATACTAAATCCCAAATACACAGCACTGCACCAGCCTCTAAGAAAATTAACTGTCTCAGCCATAGCCCCAAGCACTTGTGTGTGACCTCCCTTCTGTCATCACTCCGTCTGCAGAAGATGGGACAGACCTCTATGGCACACCCCCTGCAGCTGACAAATACTGCACAGCAGGTCTAGGGGAGGGGATGTCAGCATCTGCAATGAGATGCTGGTGTGCCAGAGTGAGATGGAAGGCACAACTGAGGGTCAGTGCTGGGGCCCCAGCACAACAGGGCAGAAAAGAAGATTCTGGGCTCTTTAGTGGCTGGCAGATGTGGAGGTATTGGCGCGGTTGCATCAGGTGAGTGCCAGTACACATCGGCCTTCATCACTGAAGGATACTGGACTGCACTTCAGGACTGTGGCAAGCCCCAGCAGAAAATAAACTGACCCGTGATGGACAGAAAGGCTTCACCGCTTTGCCTTCGCCTCCTGGCCAAGAAGATCTAGAGAGCTTACACATGTGTCCTGCCACCCACCTCACCCTGCTTGCTGACTGTGGATTTAGGGATATGGGGAACAGCAGGCAAGGCAAATTCCCTGGCAGGGAGGGGCTGGGGGCCATCTGCATCCTTCTGGTGGCTGTGACCTGGCGCCCAACACGCCGCGGGTATCCCAGATCCGTGTTCAGGGTGCTCTGTGCAAAGTCAGTGCCATGAGAAGGGGCACGGAGGCATAAATTAAGTGTCTGTCCAGTGTGTGTTTCCCGTGACACGGAGAGAGCTTCCAGAGAGCCGCCGTGACCCCAAACCCCGGGGGGGTTGCTGGGCAAAAGCCCAGGAGGGCTGAGGTAGGCGCATGAGGTGGAGGTGCCGCTGCAGAGGGGCAGGGCTGCGGGCTGGCGGGACAGCCGGGGGTGAGGCGGCCGGGCACGCACGGCACATGCCTACGGAAGCGTTTAATGCCAGAGGGGGACGCGGGAGCCGCGGCCGCGCAGCTGCTTGGGCCTCACGGAGCCGAAAGAGCGGGGCGGCGGTGGCGCGGCCGCCGCTCCGCCCAGGGGCGGGCTCCGCGCTCTCCCGCCCCC
>VZTJ01001200.1:325418-389641 GCA_013397795.1 Orthonyx spaldingii | reverse complement strand
GGCCTCGGCCCGCCCGGCCCTGCCCGGCCCTGCCCGGCTCTGCCCGGTGCTCGCCCTCCTCAGGGGCGCCGCTGGTGCCGCGGGCCCGCCGAGGCCGCGCCGTGTGCGCGCCCCGCAAAGGCCGCGAGCAGCGGGCGGGAGCCGAAGTGTCCGTAGATTTTCCTCTTAGTTTATTGCTTTGTTTATTTTGCACGTATTGTGCACCGGCCCGCGTGTCCCAGTCAGTGTGGATTCTGGTTAATTCGGTTGTCGAGAGAAATCTCTCGATGCTGGTGACAGCTTTCCCCGCTTGCGCCAGAGAACTCTTTCTGTTGAGATTAGGATGCGTATTCAAGTTTTGTCACCAAGAGCTACTGTTCGGCGTGGCTCAAGACACGTGCATTAGTATCCCTTTATTCTGTTTGTTGCTGTTTAGGAAAAGAGCGTTTCAGAGCAGGTTTCTGTATTGATTCCCTTACCTATCTGTCAACTAGTTCACTCAGTTGGATAGCAAGTGTAACAGTGTGATGCTTTACTGTGTTTTGGTGCCAAAACGAACTGTGAAATGCTCAAGCTTCTTGTTTTGACCTTCTTAAATGACTTCCTGATTTCTCTTTCTTCTAGGGTAGGCAGCATTGTAGGATCAATGATCAAGAAAGTAATGGTAAAACCTCAACTGCCAGTTCAAACGACTTCAGTGATCCGGTTTACAAAGAAATTGCTATAACCAATGGTTATATCAACAGAATGACCAGAGAAGAGCTCAGAAGTAAACTTGCAGAGTTCAAGCTTGAAACCAGGTTATTTGTAAACATCTTGATTTACCTTTGAGAGCAGTAGAACCATGAGGGGTGATTATTTTAAAGTTTAAAAACTCAGCACGAAGTGAAAAGCAGACACAGCACCAGACACCAATTGTTTTATGTGCAGTCTTGTTGCCGCTTTCGTTGCAGGATTAATGCATATTGCTTAATGTGTGCTGTTCCAACTGGCAACCCAAAGAAATGAAAGAATATGTAACTGTAAGATACTTCTCATCACTTTTTAGTCAAGGGGGAAAGAAGAACTGCAGTGGTTCTCAGGTGGTGCTGCAGACCTTCAGCATATAGAAACTTGCTTCAGAACATCCATATATTTATTTACTGTACCAGTACAGATCTAATACTTGCTACAAACTCTGGTGATGGGACTCAGGATTTAATCAATGCAGAGGAGAGGTACCTTTAGATGTAGAGTTTGCTACATGTGTTAAAATAATGTGAAATTAATAATGTGAAAAAATGAGTGTATTATAAGCTAGTTTTGTGCTCACTGGGGCAGAGGCAAGGGAATATAGTGTAGTTCCTGCTGTATTGGAAATAACCTGCAAAACCCTAACTATTCTGTGTCCAGACAAATTTGAGATATTGTGAAGACGGTCAGCTGGGAAAAACGAAGTGTCTTGTTTCTGTATGCAGCAGTAGTGAGGAAGCAGTGGTGGGGAGTTAGCTGTTTAAATTAATTTAGTGCCTCAGGAGGAAAAAAATCTTATCACTACCTGAGAAATTTTTTGGTAAAACACGTTAGATTTCTATAGCTGTTTAGCAGTTGCTCTGATTTAAAAATAAAAAGCAGAATTCAAATAGTATATGATGTGTTTGTGGTGTTCTCTTAGATTATAAGTTTTCTATATGCTTTTGTAAATTTAGTTGTAAATGGTGAAAGCTTTAAATTTCTCTTTCACCCAAGCTAGACTTTTTGTTTTGTCAATATATTCAAGTAAGTCAAGTTGGAATATGTCTTATCTGTAAATAACTAGTGCATCAGCTCTAATGTAGAGAATTGAGCAGATTGCCACACACCATCCTTTGAGGCTATTGTGGTAGTTGACCGTTTCCTATTTTCAACTTTTTTTATAAGTTTGATTAAGAAAGAGGTAATTTCCCTCTCTATCAGCTCTCATACTGTCTCAACCTTGAATGAACTGGTCATTGACTTAAACTAGATCAATAAACCAGAGTGAAGAAGAGTTACCTCTGCGGAAGCAGCTGATGTTCTCAAATGCAGGTTTAGTAGTTTGATTCCAGTTCTTCCGTGTGCAGCAGTGGGCTGCTTTTCTGGTAATACCACTTGCTACATGTATCTCTTACAGCTTCTGTGATTTCATGTGCAATGAATAATTTTGAAAACAACTTCCTTGGAAGGGTAAATTATCCTCATTTATTCTGCTCTGGTTTGGTACATGGCAATTCTGGCCTACGCAGTCGTATATGATAATGTTTGTATTAAAAGGACGCATTAAGTAACTTTAATTGCTTGCCATGTGAATTTATTTATAGCCACAAACTTCCTGAAAAGCAGGATCTTGACCAGGAAGTTCTTCTGACAACTGAAATCTCAAATACTTTATTTTAATTGAGTTATTCAAGCTCAATTTTAAATTTAAATTGTGAAGAATTTAAAACGTGGGCATTTAAGCTGGATTCTGTGTTATCTATGCCACTGATGGAGAAAGGCCTAAGGCATGAGTCAGATAGAGGGCAGAGGGGAATACAGGTGAAGCAGTACTTCTTTCAGGGCTAGGGGTCAACTAGGAGTAATCTACAAAGACTTGAACTTTGGAAAAGCTTTGGATACTGAGGCTTGCTGAACTAGAGGTGACTGCAGAGTGTCTCTGTGCCATGCTTCCCAGTCTGTCCCTGGTATTGTATTGATGAGGGGTATCAGCCTCTCTGTTATCCCAGATAATGGGATATAATGTATGGTAGATAATGGGGATAACACTCCTGTATGATAAAGTGGAATTCAGACTTCACAAGTGCTGGTGTTCAAAATGAGGTTAATAAGTGTTGAACTTTCAAATGTTAAATATAGCTTCAGTTTTACAAGGAAATAATTAACTAAACAAGAGTGCCACCTTTGTCACTTTCCTTATTTCTTTAGAGGAGTGAAAGACGTACTGAAAAAGAGATTGAAAAACTATTATAAGAAACAGAAGCTGATGCAGAAGGAACACATTAGTGGAGACAGCTGCTATGACTACATCTGTGTTGTTGACTTTGAAGCAACCTGTGAGGAAGGAAACCCACCTGAATTTGTGCATGAAATAATTGAGTTTCCTGTTGTCTTAGTAAACACGCGTACCCTGGAAATAGTAAGTGATCTAATTGCTGTGTCGGTATGTTATTCTTTGATGTTACTTGTTTGCATCAGAAAGTCTAGATTAGTTTTTAAGTAGATGTTGAACTTCATTAAACACAGCATACTTTTTTTTTTCATAAGGACTTATCCTCTGTGTCTCTTAGGTACAAACAAAACTTTCTATTCTGAAAGCGTTTTCCAAATGATCATCTGAGCAGATCATTCTCCTGCTGTTGACTCCCTCTATTGATACGAATTTCTCAGTTGTCCATGTCTGTTCCCATCTGCCCTTTCTTTGCCTGCTTTAAGGTCCACAAATCTATTTCTTGGACTCGAGGAATTCATCATAATAAGAAATGATCAATTTCTGTGGTCCTCTGTGAGGTCATCTAGAAGACACTAATGCAGAGGTCTAAAAAATGAGGTTGAGTGAGTTCCACTTTTTGTCAGGCTCAACTGTTTCCACTTTGTACCCAACAGATTGACAGCTGTGTAACCTGATTTTAAACATACTTATCAGGCATTTGGTAGCCTCAAGTGCTCTGTTCCAGTACAGCTTTCTTTAAGGATAAAGTACCTGCTAGTTAACTGAAACAGAGTGACTCAGTGAAAAAGAGGATGTGCACACACCCCTGACTAATGGTTCATTTATGAAGAACTCTTAAGAGGAAGAGGATTTCCAGTAATCCTTGTGATGCTACATTAAAGTATAGCTGCATCTATGACTAACTGCAGAAAAAGGATTGTGTAGATTACCAGGATTGTTTTTATTGCTCTTAGAGTGGTTTTTTCTTTTTGTCTGTCCGAAAAGTTTTGTATAACAACAGGGATTTGGGGCTTTCTTTTTTCCATGAAACTTGCCTTCAGTCTTCACTCTGGTATTGCTCAGTTTCCCAGAGTGAGGTTTTGTTTGTCTCTGCCTGGCTGGCATCCAGAGGTGTAAGACTTGTATGAAGCTTCGAAGGTGTGCGGCTGGTTGCTTTCCTTGAATTGCAGGTGAACTTTTAGAGATACCACCTAAAAGACATAAGGCTTTGCTCATGCCTCTCACTTCTTTTTTCTTTTTCCCTTACTCTTCCCAAATCCTCTGCTTTTTTGCAGTCTGTTTTTTTCCCCTCTTAAATCCACATTCCCACTCTTTGGTGCCTACTGGCTGAGAGGAAGGACATGTTCTGGTTGGACAGCAATCTGTCCCGTTAGGAATCTGGTGGTGGCCAGTCAGGAGGCTCATACTGGCTCAGGAGGTACACACTCCTTTTTGCCTGCAGCAGGACAAGTAGCTGCTGTTGCCTTTGGGCTGCAGGTGAGCCAGAGAAGTTGCCTTGCAGGCTACATAGTGTGCTGCAGCTGAGCCTTTGATTCTCCTGTTACAGGAGGATACCTTTCAGCAGTACGTGAAGCCAGAGATTAATCCCAAGCTCTCAAACTTCTGCATCACTCTGACAGGAATAACCCAGGTAATTTTCACTTCTGTTTCTTCAGGAAAAAATAGGAAAAAAAAGAGATATGGTGTTGATGTTTTCAGACTGGTAACCTTAAATGGTAGTCTTTCATGGTTATTTTTCTCTAAGGCCTATTTTCTTAATCTTTGTTTTTTCCCTCTCCCAATTATCACAAAACTGATTTCACTAAATTGATCATTTTGTGGGGAAAAGCATTCACATTTTAATTCATGTGGAGAAATTTAATCTTTAGTAGAGCAAAGCACCTTTTGAATTGCATCAGTTCCTCTTCTAAGATTTTTATTCTAAAGAGTTTAGAATCTTAGGATGGCAATGGCTTGTGATAAGTGACTTAAGAAGGAGCCTGGGAAACAACCTCAAAGGTTTTAATCCAAATTCAACTGCTGGCTAACCTTGTTACCTTTACAGAAGCTATTATGAGATTGGTTCTTGTAGTGGTGCTTTTGTGGTGCTATTTTTCCAGTTTAGAAAAATCTCTCCAGTCGTCTGTTAACATGTAATCTGGGTTTGTAAAGATTTTGATGAAGCCAACTTTGTAAATGCCCATATATCAATATAGTTTTTGCACTTAATGCTGGGTTTGTTTTTTTCCTGCAGAAATGTTCCTTACTTTGTTTTGGGTTTGTGTGTTCTCTTAGGACATTGTTGATAAAGCTGATCCTTTTCCTCAAGTTCTGCATAACGTGGTAGAGTGGATGAGACAACGAGAACTGGGAACAAAGTATAGCTATTCCATGCTGACTGACGGGTATGTCCTTATGCAACCTTCAGCACAATCTAAAACTGCAAAACCGTGTTTAGTATTTGTGAGAGCATTGCTAAAGATGGATCAGGATACTGACATTTTGCTGGTTTTACTTTAATTGAAGCTTTTGGTAAAATCGGGAAAGCTGAACTGAACCATTCAAAATGAAGCTTAAATCCATCAGATGGCGCTGTTTCTTTCCTAGTGGTGTGTGTGCAACAAAGTCATGCTGAACAGACTTCTTATGCTTTGTTGTTGCTCTAATTCTCTCTCCATTAATATCTAGCACATACCTGAAAATAACACTGTGCAATATCAGTTCTAGACAACTTCTGTGCCCTTCTCAGTCTGAGACTTCAGAGGTGTGTGGTGGTTGTGCTGTGGTATCTTGTGTCTGTTGGTGTTACTGTTAATACATACTGGTATTTTGCTGGAAAACAATAATGGATGATGATATTTATGGAACAAGGAGGAATGGCTAGCACAGAAACCTCTCTGCTTTGGCTTAGATGACTGTGGCTCTGATGGGTCCCACCTCTGACAAGCTTTGTGTATTCCCTGGAACTGCCACCTGAACTTGCTCTCTCACAAGGTCTGTGTGGAAAATCAAGTCCCCAGATGACTGCATGATGAAGAGATCTTGAGATCTAGATACATTTGTGATGCAATATTCTTGGGATCTCAGCTTTGTTATGTAGTGAAATACAGTGTTTGAGCCTTGTCTTGTGTAGCACTGGCCAGAGCTTTTTTTTTTTTTTTGCAGGTGCTGCCTGCCTTTTAGCTGTGAAACATTATTATTCTGTTAACATATCTGCTTTACTCCTTCTCTTGGAATGAAGGATTTAAGTAGGACAGGGAGTTTTTAACATTAGCGGTGTTGAGGTAAATGATGCATTTTCATATTTGCCTGCAGCAGGTCTTCTGCTGTGCTGGATTAAAAAGACAGTTCTGTACTGCTCTGATGTAATGACTCTGTTGAACCAGAGTGAGATGAACCCTGAAACAAAAATGGAGGTTATGAGAAAACAGCGTGTGGAATCTGAGTATAATTTCCTAACATTTCTGTGAAGTAAAGCCCAGATAAATATTCTAGTCTATAGTATGAGCAGTTTGAAAATTAATGTATTAAAGTAGATTAATAGATACATGTTAGATACATAGGTTTTTTGAATTAACACAACTTAAATTAATGAGACTTGGCTTTTTCGCAAAATACCTGAAGTTTTAGACAATTACTATAGGTCGCAGGTCTTTTCTGGTGAAGAACGCATATCACTGAAATATTGTTGTGTCCAGTGTCAACCATTTAAAAAGGTGTCAAGCAAGACTTGAGGTGTGCAGTGTAGATCTATGTACACCTTAAAAATAAGGACTTAACATAATGCCATTCCAATCTTAATTAATTTAAGGAGCTATGGTAAATATTTCTATTTAAGTAATTTTTAACCTGTCATTACATTGCTATCTTTGGAAGCAATAGTGAATTTAAAAATTAAAAATGCTAAAGCAAAACTGGTGCAAGACTGGTTATATTACTGGGCCTAAATGTCCCTGGAATTCCCCTCCAGAGGAATCCCCTCAGTGAAATTGCTTGAGGAAAATAGGTGCATTGAAATCTCTGTTGTATAGGTGAGATTGCATAGACAGCTAAAAGAGATGGGGAAAAAAGGCTTTACTTTAGCTTGCAGCTTACAAACTTGTTGGGATGGTTCCCTTCAGGAAGGTGGGCTGCTAAATAAATAGGTTTATAATTTCTTCATATTTTCATAGAGATCTGTTTTCTCATAAAACTAGGTGCAGTCTAGTTGCAATAGCCTAGCTGAAGTAGAGAGATACATGCATACCCAAATAATCAGGAAGATTTAAGGTGTCACTTGCTTCCCCAAGGGCTGTGTAAGCATCTAATTTATTGGCAATTTTCAGCGTTGATGTGGTAGGTGGAGTAGTTGGTGTGCTATTTTTTTGTCTTAACAATCATGGACCTGAAACCATCCTGGTGAAAATCTTGCTCATGTCATTATTTTTTTCCCCATGATTAACAAATTCATATAAAAAAATTCTTTACCATGACTATAGCAAAAGAGCTTTTCCTAAACCTTTTTCCTTCTACTGATCACCAGAGAAAAGACGGTTTTTAATTTTACAGCTGTGCAATATACAGAACACAGGATTAGACATTACTAATGTTTTTCTCTTTTGACTTTTTAAGATCTTGGGATATGAGTAAATTTTTGAACATCCAGTGCCGCGTTAGCCGTATCAAATACCCTTCTTTTGCCAAAAGGTGGATCAATATTCGCAAGTCATATGGGAACTTCTACAAGGTCTGTACAAATTGCTGTTTCTCTTATAGGAAAATTTGGTTTAAAGGTCTAGAATGTCCAGTTGTGCTTGTCATCTCTACTTGTGTAGTATAAAATTATAGTACTTAAGCTAGTTGCCCGGTGCCTGATTTTCAAATGTGTTTCATGTGCAGATCTCACTTCACAAACTGAAGATCATATAATGTACTGCATTTTGATTTTAATCTTGTTTTTATGGATCAGTTGGTGCTCCCTGAAGGATTGTCTAAAAATGTTATAATGGTCCTCGTAGATCAGGTGGATCTTGAAGTAGTTCAGCTGAAAAAACTATATTGATTTTTCAATTATTTTTTCCTGTTTTCATGCAGTACACTGCAAAACTAATTTGCACCACTACCCTCATATAATATTGACTTTTGACAGTGTAACAGGGACAGAGAAAGATTAGGATGTATCTAAAGTGAAATCAAATTGTTAAGAGAAAAGCAATACTGAGTTCCGTGCTGGACCGTATTGCTGCTTTCTGTCAGACTACCATAAAATGAGTTATTGGAGATTCTAGCAAATTCCCAATCAGCCTACACTAAAATACTTTCTTTGAATGTGATTTCAACCTAGCTAATGACTGAATGTGATTTCAGCCTAGCTCTTTTTTGAAGGGCTTTTTCACTAAATGTAATATCTAGATAAAAGAGAGATTGACATTTAATAAGGGAAGAGCTTTACTTTGTGCTGGGCAAATATTACAGGGTTGTTGTAGGTGTTGCTGATCAGATCCTGTGAAGGTTGAAGGCATTCAGGAGCTTGATGTCATTGAGAATTAGGAACCTGGTGCTTCTTTAATCTTGGAATGTAAAAGGAAAACCAAAATGTGATTCCCTCTGCAATGGCACTATGGGTGGTAATTTGTTTTTCATAAAGATTGTTAAACTTATCTAGGCCCTGGCTTCCACCCTTGCCAGCGCAGGTGTATCTTGAGCTGGTGCTGGCGAGAGGCTCTTGACATCGTCCCAGGTCTAGACAAACTCCTGTTGACTGTGTCTCCTCTGTAAAAATGAGAGTGTCTGTCTCACCAAGGTGCTTTGAAGTTAAATGATTAGTGATCTGACAGAAGGCAACATGAAAGTAATATGTGACTTCTGTAGACTTAAAATCTGCATGTGCTTCTACTGCCCCGTGTTGGATTAAAAAGATTTGGTACCAAACCTAATCCTTGAATGTTACTCACTTTCTCCATCAGGTTCCTAGGAACCAGACCAAGCTGACAATCATGCTTGAAAATCTGGGCATGAATTATGATGGGAGACCTCACAGTGGACTTGATGACTCTAAAAACATTGCAAGGATAGCTATAAGGATGCTGCAGGATGGCTGTGACCTGCGGGTGAACGAGAGAATTCACGGTGGACAGCTGATGACAGTCTCCTCCTCAAGTCCCTTAGAGGGAGCCCCTGCTCCACAGTTTCCCCGCTACAGAAACTAGCAGTGCAGGGTTCTGCCTCGGGCACTGCCCTCAGATACCCGCTAAAGACTCCAGAGCTTATTAAATGGCCACCTCTGCCAGCTTGTCTGCCATGCAGAATCCTGAAGCACCTTAACTAATCATCTCTGTTGAAATAAAGAGAAGCATGGAAGCTCTTTGCTCTTTGAAGCCTGTTACAGCAATTTTTTTTCGTACCGATGACTTCTGTTGTTGTTTCCAACTTTGCTACCAGTGAGGTTGATATCTGGAATCCAGACAAAGTGTTAAGCTTTTAAGACCATGTAATTTAAACACCTGCTAAGAGGGATTGGGCCTGTGTGCTGCTGTTCCACCCCAGCCTGTGGGCAATATTTGTTCACTGTGATGCACTCCAGTCATATCTAGCATTTGCTTATTCATGGCACACAAGAAAGCCATTCCTGGAAGAACTGAAAGAGCATGTAGTTGGGCTGGCCCTTCCTGATAAGGCACTCTTCTAAGGGTTCCCACCAATTTTTTGGTTTTTCACGAAGTCTCAGAGAAATCAGTTCTAAAGCAGTAGAGGAGTACTCTATTGTTTGGGGTTTTTCTTTAAGGGATATGTTTGTCTGCTTCCCCATCAAATGGAAGAGCTGGGTGTTGAATAAAAATTTCATTAAGGAGTATGACAGTATTTTTCTAACCTGTGTTTCAAAAGAGAAGGTTCTTCAGATTTTCACTTTGAGGATCACTTCTCCTCTTCCTGCATAACTGCCCTTCATTTAATGTTGTTTTTAGACACTATCAGCTGTTTGGAATGAGTGAAGTAAAAGTAAGTTCAAAACATGCCAGGTTGTCAAAATTTTGTGCTCTGTGATTATAACATAAAACAGGAAGCTTGTCATTCATGGCTAAAGACATGCTCAGCTATTTTTGGTATCTTTTTGTGCTTCTACCAGCATGAAGTTATGCCTGTATTGCAAAATCTAACAGTGGAAGATTAATATAATTTTATTATTAAAGGCCACAGCTAGTTACTAACAACTTCTGCTTTCACCCAAGGCCTCAGATAAGATGATATTCAAAAGAGGCCAAAGTGTTAATTTGCTCTGTCTCCATGGACTGTTACAAAGTGTACCATTAATGTGATTAACTTTGCATTAGAATGGCTTGTTCTGAAAAGTGGAATAATGTATTTT
This sequence comes from Orthonyx spaldingii, assembly GCA_013397795.1. Classification (NCBI taxonomy): domain Eukaryota; kingdom Metazoa; phylum Chordata; class Aves; order Passeriformes; family Orthonychidae; genus Orthonyx; species Orthonyx spaldingii. The sequence goes on along the minus strand of VZTJ01001200.1, from coordinate 379,391 downwards.
GGTTGCTCTTAGTTAAAAAAAAAATTGCTATCCCTGTATTACACTTCACCCTTTTTACCACTTACATTCAGGCCACAAAATAACCAATTAATAAACTTTGTTAAGAACACTGACTGTTTGACTAATTGCACTCCTCCCAGCCGTGCTCTGCTGTTCTGACCATTAAACCGATGGAACTGTGAAAACTTCCATTTTGAATTCATGTAAGAGGGAGAAGTATTAGTCAATTCTCAGTGGCTTCACATGTTTTCTTTCCTGAGTCACAGATTTGGATGGTCATAACTGCTTTAGAATGGTGTTTTTTGGTTTTGGGGTTTTTTTTCTGAAAGCACATACTTGTTCTCTTGTAGGGTTTTGTTGAACTTTCCAGTTGCTTTTCCTTTTGTAGCCATACTTGATAGATTTTCAGAAGGTAAAATCCAAATCTCTGATATGCTTACTCCTAAAATACCATTTCTCTGTCAGCCCCTATTTTGTACAAATTCTTATATACATGCTTTTCACTGTAGCAACTGTAGTATCTTCTTTTTCTGAAGTACCACGGTAATTTACCTTTTTTCTGTCTGAGCTACTGTTGTGCAGGTTGCTATGATGAAATTGAGTCTAATTCAGCAGATCTCCCCTGGGCATGGTGGCAGGCAGAGACTTTATCACTAGTCTTTATTTACACGTCTGTAACCAGGCTCACAGTCAAATGAGAAACTTTTATTTGTTACAGATTATACTACAGGTTGCATAAGAGCTGTTGTAATTGTACATCATTTATTTTAAGTACAGAGTTGTTTATTTTTGCTAAGTAACTTCAAAAAGATATTTTGAGATAAGGGTTAAATAATAATTGTTTTCTGTTTACTCCTTGAGTAAGTTGGGATGTTTTTTATCAGTGAGCTGCAGAAATCAGTAGAATCATTCCAGATACTATTTTATCTGTCGGATTAATGTCAAACTGTAAGTTGTAAGTATTTTCACAGAATATTTGATTTTGAGATGAAATGAATTTTAACAGTGTTTGCTGATTTGTTTGAAATGTAAACAAACTTATTAAAATAATTTCATATTTTTAAATGTCAGGTACTGAATTTGGTCTGTAAAGCGTGAGATGATTTCAGCAGTATTGGGGGTCTTGGCATCAGCTCAGCTCATGATTTGTCTTCTCTAGCAGACCAGCAATATTGCCATGGCTGGGTGGCTTAAATCCTATGCATGTGACTAGTTCACAACACTCAGTAATGAGATAAATTTTCCTGGATACTTCATACCACGGGGGAAGGACACACTTGAGGGGAAAAAAAGGTGGTTTGGTGATTGTACTAGTGATGCACATGTTCAGCCAAACTGTTTTTTCAGGTTGATCTCATTTGTTCATCCAAAGAAGCTTGCTGAGTGCATCTGCTGTAATGAATATTTTAATTTATTAGAGGGCTCTTCCCATGCTGAAAAAATTGACAACTATGTAAAAAACAATCCAATCTCCTTTTTATGCAGAAAAAAGCATGCAGACATTGATTGCCTGGTTGATCGAGTTATAGGCTTTGTTCTATTGTTGCTTTTTATTTCACATTTCAGGAGCTATACTTGATCAATTCTACTGCTACTGCAGACAGCCTTTGTGGAACAGTAGCAACTTCAAACAAAGGGATTGCAGACTAATTTCAACATGAGTGCTTTCAAGTAGACTTCTTAATAGATATTTATATGAATGTGAGAGGGATTCACAGAATCTTGGGGTTATGTTAGGAAAAAAGGTTTCTCAGGTTAAAGAGCAATAGCCTCTCTGTCTCAGTGAGCAAATGCCTGAGCAAATGGGAAGGAGAGGTCACAACAGTTTGTAGCCTTCTATTAACTCCTTGTGAGGTATGGCTACAGGGGCCACTCACAGCAGGTCAGCTGTCCCCAGAAACTGCTTTTGTCTGTGCTTGTCTGATAGTAAGGTAATTTAATAATTTGGTCTAACAAGGTAGTTGTTTTTTCCATATTTTGTTGGAAATTAACATTGCAATGAGGAGGGGGCTGTTCTCAGCAGTGGAAATAAGTAAAAACCTCCATTCACCATAAGTTCTCATGCCCTTGCAGAGCTCTCGGCATTTCACTGCAGGCCTTGACTGCTCTTCGGTGACCTTGAGACAGCAGTGTTTTTTCACCCATTTCTCTCACCCTACACTTCCCATGGCTGTTTTTAATTCCTCCCTTTCCCTTTTGCTTCCACTAATGAATGTTTGCCTCCTCTGGAGAGAAGTTTGTGCTAGGTAAGATCTTTGTATGTTCTTTCTAATAACAACCGACAGGTCCTTTAAAAAGAAATTGGAAGTCTTAACTTGTGGAGGATAGAGGAGACCCAGTTACTGCCTGCAGGCTTTTGAAACAGGCTAAATGCACAGAACATCATTCTGCTGCAACCAAGTCCATTCCAGCCTCCTCTCGAGGACTTCGTGTTTGGCAGCCCCGTGGGGTGGCAGTGACAGCTCACCAGGAGGATTCCCCAGGTGGAGACACATGAGGTAGCCAGGTGTGGTCAGTACACGCTTCTGCTCTGCCTTGTGCTGGGCTGTGGCCTCAGCTGAACAGCTGTGGCAGGGAGCAGGCTGACACTTCGTTCTAGGACACCCTCCTCCAACAGGGAATCAGGTGCTGATCTGCAAGTATGGATTTGGAGGCTGAACAGTTGCTTCTCTCTTGGGTCCTTCTAGTTCAGTCCTTTCACATTCACAGCCTTCAATGCTGACTGGCGTTTGCCCTTTTTAAATTGGAGGACTTGGTGTTGTGGGAGGAAAACCTGAAGCAGCTTAAGGGATGTGCTCTTTAAACTAAATGAGTGTGACTGTTTTGCACTAAGTGGCACCTATGAAAAAAAGTCTTTTTTGAGTGAATGACAAGATCCTTGAACACCTCTTTATGGCAGAGGTGACTTTGGGTGTGTTCTGATTAGGGATGTGATTCCATGGCTCAGGCATCTGTGTCCTCTGTGGCCACTCAGTTCAGGAGTGCCCATGGGTAGCACCATGTCCTGCTCCTGTGATCTTAACTTGGTGTGGTCATGACTGCATATCTTAATTGTAAATTGTAAAGTGGTGATGCTGCTTGCAGATATATCATGGCAGGTTTTCTGCCTACTTTCCTGGCTAAATTAGTGCTAATTATGAGGTTTTGCTGTTTGAAGTGAATGGTAGTAGTGGTCTTGCATTGGTAAATACTTGCAGGTGATTCTGACCTCCTTTGTTTATGTTCCCTGTTTCAACAATGTTAATTTTTAAGGAGCACATGTAGCCAAATGGATCTCTGTGAGCCAGAGATGTCCCAATAAGCAGGAATTGCCTCATTCGAGTTTGGAGTGGTATGCAGGACCTGAGCTGCAGGCAAGCTGTGAAGCATGACACACCTTCCCAGCGAATCCTGTGCTGAGCAAAATTTATTTCATATTAATTCCTAGCTTGCATTGATAAGTAGTTGAATATTTATGTTCTGTGCAGCATGAAAGTGCTTTATATGTAATTTAGAGGCTGGTGTAGCAGCCAGCTGTGAGACTCAGTGTGCCTCCTTTTCTCACTTGAAAACTGTCCTATGTTTGTGATTCATTTCTGTTTGTGCATATATGGACTAAGATGATAAAGAACTAAAAAGAAGGGAGAAGTGACATTTTACTAGTTGATCTAGGCAGTCTAGGCCAGATATCACCTGTCCATATAGTCTGAGCATTTGATACAGCTGAACTTTGACAGCAGGCTCTTTGGGATGCCAAACACCATGTCCAGAGAGGGTGACTGACTGCTACTGTGCTGAGCTTGGCTGTATTTAAGCACAATCTGGGTCACACCACTCTTGGCAGTCTTCAGTAAACAGGCAGACCTGAAGATAAGGAGCATTTATTTGAGCTGAAAAGCCTGGGAGGGGCATAGCTGAAAAAGAAATCAGACTTCTAGCATCAGAAGGAATTGTGGTGGTGCCTGCAAAGCCTGTCTGTTGGTGTGCTGCAGATCTCTGGGAGCAGTTTTCTTCAGCTATGCTGGTGCTTTGTTTTTCCCTCTGTTAATCTGCAGAGTCACATGGGCATGTTTCTTCTTCAGACCCTTCTCAAAAACTTCACATTTACTGTTTTTGGGGCTGGCTTCTCTGAAATGTATTGGTTCATTCCTTGTTCTTGCTTGTTTTGCATAAATGAAATAGTCCTTCTCTGACCCTGCCTGTACTGATTTTCTAACAAGCCGTGTCTGGAAGCAGCTGTACTCTCTGCTGTAATCCTGTCTGCACTGCTGGCCTCGCTGTTATGAACAGATCTTACAGAAACCTTATCAGATCAGGGACTGCTGCCTTGTGTAGTGCAGTGTCGGGACTCCTGAATGCTGCTGCAGCCATTTAGCAGACATCAACAGTAGGGAAGACAGTATAAGTAAATGGAGAATCTATTGGCTTCCTTCACTTGTCATGGCCAACAGCTTGTTGCAGATTCTCATGGTTTAATGGTGCTTTCATTCATTCATGCATTCTACCACATGCACATCTCTCGAGGTGCTGCCACCATTACAGATTAAAAATTATGGAAAGGATGAGGTTATTTTGAAACTAAATGACAATTAAATTAGATGTGTGATGGGTGTTTGTTTGTCTGACTGGTATTTGTTTCCACACTAGAGCTGCATTGGTAAGTGTAGCATCATGTGGAGGAGGTGGAGTGACGCTTTACTGCATTCTGCACATAAACCTTTTCAAATGCCTTTGATTTTTCTGATAGATTTTCATTAGTCTTCAAGCATGGAAAACTTTGTGTTGGCCTTGGAAAAGGAAAATAGTGTTTTTAAACTGATACATTTTTTTTTAATTTTATGTTTGAGGTATTGGGAAGCTGAAGAGGTCTACATACAATTTCAACACAGCAGGGGGAAGTTTTCTTCCACTCTAGTCTAGGAGATGGTGATGTCCCTGCAAGTGTTGGATCAAGGCTTCCAAAATGAATGATCTCCAGACAATGCTCTTTCACTATGAAAACATAATCACTGTAAGAGCCTATGATTTAGCTCCCTTTCAGGCAGTAAAAGGAAATGCTGCCATGCTGTCCTCCAGCCAAGAGACTTGCCCACCTTGGTGGATACTGACTGACATAGACACGGGAGTTTTTGTTGTTTAGTGACATGGTTTGGCAGAGAGTGAATGAACTCCTCTGTGCTTGGCTTATTTAGTCCATGCATGAGACATTTCCATAGAGGTTGTAGTAGATGTGTCATACCGGATGAAACTTCTGTCTTGAACCAAAGTAGTCATGCTCAAGACTGTAGAGCTGCTTTTCTGAGCCAAGAGACCACAGACCTCATTCAGGTCCCTCTTGGTAGCTATGGTATTGAGCAAAATACTCTGAGGTAGAAACATCGGCTTTTGTGTCCGAGAGATGAAGATCATGGATCCTGGCTGTGTGCCACTGGGTATAAAGGAAGCTTGTCCCACTGTATGGGATAGCTGGATTTCACTGGATATGAAATGGCTTCACAGCTTAACAACTGAGCTGGTGGCTGCAGCCACATGGCCATTGCTGTGGGGAGCTTTCCATCTGTTCCTCCTCTTCTGCCATCTGCAGAATATTTTTTAATTGTGCACATCCTGCATCTCAGCCAGTTCCTTGTGCTCTAGAGCTATACATGCAGTTGTAATCTTTAAAGTGCTCCCCCCACCCCTAATCTTTGAGTTTTGGAGCACGTGTAGAATGGACTGAATTGTCTTCATGCACTCTAGCTGACCTCTGTTCATCTATCCTCACCACCTAACTTTCAACCTGGCAGACAACCATTGCTCTGTTCACTTATGTTTTTTTTGGCAGGACAAAGTGTCTATAACATACCTTGAAGTACAACTGTCTACTTTCTGCCCCCCTTTTGCTTTTCTGTTCAAGCTTTCCATTCTGTCCTGCACCAGCTGTGTTCTGCATGTCTGGGATACAACTTCCCTTTTGTTTTACCTCTTTCTTCCTCTGCTTCCCTATGCTGTGGTCCTGACCATGGCACCTTACCACAGTTCAGCAGCTCCTCAATGTCAGACATGCAACCTCCCACAGCATGTGCAGTTGGGCTGAGCCCTGTGGTTGCTTTAAGGAAAGGGACAAGTGTAGTAACTTTTTGACACTGACTATGGTTTACAGCAAAGTTACTAGCCCTGTTCTAAAGAGGAAATGCAGGCATAGAATTAAATTGCTGTTCAAGTTTATGCAATAACTAAGGAAAGCACTAGAAATGGAAACCAGCTGTCTTGTCTCCCCAGCTGCTGTCTTCCCTAAACCCTCTACTGTTTCTTTTCAGTTGACAACATTTTAGTATAGGCTGCCACCAGAGGAAGAAGCTGTGCCACTGCTCTTGTAATTTTGGCTGAGCTCTTGAAGACAGGCCCTTGCCTGAGGGAATTCCACACAAGCTCCTGGTCTCCAAAGCAGCTGGCTCTGCATGTCCTCTCCGGACAGGAAGGATGTATCTTCTGCAAATGCTCTCCTGAGCAATGGGGCATTGCAGTCTGCCTGCCCTGGCTCTAGCACTGAGACTTCCAAGAGCTCTGAGTGCATGCAGTCACTTGAGCTGACAGCATAAAACCCTCTAGACTGTGTTTATGGTGACTACAAAGGAACATCAGCAATTGCTCTTCAACTCTCTTATGCTGCCAGGAGCTGTGAAGATTAGTGGAACACACATGAATGGAGAAGCACCAGAAAGAAGGCATTAGAGGTGTCTGAGAATGACAGGTGCTGATGGCACACATGTTAGCAGGTCATCAAAATTACAGCACACCTACAGCTCACGGAATCCTAGAATGGTTTGGATTGGAAGGGATCTTATAGATAATTTAGTTTCAGCCCCCCTGCCATGGGCAAGGACACTTTCCACTAGATCAGGTTGCTCAAAGACCCATCCAACCTGGCCTTGAACACTTCCAGGAATACCTACATGGAATAAACAACAGACAGCCTAAACCCTGACAAGACAAATCTGAAATCTAAAGGCAAAAAAATATGCTGGTTGGATAATAAAGGAATGGGATTGGGGCAATTAATTGTTGAGATAGAGAGACAAAAGACAGTGAGTATACCCTAATGATTCACAGAGCTAGGACAAGATAATCCTAGGATTACAGTCATGCTGGGATTCTCTACCGATCCATGTTGTTTGATTTATTTTTGCTTCATGACAGCATGACAGTTGGTCTTGGGAGTACATATGCAGACAAATTCTCAGGTTTCAGGGTGTCTGTGGACCATTTAAGTTGCTGCAAAGGCATTGATGACTTCCTGGATTGTAGGGTTCCCTGACAATACAGAGGGCAAACTGGCTGTGCTTGGAGCCATCCTTCCAGAACATACCAACATGAGAGAAAACTCAAAGGATGGCAGGGGACTGTAGTGTCCTACTACAAAACAATTTTGTTGATCTACTCTGAAGGGAACAACCTCAAATGACAGGCTTTGAAATGGAAAAGGAGTCTGTGAGTCTTTCCAGATACAGTGTACAGAATTATGATGGAGCATGCATTTTCAGCAGAGTTTAATGATAAATGGAGACCAACTAGGAAGTTGCCTCAAGACGACAGAAGGATGCCTGTTGATTAGAAATGGTTCTCACTTGCTGGATTTGCCATACAGTTATATATTTCAATCTAGTCCTGTTCCAATTCCACTTTATTTCTTCCTGTCTCAAAGGAGCTTGGCACAAAAAACATGTAAGTCCCTCTATCTTAAGCTCTTTAAGAATTAGACCTGTAGGGCCTGCTAGGGGAAAGATTTAATTACCTAAACACGGGTGTCTGGTGCCCTCTGGTATCTGAGCTGTCTGCACAAAGCATGTGGGAGCTGCAGGACCTCCTGTCTTCTGAAGCAGCAGCTGGAGGCCAGCCTGGAGACCTGAGACATCTCCAGTAGCACTGCTGCTCAGACCTGTGTGTGGGCACTGGAATGGTGCCCTTGCAGCAAACCATGGCCCAGTCAGCTTAACAGGAAGAGACAGGTACTGCCAGAGGATGAATTGTCCCATTGGTCTTTGCTGCCTTTTTTAATGATTTAGCTGGGAGGTGGAAACTGGGCTGCTCCTGGTGCTGTGCAGCATCCAAGCTTCCACAGAACTTTCGCTAGAGAGATGGGGATATCAGACAGTCAGGAGAGGGTGAGCAATTGTGAGGCCCAGACATGATCTCCCAGACATCAAAGGCTTGGGAAATGGGGATGTGTTTCTCTTCACCTCACTCATTAGCCTTCCCAAAAAGCATGGGAGGAAGACAGCTAGATCTGAATTTAGGGATTTTGTTTCTGCACTTCAGTGAAAATGGGTAGTGACGACTCCTCTTCAATTGCTAAGGTTGGGATCACGTTCTGCTATACTTTGCACTTTGCACAAGGGTGGTGGAGGAGCTGATTTGGAAGTCAATTACTTGCCAAAGTCCTCAATTGCAGATCTGGGTGCTTAGCCTTTGGCCCTTAGAAAGTCTTGAATTGATTCAAAGTTGGGAAGAGTCTGAAGCACTTGCTGAAGTGAGGAAAGTGAGGTGCTTATTTTTTGGTAGTGGTTTGGTGCTAGTATTTAAGCTGGGATGAAGAGATTTCAGCTTTTCAGATTCTTAGAACAAAATCCCATTTGGGATGCCTGGTCTTACTACTTTCAGGGTTAGGTGTCACTGCCTCTCAGGGCAGCTTTTGCCTGCCAAAGTACCTCTGCGGTTGTCTGCACAAACCACAGAGACTGAGACTGTTGTCTCTCCTGGTGGAACAAGAAAAAGCACATCCTGCATGGGCAGGACAGAGCTAATTTCTGTGCAACTGCATGAAAACAAGTGAAGCAAAACAGAGCACTGGGCAGTGAACCCAGTCTTGCAAGACGCTGAGGTACAGCTGATTATAGGTGAAAGGGGTTGCCAAGAGAACTGTCCCTCCCCTGCAAAAAGAATGCCCCCGAAAAAATGGAAGGAAAAAAAGAGTATTCTTGGACTTTATTTTTCCCTTTGTAATTTTGGAGTAGCCAGTCTTTCTGGACTGCCTTCAGTTCCAACCTTCCTTCTTCTCAAAAAGCAGTTTCTCTGTGCTAGAGACTGTTCCTGGTAACAGAGTCCTGCCTCTGGAAAAGGTAGTGCAAGGCCTCAAAGGGATGTGCATGCAACACTGATAGCACAGCACTAGCCTCTTCCACAAGCATGGGAGTGCTTTGTTTTAATTATTTAGCCAGGAGAACTGGAAATGGCTGTGAGACTGTTGAAGGCAGAAAGGGACGGAGTGCTGGCTGCAAACAGAGAAAGAGCAGTAAGAGAAGTGCATCTAACGGTGGACTCTGCACTGTCTTCAGTCTGGTCCCTCAGACAGCCAAAAAAACCCACTGGAGAAAGAGGATAGTCTCACAGAGGAGAACAAGAAAGAATGCGAAGTGGATACAAGCAAATATATGCATAAGCATCTGCAAAAACGGTGGATGTGCTTTACAGGCAGAATCCTGCTCCTCCCTATGGACTGTATCTCTCCTCTGCCCATAGGTAGGATTTACAAGTACTGGAGGGAGCAGGGATGCCACCCTTGGCACAACCCATGGGGCAAGGAGTTACAGAAGTAAAGGACTGGCAGACAGCTCCCAGGCTGAAATGTGTTTTGTGTGAACAGTTCATACTGTTCTGCGTAACAGACATCTGTAAACAGACCTGTGAACAGGTAGCAGGGCTAAGGTTTGCCAGAGAGTTTGCTTGAAATGAATAACTCAACCAGTCCTGCTACCCTTAAATTTAGATAATACTGCTGCAAAGGCTTTCCAAATTTGGCAGTTAATGCTATTATGGGCTTGTCTCCATGTTTGGCCTGGGGCCTGCACAATTTCACAGGTGACTTTGACCTTGTGTGACAGCATCACTGCAAACTGATTCCCTTTTTACCTGGCAAATCAGGCACAAATTCTTTCACCAGATTGCTAACACCAAACTTGTAAAGCAGCTGATGTTGTTTTAGAGGAGACTGAGAACAGAGCTGGAGGTGGGGGGATGCTGGCTGCAGGTGGGCATCTGAAACACTGGAGTTCATCAATTTTTCTTCCCAATGCCATCTTGCCACTCAGAGTCCCCTGAGGGCTTAGCTGGCACCTATTTCTCGGACTCTGAATCATTGCAAGGTTTCTCCAGGTGGCATCTCCTTTCTCTTTGCCTTTTCTGACGACTGTGGGACACTCTCTGTATACAACACTATAGGGTTCATTCCAGTTCATCTTAACCCTGAAACTGGCAGGCTCAATACAAAAAGGAGTCTTCAGTGAATGCTAAGGGACTCAGAAAACACAATTGCACAATCTGAAAAAGAAAAGGACTTCTGAATAAATAGTATGCAAATGTAATTCTTGCACAAACCTTAAACCCAGCTGCATATTTGCCAGTGACTAAGCCTTTCCTGCAGTCCATGTTACCATGGATTCAGTGTCCACGAGTACACCCCCTCTTCCAGCTGCTGCCCTGTTTTCTGTAGAGCTTGTCACACCTCTAAGGACAATTTCTGGTAGTGCTTATCCAGCTTCATTCCGGTTTTTGGATGGGACAGAAAGTATCCTTGATGTTCTAGAGCTACATGTTGTTTGCCCTCAGGGGTGATTTCTCCTGATGAGCTCCCACCCACTTGATGGGAGCAAAGGAAATGGATAGTTTCTATCTGCTTGGCGTTTGTAGCCTTGTTTCAGAAGAACGGTGCCCGGTTTGAGTCCCTCCAGAAAAAAGATGTCAACAAACTGGAGTGATCTGAGCAGTCATTATATGTAAACAGGCTCCAAAAATACAAGCTGGCAGAAAACCACAGTCCTTACTGGTAAGGCAGGAACAGTCCTTGGACTGGGTGGTTTCTGTTATAAATGGTGTGTGTGTGATGGAGAGACATGCCTTTCTTCTGAGCCATGGCCATGGGGAGAGGCAGGGTGTGGGGAAATAATGCCGCTCTCATCTTTTACTCAAGGTACCTCTGAGCTCTTGACACTGGGGGAACTGTCCTGTCAGGCAGGAAGGGTCTGAATGTGCCCAGAGAGAGGCAGGACTGAGGAAAGAGTCAAGGCAGGACATAGAACTTCATCGTTTTGCTCACTGCCTGTATCTGGCCCTTTCTTAGGTGTCCAGGATGACTCCAAGTCCATTTCCAACCAACAAGGACTCAGAGGTGAGCAGGACCAATGTCTTCTAAGTCATGGAAGTGCTAGTAGCCAATTGTCCAGAAAGAGCAGGAGGGTGCATGTAGTCATAGCATTATTTGAGATGCTCAGGCCAATTTCAAGTTTTAGCCTTTCCTGAAACTCCTAAAAAAGCACCAGCATTTTTTTCCAAGTTGCTAGTGCTTTTTTTCCCCAGCCCTACATTATTTTTAAAACTTGCTAATGTTTGATGCCACAGTTTCTTGGTTTATCTGTGGACTACTGAAACAGAGAATTCTTGCTTTATTAATATATAGAAAGTCTTTTGGTCTCTAGCAAGGAAAATATAAGTATTGAAGCTACATTTACCTTACACATTATTTCAATATTCAGATATTTGCAGTCCCCTGTGATGTAGCAATTTTGTAGCAGCATTGTGTTCTTGCTTGTTTACTTTGTAAGAATCAGCTGAGGATAAATTTGTGCATTTTGTATTGCTCAAGATGTCAAATAACTGGAAATGTCGCTGGGGCGATGAGGGTCTCACCTTGAGAAAGGTCATTGCTTATTCAGGTATCCTTTTTCCAGCTCTAACTGGGACAAAATGTTGGCCAAGTAAGCTCAGGCAATCTTTTGCGGAGAGGCAAGCACAACTAGCAGTGGGAGATGAAAAGCACTGATATATCTGAGGTCAGTAACCTCCAGAAAACAGATCCCACTGGATGGCTGTGCCATTGTAGACATTTTCACCATGGCTGGCAGTCGCTTAAGCCAGCTGCAATAGTTTCTGCTTGTACTGCTGAAAACTCTCTGTTTAAGGATTGTGCATAACAGAAAACATCTAAGAAGGAAGCTTTAAGTTTCAGGGTTGTTGAGAAATTCAGGGCCAGTCCCTTGTCTGTGTTTGTCCAGTACTAAATCTTCTCTTTGGAATTTCTTTTCTTGGTGTTGCCACACAAGGCTGTAGGGCTCTGGATATTTCTGAACACTTTTGAGAGCTGCCTTCTGCTTGAGAAGGTCTTCCAGTTGCTGGCAAGCTGTGCTCATACTGAATTCTGCTCTATATGGTCAGCTCATAGCCAAGTGTTTGACTGCAAGGTGGTCTGTCCTTAGCTCGTCCTCAGAGCATGAAAAGGTCTCTGAGTGGGGAAACACAACGAGGTCTCCCTGCTCAAGAGCTCAGAGCTGAGAGTGAAGAACACTTATTCTGCCAGAGGCAAGTCATTGGTTTTACAGCTTGGACACACTGTCAGCTGCACAGGTGACTCCTTCTCGGGGGTCTCCTGTGCAATCCTGGTGCCTTGTGGTGCACAAGGGCCTGGCCAGAGCAGCCCAGCTGTGTCCCACACTGCGGTGCTTGCTTGTGGAGTTGATAGCCAGTTCTCACCTCTAGCCACTGTGGGGCTCTGGCACTCGGTCATGTCTCAGGTTTGTCACTGGGACTTCCTCCCCTGCCCTCATCCTGTGAAAGCGCTGAAAACTGCTGAGACAGGCCATCAGATTTGCCAAGTGTCAAGTGTCTGTGTTTGGAGCAACACAAACATGCTTGATCTCTGTACTTCCAGCCTGGCTCTCAGGAGCCAGCAGCAACAGGGAATCTCTCACCACCAGTGGTCCTGCACCAAGTCACATGGAGTGTGACGTCCTTGGAGGAGAATTCCCACTAGTGGTATGCTCAGCCTTGATTTTTGCTTTGGAGAAGTTTCATAGGTGCTTTCTGCTGCAGCAGACTGACAGCTTACAGCAGCAGTTCTCTCCTTCCTGCAGACTTCTGACCTTCCCAGGAGCAATGTTTGACCAAAGGAGATCTGACTGACAGAAAGAGTACAGATAGGTACAGGACAGTTGAACAAACTACCTCACAGCATCATGGGCTAAAATACTACCCAGGCCAGATGTCCCTGTGCTGCTGGAGGGAGAAGGGAAGGAGAGCTCAGCACAAGTGACCGTGCTACGTGCTTTTCTCTTCTCTTGGTTGATTGTGTAACTATCAGCTCACGGGAGGCAGTGCGTCTGCGGAAGCAATGACTGTGGGTTTTTTTCCTCATTAACTTTGCAAAAGCTGGCCCTGTTCCCATGTTTGCATGCTTCTGTCAGTCTCCTAAAGTGCATGTAAGCCAAACATAGAGGGACTCAATTAAACACAGACTGCTGGCTTTTGCTCTTTTGCACAGCAAAGATGTTTTTTGAAGGAAATGTAGTATGCTTATTTAAAAACATATTTTAAAAAAGCAAATATGTCAGACTTCAGCTAGCTCAGTACTAGTCTACTTAGCAACTGTGGGGAACAAATAATTAAAAAGCATTTGTCTCCTTTGGCAGGCACTAGCTGAGAAAGCAACAGAAATGAAGAGGGTGTAGTTTTGCAGCCATTTTTACCACTCCTGGTGACTGGCCTTCTGCATTCCAGTTTTACAGTCTTTCAGTGTACAAAATTCAAACAAATTGTTTTGGATAGCAACAGTTCATATGGCTTTCACTAAGGGAGTCTGAACTCAGAAACATCCTGTTTTTAAACAGGATTTAGAACACAGGGGCAGGGGAGCAGAGGGTGACACAAGGTTTGATTCCCTATATGGAAGATGGTGAGATTCTCACTCCAGCATGGGCTCATTAGATGACTTCATGGGGAAAACGCCAAATCTCAAAACGTTGCCAACAGGCTTAAAACCTGGTGATCATCACCAAAATGTCCACCATAGCCTTCATGTCTTATGAATGCCTTTGCTTCACAACATTCCTCTGTGGCCACGTTCAGGTCCATCAGTGTGGGCTGGGAGCCTGTCACACATCTCTTGCTGCAGGAGCAAACCCAGAGAAGCAGTGCTGGGCCTTAGAGCTTTGTAGGGTTGATCTTTCCCAGTCAGACTGCTCCTCGGTGGTCTTGGGCAGTTGTCCAGGCTTCCCTCTTCTCTGTCTCCTGTCTGACCTTCGTTCTGTCTGCATTAAATCATTTGTGCAAAGGCTGCTGGGAGCTGCACTGACCCCTCGATCCCCCTGCCATGAGTCACAGCAGGTGGGTGAAGTCCCAGGTGACTGGAAAAGGGGAACATTGCACCTATCTTTGGAAAGGGTAGAAAGGAGAACCCTGGGAACAATTGACCTGTCAGTCTCACCCCTGTGCCTGGGAAGTTCATGGAACAGATCCTTCACACTAAAGCGCAGCACTGCATGTCCTTGCCCATCCTTGCAGGCTGCCATCTCAGCCTCACGACCTCACTGAGGAGAGGTGCCATTACTTCCTTGCCTCTTGGGAAACCTCACCTCCCTTTCCTTTCCAGGCTTCTCCCATCTCTGGGTCTCAGCACTGATTGCTGCCAGATTTCTTGGGGTCAGTTCTCATAGTGAAGTTTTGTGAATCTGTGTTGGTTACTTCCATGCAAAACAGTGGTTGCAGTGCTTTAACAGCATCACGAATCTGACACTGGTGAAGGCAGGAGAATGGTGGGATGACTGGCTCATTCATCCTGTGTCTGCAATGGGCTCTGTCCATTTTATCTCAGAGAGACGGATACTGGCATGTGTTCTCGTTACCCTGTGCCATGGAGGCAGTGAGAAGGAGAGCTGTCTTCTCCCCATCTCCCTCTGGGGGATCCACACCGAGGGAGTGGATGGGTATCCTGTGAGTCCACAGCTGTCCCTGGTGTGAGGGTTAACTGAGGAAAGGAAACTTGCAACAGCTAGGGAAAATATGACTGCTGTCACCAGGGAAAAGGTTTGGAGCCAACAGGCAGTAATAACCCTGCACTGGGTAAGAAGGAGCAGGCTCAGAGCCTGGCAGGGAGCCCTTCCAGACAGCAGGGCCTGAGTTCCAGTGGGGTTTTAAAGACTCCAAGGCATGGGTCCAACTTTGAAGTCCAACACTTTCTTGCTCTGCCAACATGATGAGTCAAGGAAGCCCCGGACCCCAATGCAATACCCACAGAAACATTTTTTCCATGCTAATTCTTCTTTTTGGTTAAAAAACTTGCTGAAGATTGTATGTAAGGCCTAAGTTGAGTGCCTGGGTTTGTTTCAGTGGGAAGAAAGCCATAGCTGTGCCATAGGCAGACATTGCTCCCTGCAAGCCTTCAAGCCTCTCATGGTGAATTCGAGCACCCTTGTAGGGAGGGGTTTGCTTGTGCCACAAAAACTACAATGTTTTTATTCTTTCCATACCCCAAACCAGGATGGAGAGTCAAAGAGAATGTGAATCAAGGCTCAGGGGATACTTTGGGTTGGATTTCTCCACATGTCTCATCATGCAATTTTCAAACACTTGATGTTTGGCCTTTTAAATATCTTAATTTTCCTCTTAACCAAGCCATTCCTTGGCCCAGACTTTTTTCATTAAAACCCTGGTCCTAAGCGACTTAACATTAGTTTATGGGGAGAATTTTTGCCTCCAAAAAGGCAAAAACTGGCCCCAGCAAAACCACAGCTGATTCTACTACCTTGTGTTTAGATGGCTATTCATGGCCGCCTAAGGAAAGGCTTCTTAACCCACCCTACAAGCAACTTTGGGGAAACTTTATGTCTCTCACTGGGTGTTTTCCATGGGCCTTCTGACTTAGAGTTGCATATGCTTTATTAAATTAATTTTGGCGCAACAGGGTTTGGCTCAGCTAAGCCACAGGGTTACTTTGCAGTTCTCTGACAGCTGGTGTGACTGAGAGCTGCTGGCTGGCTTCTGGTCAGGGTGTGACACACCTTTTTCTCCTCCTTTCCTCAGGGGAATCTAATGGACAGTGCTGCTTGCTGGTTTGTTGAGAAATGTGCAGCTTGCCTCACCTTGAGGCATCCTTGTCTGTGGTTGCTGCTGTGGGTAGAGGAGTGACCTCTCATTAGTTCCTCACTCTCCTCTACTGTGGAGCACTGTGGTGGAGTAGGATAGCCTTGGTGAGCCTGGGGAACTCTGCTGTCCTTCTTCAGACTTGTGAAGGCACACAGTGGAAACAGAAAAGGCCTCTCACTGCCATTTGCTTCAGTCTTAGTCTCCCATAATTCCCATTCCATGGTGCTGGGGCATCTCTACCTGCCTTGCTGGCTGTGGAGCTCCTTCTCCAAGTCCCTCCCTCCTCCACCAGCCCACAAGAACACCGTCTCACCAACCCACCGCTCCTCTCCTTGTAGCTGTGTATTGGAAGTGGCAGGAGGGGAGAGCAAACCTACCAAGGAGAATCCTTTCGTTATCAGCTTTCCCCAGCCTCTCCTAGGCTGCTTTTTCTGTCCCTCAGCATGACTGCCAGTCCCTCTCAGATCACTGTCCTCTTTCCACATCCTCTCCATACAGGAGGTGTTTAGCTGGGCCCCTGCACAGGGCATCTTCTCTCAGCAGGGTGGATATGTGGATGGAGTCACCCCCGAGGCTGTCCCCACTTCAGGAAGCTGTCCTGGAAGCTGATTTCCACATGGGCAGTTGGGCCTTCCCTGGGAGCTACCCATGGAAAGTAAGAAGCTGTCTGTCTAGGCAGATGTGTTTGGTCTTGTAGGCAGTCTGGCTACAGGCAGATATACCCTGTTCTTGTTTAACTGTGCCATATTCTGATCCTTAGCTGCATGCCAAACACTTCTTCAAGCAAATGAAACTGGAGTAGCATCTTCCTCCCTTTCCTGGTCATGGTGAAATCTGGGAAGAAGGGTAGTTTGAAAATACTGTGAAATAATTTCACTTCCTAGTAACACAATGAAATTAAGAAATCTGTTTTAACTGCTGTAAAGTGGGAGCCAGCACAGTGCTGACAGTAAAGGGAGATGCTTGAACTCCATGGGGGAATGATTTGTGAGGAATGGTTTAATATGACCAGAGATATGTGAGGTGCTGGATAGCAGACTGGATCCAGTGGAAAGAAAGCTGTGGTCTGTGTGCAAAAGTGAGGGATGTGTAAAGGGGAGTTTGAGATGGCATATCTCAATGGCAAGTGAGCACACTGCACTCGCTTCAAATAAGTTTCTAGGATTTTGAACATGGCGTGAAATAATAGCCAAAGTTGCCCTGGAAAAATTACGAAGGTGGCCAGAAAACAGGGAAAGGAAAATTCTTGAGGTGCCACAAATAAACGCAGTATATTCTGGGGAAAAAGCACCTGGATCTGCAGTCCTGCGGTTAGAGGGACTTCCCCAACAGTTGGCAGATACAGGGGTCAGGCAGGCAGGCTGCCAGCCTAACAACATCACAGAGCAGCAGGATATTCAGTGTGAAGGCTGAGTGCAGGTCCGCAGGAGCGAGGGTTAGGTCTGCCTCTCCAGGAAGGCACTTTGAGTTGCACATCCCACACGCTGGCCTCACCACGCAGCCCTGTGACATGTGGCCTGCAGGTTATGTCTTGCCTGTTATTAATAACCCCGTCCTGATGTCTCTCCATGATACTCTTGCAAACAACTTTTTGTCCTTCTTCAAGCCAATTATTGGGTGAGAAGCCAGGCCCTTGAGCAGCATGGCTGTCACGTTTCTCACGTCAGGGCATGGTTTGCTGCTCGGCCTGCATGGCAGCAGGAGCACCCAGATGTTTGGGTACCACTTAGCTGCGGACATCTCAGGAGCAACCCAGGGCATGGCTTGCCCCAGCAGAAGTGA
This sequence comes from Orthonyx spaldingii, assembly GCA_013397795.1. Taxonomy (NCBI): domain Eukaryota; kingdom Metazoa; phylum Chordata; class Aves; order Passeriformes; family Orthonychidae; genus Orthonyx; species Orthonyx spaldingii. The sequence continues at coordinate 361,742 of VZTJ01001200.1, read as the reverse complement.
GGAGGGTATGATGTGCTCCTTTAGCAGCAGTGGATTTCCAGAGAGAAACCAAGGCAGGAAGAGGAGACCTGGAGTGGAATGGAATAGTTGAAATGGGGATTTCCATCAGGAAGATTGCCATGGAAGTGCAGGGCAAGGAGGGGTTAGAGTATGAAAGAGTGGCCTGGGAAAGGCAGAGACAACCTGAGGTACTGTCTGGCCAGAAAAAGATTTGTCTTTACCTTGCAAACATGTCCCTGCCTGAGTGTCCTTCAAACATTCAATTTCTTTTTAGGTGTGTGCATTTTCAGTGCAAACTACACCAAGAGAAAACAGGACTACCCTGTCTGCCTCCCCCACAGCCTGTTCCCTTGCAACAGACAGGTAGCAGTGACCTTCTTCCCCTCGTCCATCTTTTCATGGAAGGGCAGTAAGCCACACCATGCTTGACAATTTAAAAGTATAAGTAAGGCTAAGGTATTGGGGAGAATTATAAAATGTAGGTCAGGCAAAAGTTATCAAACCTGCCCTTAGAAGTAAATTTTTCCAGCATCCCAATGATAAGGCATTGGGTGGAACTCTGTTAATAATTCACACAGCAGACATTAAATAGTGGTATCAGATTACATTAGAAAGTCTGGTGCTGACGGCTTTTTGTTGCTAAACTAATGGACTTTGGCTCCAGTGCAAACTAAGCATTGCCTTGTCAAATGCCTTGGAACAGAAATAGTTGTGGCCATCCCTTCTTCCTGCCAGACGAATTTGCCAAAAACCCGTGGTTGTCTTGGCAAGGTCTCTGTCTCTGCTGGTTAAATTTTTGGTTGCTAATCAGCATGAGCTGGATCAGAACCTGTGCTGGGCTCTGAAACGCAAGCTTGGAATTTCTTTTGCACCCCTTGCTTATAACAAAGTTTCTTAGGTCCAGCCAAACCATGTTCTACCGATGATGACGTTGTGGCTAGACACTGTGGTTTGCACGTGCATAGCTGATACAGGTAATTAAAAAAACACCAGAATAAAACACCTGCTCACTTTGCTGGACTGGTTCTTCCTGTGTTCAGAGGAGTAACAGGCAATAAACCCCTATGAGAGCCACTAACCTCAGCAGATCTGGCTTAGATCTCACACAGAGAACAAATTTAAAACGTAAGCAAATAGTTTCACAAAGTCATTTGTTAGAGCAGAGCTCTAACATTAAACTGCTTTAGCTTTAAACTGGTAGAAAAGCAATTTAAGATCAGGGAATTGAGAGAAGGGAAGGAGAGGCTATAGAATAAAGATAAACTTATTTCAAATGATTTGCATAGCTTTGAAGGACAAACAATAGATAAAATTTATGTTGACATTGCAGAAAATAGCACGGTTAACTTGCATTGGGTGGGTCAGAGTTTATAGTGCTGCATGAAGGTATTGGGAAGAGGCAGGCACTCAGTATTTCTGGTTCAGGTTATACATCAGCATGAGGTCAGCAAGTTTCCATGAGAAGGCAGGAAGACTAAAGCAGCTCATCTCCAAATCGTTTTGTCCTGGGTGAATTTCTGTCCTCAAAGAGAGTGCCACTCAAAAATATGCTTTAATCTCAGTCAGTTTGGCCTTGGGTGTTAAGGAAAGTTCCTGGTCTGACCATTCAGGAGACTCTCTGGCAGTCACACTCCTAAGGCCAGACTGCTGGGACTGAAGCCCCTTCACAGAAGGCAGCTCCAGTGATCCTACAGGCGCCCACTTGTCTCCCTGCACACCCCACTCACACACAGCCAGACCAGGCTTCCTTACTGGCTCGACCCCGGGTTTCCCATAGCAGAGTCTCAGATGTCTCATTCCATAAAGCCATTTACTCATGGCACAGTAACACAGAAACATCTGGAGCTGGTGCCTCCAAGGAGGGACTCCAAACAAAGGAACCCCTGGGCTTTTATACCCTCACAATCTACCCGCACTCAAGCCTTGCTCTTCCTCCTGAGTCTCTGCTCCTGGCCTCCTCTCTGTGTCCATCCACCTCGCTGGTATCACCCCTCTTTGTCTCCTTTGTTATCAAAAAGGTCAGCAATTCCCAGCTCCTGTCGTCTCCCAAGTGTCCGTTCACCTGGCCGGCACCACCCATCTTTGTGCCCTTTGTTATCTCAAAGGCTGGCAGCTCAGGGCCTCTTGCCTCTCTGGGCTCCCAACCAGAGCTCAATCTGCATCTCAGTCTTCAGCTTGCAAACCAAGCTACCTGGACCAGCTGTGTTGGGTTCAAAAGCAAGAGGTACAAACTTTCTCCCTCAGATACCCTCCTTCAGCACATAGGTCAGCCAAGATCTGGTGTGTGCAGGTTTGCCTGTGGCTTCATAATCCCAGATGGGCTGCCAGCACCTCTGCCCCTGCCTGCCAGCTGCTGAGGGGGCAGTGCAAGAGAAGATACAGGAATGGTCTGTGAGTATGGCAAACAAAGATGCCCACCACAGGGCCGTGCTTAAAGGTTTTCTCCAACACACCAGCACTTGGAGGGGAAACCACAAGCAGAGAGACACCCTGGGGTCCCATTCGCCATGTGGACTATTGCTATCTCAACTCCAGTCCTTCATGCTATACATCTTTCCCTTGACTCTTCCTCCTGTTTTTCACAGAGTGGATGCTGAGGCTGTTTTCCAGCATTCCAAGAGAGGAGTAATAATTTCCATGTAGGCCACCATGCCCTGAGTACGTGCTTAGTGCTGGCTTAGTGCATCCATTTCTACTGGGAATGCTCTAGGCTTGCTGCACAGAACATGCTAAGAAAGTGATTCCAGGAGAATGACAGTCATCATTAGAAGAAGGTACTCACAAAACTACAACTTGGCAAGCTAAGTGAAGCAGGGAGGGCTGCCTGGCATGTTGGCCATGAAGTGCTAAGAAGAGAGCTGCAGTCGGGCCAACTCTACAACTCAAGGGACCAGGAGTGGTCAAACAATGGAGCTTTTGCTAACTCTGTGGTGTGGGACTTGTGGCACCAAGTTGGGAGAGCTCTGTGAGTCACAGAGAAAACAGAAACAGTCCCAAATCTGCTGAATAGGGAAATACCATCCCAACCATTCAGAAAAGAAATTGGAAGTCCTTTCAAAGTAGCACAATGCCAGAGAAAGCTGGTCCAGAAAGGTCCCAGAGATCTAATTATAGCCTGCAATCAATGCTGCTCTTATCCATGCTGCTAATGAACATACATGAAGTGAGCAGTTTTGCTGCTCCAGGGCTTCTTGCAGTAGAAATAGCAGCTTAGTAATAACTGGCTGCCTTGCCTGATTAGGGCTCACATTGACTTCTCCCAGATTCCCAGCCATTGGTGCATGCCCTTTGGAAATGTGGTTGCTGTAGCTAAGGTTGTTCGGGGTGGGGAAACCAGGTCAAAGCATCACAGAGGCTCTGGCACACACACATGTGGCTGCATTAATGGCACACGGAGAGCTGGGTGACGAGGGACAGGCCTCCCAAGAGGGGCAAAATCCCACCTTTCAGAATGTGAAAGAACCCCAAATTCCCAAAAACTGATTGCACAGTGAGAAAAACCCTTTCAGGTGCCAGGTTATGTCCAACAGCTTCCTCGGGGAAAGAAAATTAATGATCACCCTGCTCCTTCAGGGAATGAAGCAGAGAGAACAGAGGCCAGCACCTCTGTGTTATCAGATCAGCTGTTGAAGTACACAAGGCCGTGCCAGGCAACCGCCTCTCCTTTGCATGCTCAACAGAAAATAGATCCTGTACCTATGGCTCTGGTCCAGACAACACCTGCCAAGTGGAAGGAGAGGCTGTTGCTGCTGTGGAGGAGTTGCCTTCATGCACAGATGGGAGAGGCCAGAGGCAGTTCTCAGGCATCTGGTTTTTTCTGGCATTCATTTTTTTCCAAACAAACAAAACACAAGGTCTGTCTCGGCCTTGAAGGACTTACAGCCTTTCACTAGGCAGTGCAGAAAAAGAGACACTGGCTGCAGTGAAAATAATGGCCAGAGTTGAGAGAGTCCCTGGGACCAGAAGAGGACAGACTGTTCTGCTGGGGACTGACCTGGGAACCAGCCTTGAAGTCACTCTAGCTTTGTCAAGCATACTCCTTCCAAAAAACATCCTAGCATATGGTCTCAATTTTCACATGGCTGGTGACATTTCTTCCCTGTATTGCCTGAAGAAAGCTATTTGGATGATTCATCCCCACCATTCATAAATTGCACCAGTTTGGAGTGGTCTGGTTCCCTGGAGCTCTATTTACAGCTTGGTCTGCTGGGCTGTGGAGCTGCTCCATGCCAAATGGAGAAGAGAGCATTCTCTCCAATCGATGGAAAAGTCTGAGTTATGGAGATGTCTCCAGGATTCAAAATCTTCTTTTCTCAGGGCCTATACTGCAGCTGAGGACCCACCTTGGTGACTGCTCACCCATTCCTCTTACTGGGTCACCTGCACCTTGGAAAAATCTGGTTACTGATTGAAGCTCAGATGAGCTTGATGGTTCTAGTTGTTCTCAGTGCTCCTTTGGTGCAAGATGCTATAAACCGCATCTGATCTTTTCCTGCGAGGCCATATCCAAATTTCTTCCTTCTTTGTTAAGGAAACAAAGGCAACCTACCACTGGAATTTGGAAAGGAGGAAGCAGTCAAGCACAAACACAAGCAGCAGAGCTGAAAAGCAACATCAGAGCTGAAAATACAGCTCCAGGTTAGCTCATGACCTCCTGTATATTTCAGAAGAAAAGAGCCTTTGCTTCTGTTTGGCTGGAGGTGAGCTGGGAGGACCCTTACTTAGACCAAGTTGCACAGAACTGGCTCGCAAGTCTCTCTGCTTGCAGCTGATTCTAGGAGGGTATTCCCTCAAGCAGGCAGCCTGAGTGTCAGAAATGCAGATTCCCGGAGGGTGGAGCTGCAGATCCTCCCAGATGGGCGCTTTTTCCAGACTCTGGCAGATCTCTCATTGTGTTAATTGGATAGCTCAGCTGTGGCTGTCTTTCTCCCTTGCTCTTTCTACCCATGACGGGAGAAGATGCTTGTCATCACTGGGGGGCTTTGCTGTAGGGAGCTGGCTGATGCCAAGAAGAGATGAATAACTGCATGTGTTGCGTTAGAATGCCATCATGACTCCACTCAGCAAAGGGGTCACTGAGACACAGAAGACCAAGGGGATCAGTCAGGAGTGACACGAAGTCAATTCCCAGCCCCTTGAAAAGCATGGCTCAAGTTGACAGGTGGCTTAGAGGTGTTCAAAGGAGCTGCACCTTCTGCAGTGTGGCTGTGCAGCTGCAAAGTCTGGGGATCTGAGCAGTGCTTTAATGCTGAGCATGACCATAGTTGTATAAAGACAGAGGAAACCTGAGAGCCTCTGCTGGCTCACCTTGGCATGATATGCAAGCATACTGGCACTCTTTCATCCCAGATATCCATCTGTGATGCAGGATTTTCCCAAGCTGTCTCTAGCTGCAGCTTTGACGGGTTTAGCCCTTCCAGCATGCAGAAGGCAAGAGCAATGAGTGTTTCTGATGTCAGGTTGTGTAACCCAGCATGAGGGGCTTGTCCCAGGCCCTACAATACGAGACCATATTCTCTACTCCAGGAGAGGCCTGCAGCCTGGATCAGTCACCTGCAGATGTCTACCAGACCAGGCATTATTTCTGAGTGTTTGTTGTTTGTTGTTGCCTTGCTGCTGCATTGCTGTCCTGTAGGATATGTCTCAGAAAGCACAATGAATTGAGTGGGATGCTTTCAGCACAAGCTGTAATTCTCATATGGTCCTCCCGGCCCGGCAGCAGCCAGGACTGGCAAAACAGCCAGTGTCCTGCTTCCCCATCTAGTAAGGCCAGGGGTGGACTTTTCCCCCCACAGCTGAGTTGTTCCATGTTGTCAGTGAGCCAGGGAAGGATGGCCAATGCAAGCTGCTGGTCCTCTTGCACGTTCCACAGGCATTACTGTGGCCAAGAGAAGGCCCTCAAAGATCTGTCCTTGCTAGCACATATTGCTCTGATTGCAGAGGGAGATAACTGCTTTCCTTCCTGGCTTCTCCAAAGTGGCCCTGAGTTGCCAGCTGGAGCCATCTCACATGGTGCCAAGCCCCAAAGACAGCTTTGGGTTCCAAGGGTCCTAAGCAGCCTGAGTCTGCTGTGGGTTTTCCAGGTTTGAGAGTGAGTGACCAAGTCCTGTGTGCAGTGCCTGTATTTGGTGAACTAAATTGTTAAATATTAAATCCAGACTGATGCAGAGAAGTATGGCAAAAGTTTTTTGTACTGAACTGTGAAAAAATATTCAATTTCAGACCAAACCTGGATACCTCTTAGCAGACATAACACTCACAAGACAGCTTGGCAGAACAAAAGCCATGTTTCCTTGCAGTAACACCAAAACTAAAAAAAGGAAAAATTACTAAAATGCTCAGTCATCCTGCTATTAACGCCCAGGAGTGCATCCCTGCTGGCTTTATGGCTCACTGTTTACCAGCACTGGGCTGTTATTGCAGGGTATTTAGAAGCATTGAAAGATTTGTGTGTAGCTTCATTGGTTGTCTAAGAAATCTGGTTGGTCACCAACTTAAAAGTTACTGTGTGTCTGCTATGATTGCTCGCATGGCTATAAAGCATTCAAGAGATAATTGTTCTGGTCCCTGAAGTGAAGTTCTTCTCCTGCTGAAGTCACTGCAGAGCAGTGGAGGGTGTGGTAGATTTATTTGGTTTTAGTTTGCCTCCTATTGTGACTTGATCTGCTAGGAGACAGCTTCTTGGAGAAAGTAAAGCTGGACTGTGACAGTCCTCAGCCCAAGAGGGAGAGCTGTTCCAATGCCTCCTAGCCCAGTGACCAAGTGAGCAATGGGTGGAAGGTGCCATATCACCTACAGCTACCCTGAACCCTGGCCTGCAACACCATCAAGGACACATTCTGCCAAGCTCATGGATGAAGAAACACTGCATTTCTGATGGTCGCTCAGATGCCAATAAATCACAGCAAGTAGGGAAATGCAGGAGAAGCAACACCTGCCAGGTGTCCAAGGGAACACCATGTGAAAGGGGAATGGTTGTAAAACCCTCAGTGGACTGGAGAAGGCTATTATATTTCTTCCTATGAAAGTGTCTCCATAGCACTGGAGTGTCACCACAAAAACACTGAGGAATTACACTCCTGCTGATAATGCTCCAGTTTTGTTCTGGCAGTGGCCATAATGATGGCAAGCAGATGCAGGAGATCATGAGTTCCCTACTGCTAAATACTGAGTGTTGGGAGGGAAACTGGGGTCTATTTTGCTCAGATTGGAAGGTGGACTATAGGTCAGTTTAGGCCTTTGACTCCTGACAGCAGGGTTTTCCAGCAATTGTATTGGGAATATGGCTCTATACTTTACTGCAGGATACCTTGGAGGATGGCAAGTACCTTGCTGTATGCACTTAGCAGCTGCTCCCTTGCCCCAAACTACACAGATATTAGGACTTGCCAGCCTTGAAATATTTTTGTCCTGTGACTGCTTACCTTGTACCCCCATATCTGTATGTCCTGAATCTGGCCAGGCTGGAAGAAACCAGGTGCTTTGGTAAGATTACAACATTGCACAGAGTCCTTTGATTCCTGAGGACCATGTCTTTTCCCCTAGGAGAGTGGTGCAGCCCTGGGATAGGGCACAGATATGTGGTGGCATCTCCATCATTGAGTTCATCCACATGGATGAGGCCTTGAGTGACCTCAGTTAGCTGTGAGAGTGGTTTTGCTTGGAGCAGACATCTTAGAGACCTCCTCCCACTTGAGCTTGTCAAGGATTCATTAGGTAGAAGACATCACCATGGTCTCAGCAAGACTCCCACACCACAAATAGTGGAAGCTATAAAAGCGTTTATATGTGTTTCACCCTCTTCTTATGCCTTTTAAATATATTTCTCCTGAGTTATGGAGTTAGAGCCTTCCCTCCTCCTGAGACTGCATAGCAGCATCAGAGCAGAGAAGAGATCTGTGACTAATGCATGGGCTGGAAGGGCTTGCCCATATCCCATTCCAGGAGCCAAAGTACTTAAATTGGTGACTGGTCTGACTTATCTGTGCCAAAGGAACAGGCCAGCTGCAATTATTTCTCCACAAAGACACCCTTTTTCTTTCTTTAAGCCTTGTGTAAATGTCAGTAACGAGTACTTAAACACAGCTAACTGTTTGGCAGGGTACCCCTCCAAGGGGGAGGAGGATAAAGACAGGCTAGGCAGCTTCTCTGGCTGCAGAGTGGCAGAACCTTGCTGGGCCAGAGAAGCTGGTTTGAGGCTTAGTTCCATCAAAAAAAACCCCCAAGGACATGAATATGGTTTATTGCAACAGTTTAGAGCCAGCTGAACTGCCCAATAGGAGCAAGTCTGTGGAAACACCAGGGGAGTTTGGGAGCATCGCAACCCAGCCTCATGCTGCTGGCTTTTTGGCAAAGCTCTGTGCTGCTTCCAGGGGTACAGGGTGCTCTTGGTGCTGCTGAGAGTTGTGTCCTCAGCACAGCCTCCTCCCACTACACACAAGTGCCCTTCCTGCCCCCTGTGACCACACAGGCTTGTGGAAGACATTGTGAAATCAAGCTGATGCTTGAGTCTGGTGATGGTTACATGGGAAACATCATCACGATGTGTAAGAGAGACAAGGGCAGTGCCCTGACAAGGGAGACACTACAGAGCAACAGGGAACTCCATGGGACATGCTGAAATGTAAGCCACATTTATCCCTTGCCTTGTGGTCAAGAGACTTCTCCCCAAAGGCCCAGTCTCTTAGAGAGGCTCATTTGCTGATGCTTTGTGGAGAGGAAAATGAGGAACAGTTGACTGCTGTTGGGAAATGACACGCTCTAGTTTCCTCCCCTCTTATGCTGCCCTCCATTAGCAAGGCAGACACATCTTCCACAGGTCACTCTCCACTGCAGCTGTCTCTAAGAGCTACATTTGAAACCAAAGAAAATGCTTTGCTGCTGGACCTAACTTATCTGGACACATTTACACTCCCATGATTTAGAAGAGACATGTTTCTTATCCTCTGCATATTATTCCATTCTGAGCAGTTGTTCCCAAGAGCATCCCCCCACGGGTCCCTGTGGCAAACATCTGAAGCAAGAATGTGGGGTGCTCATACAACATTTTGGACCCTGCTCTGCCAGGATGCTGGTGCAGAGAGCCTACATCCTGCCTTTGTCACTATATCCAGGACCTGCAATCCAGTGTGCTCTAAAGGAGGCTGCTGTGCCAGCAGTGGTTCAGCAGAGCTGCTCCCCTGTAGGAGAGCATCCCCAGGCCAGTGGGAGATTGGCAAAGCGAGTTGGATGTGGAGAAGGGGAGTACTTGCCCTCTTCTCCTTGACCAAGCTGTCCCTGGAACACAGACTTTGGAAACCTGAATCTCCAAACACAGCCAAGATCAACATGATACCACAGTTTAGTTATCTCTACCCAGAGGTGGCACTGAAAAACCTCAGGATACAGAGGCTTGGGAACTTCAGAGAAAAGTGGTTGGGAGAGGGGGTTGAATGGCACGAGCATTCTAAGAAATCTTTGTATATTAACCAGCAAGTACACAATCACACCTGCCACCAAGGGCTTCATAAATGCAGCAGCTGCAATGTCTGTATCATCTAGCATATAACACCTGATCATGAGGTAAAAAACCCCAGAGCTGAGCCCTCTTGGCCCTTCTAGTGCTTGCACCATCTCCTCAGCTGCCCTAGACGCCTTGAACTTCCCTTATGTCCTAAACTGAAACTGTCCTCATGTGGGGTTTTCAGCCTCAAGGCTGTTACAGGAAATGTCTGGCTGCTGTTTTCTCATTTTCTCACGAGCTTGGGCCAGCATTCAGATGTGAAAACAGCCCTGGCCAAGCCACCCCAAGCACCTGGCGATGTACTGAGGCAGGGGCACAAAAACCTTTAAAAAATAATTTTTTTCATGCAGCCAGAAAAAACAATCCAATTACCTTTTAAAAGATGTTGTATGCTTGATTTAAAGAACCACAGTGGTAAAAAAAGTCTGAAGCATTTTTAATAGTGCTTCACAATAGTTGTTTAGACATGGAGGTGACAAAGAATTTGTGGAGAAAAGGGAGTGGCAAAGGGCTGCCAAGAAGGTGAAGCCCTTTGCCTCATGCTGCTGTCAGGCAGGGGGTTACGTGCAGGGCTTGTATCTTACCCACTGCATGAGAAAAATTGCACGTAACTTTCCCCCGCCCCCAGCACACTCTTCAGCCTTTCCCTTGTCCTTTTTTCCAGGACCCAAGTGCTCATAGCTGGAAGAATCCCACCACAAAGACAGTGCCAGAAGGGCCTCTGGACACAAACAGCAGTGGGTGTCAGCCAAGGCAGACTGCCCTGAGCCGCAGGGGAGTAAATAATCACAGGCAAGAAACACCATGCAACAACCTTTTCCCAGGTGCATGCGGGTCCCATATTCCTCTGACAAGGGGAGCAGCTTCACCCCACTATGTCAGCATGCTTGGTTTTGTGATGCAAATACTAGAGGAAGGACCACGAAACTAAAAGCTTTACCTTACCCAGCTGCTACAGAAAGCAAAACAGCCTGTAAAGAGAGGTTTGGTTTTTTTTTATGACAGCAGGAGACTTGGAAAGAGCCACAATCAGAAGGTGCTCGATTTTATCCCTACAGAGCAAAGGCCAAGCTCACTCTCTGCCAGACTTCGCAGTAAGATGGGAAGCACTCCCTACAGAGCCGCTCAAACCAGCACACACCAAGGCAAACACATCCTCTCCCCTTCCCCCACAGCTTTTCACCTTACCTCATCTGCAAGCGGCAAAACCCACCCAACGCAGTAGTTGATTGTTTGAAATAGAACACCTTGAGGGCATCACCGAAGCTCCATCTTTGTGGTTAAAGCCAGGTCAAATGCCGAAAGCAGCCCTGGCTAGCATTTACACCAGCTGTTCCCTTTCTGCAAAGAGGCATGTTTCCCGCCAGTGTTTCTTATTGCAGTGACAACAGGGACAATTACTTTGACGCAAAGAAGGGTCTAACTTTCATTTGATCCTGGTACTAGAAAAGAGCCTGCCCCCCTTTCTGCAACACCTCTCCCAGCACCCATCACACCCAGTACACAGGCAGAGAGTAAAGCACTGATCCTACATCAAGCCGGGGTGGGGGGAAGGGGGAGAACGAAGACTGACTCAAAACAAAAGCAGAAAAACACGAAAAGGCTGTTCCTAGCACTGCAAGCAGAGGAAGAGCGAAGAGTGGTTCAGGAACACTGATTAGCGGGGAAACCTAAGAGCACAGAGAAAAGGGAATACTACTCCCTCCCGGGGCTCCTCCCATCCCAGGGCTGCATAGGCAATGGAAGCATTTGAGTTGGCAGGAAGGCAGCAGGAATAGGCAGCTCTTTCCTGTTTCGGGCAGCAGAATTCAATGTGAATGTGTGCTCCTCCCTGCCAATGGCCACTTGCAGGAAGCTGGACCCGCGTCCAAATCACCTCCCCAGCCCCATGGGTGCTTAAATAAGATGATGGCAAGATACACGGCCAACATATTGTTCCACCTTTATTTTAACAATCAGATAAAAACAGAACCATACTTTTAAAAGAGTCATTACATGGCAATTATAAAGTGCATTTTCCACTTGAATGTTGTGTACAAAAATATCTTTTAAAAACAAACATGCAAAACATCCTACAAGGCACTTCCAAGCATAGAGCAAGGAGAGCAACCCCCTCACTTCTATGTTCACATTGGCAATGGAAAAAGGGAAAAGGGGAAAGGCCACAAGTAGTATTTTTAAACTGCTATTGGTTAAACAGTCAGTTCCCAACCTAGCTTTTACTTATGACACTGCTCTTCTAGCTTATATTCCGTGTTCCTCCCTAAGCACGCCTGATGCACAGCCTGAAAACAAGCCTGTAAGGAGATACCACCATCCACAGCACCCCAGACCCACATGCCTTGTTTTGGCTCACAAACAGCTCTCCACAGGCACAAGAAGGTGCCAGGAGAACACGACTTTTCTACAGTCAGTGTCTTACAACATTAACACCATACACTAAATAAATAAAAACTATCAGTGTCACTCAAACTTGCCTTAAGTTTAAAACCAAGCCAAGCTAGGCAACAGTCCCTTCCAGAGAGACCAGACACAGGCTCTAAGGACTGACTTGGGAAGCTGTTTGAACAGAGGAACCAAGCCTGATGAGCTCTGGGCTAGCAAGTACATTCACCACCTCGACTAAGTGATCAGGCACAGTGAAGACATATATGGATTTTGTATTTTGAAAAAGCAGCAGTTGAAGGCCAGCTATTCTTCCTGCAAGCTCTTGTCCCTTTTAATATCCAACAGTGATCCCAGTATCCCTTCCAGGTTAGAGGAAAACAGCTTGTAAGTATTTATACAGTAGTCTCCAGAATTAAAAGCTATGTTAGCAAAGTTAAGTAGTCTAGCCTGTTGCTTCTCTCCAGCACATTCAGGCTACTAGAGGCACCCAAAATTATATAAAGCTTATGCACTAGAAAAAGTAGTATTCCCTTGACCTCTGTTTCTACAAACTGTTCAGCACTCTCCCTTTGAGCTGAGGGATTAAGTTATTCTGCTCAGTTAGCACCCAAGAAGCTTTGAGGGGCTGTTTGGCACTGCCAAGCTCACCACCTCAGCACACATCCAGAAGACAAGCCACCTCTTCAATCACAGGGATGGCTCATGTCTGTGATCTGCCTCACATGCAGGGGTGCTGTCAGGATAACCCCACATCTCACTCTCCTCACAGCTAGTTCTTTGCATAGGTGGGGTGAGCCACTTTTTATGGTCAGCCAAGCAAAGTCTGGGCATTTGCAGGTCAAACTAGCAGGTGCTGCTCCAACAGCGAGGGAAGCCCAGCACATTCATCCAGGATAGCCACAGCACCCTCACATGCGAGCAGTGCCATGCCTTTAGCTGCCAAGCAGTCCACAGCACGGAGTAACAAACCATTACCAGATCTTAAAAGCAGCATCAGTTCCAAAGCCTGTTCATCCCAAAGCATTGCTGGGATCACACACACCACCCCTTTCTCAGTCAAGGCACTTCCACCACAGTAGGTACACAACAGTCACCTTCCTATACAGGACATGGCATAAACACAGCCATGTGGTCTGTTTGTGTTTAGCTCCTGTAACACCTGAGCAGAGTACGCTGCACAGGACCCTGGGCCCCAGCTGGACAAAACTCTGTTTTACCGTCCACAGGAGAAGGAAAGGCATTTCCAGGGTCCAGCACAGCCAACTTCAGATGTCCATCAAGGAGAAAAAGCATCACTGATCACTTGTGATTAAAGAAACAGGAAGGTTTTGAAGAAGGCAGTCAAGGATGTCAACCCACAGCTGTGTTACAAGCACCACACAGCTACAGCTGATCTCTATTTTTGGTAACACCAATGGTATGAGAGTTTTTCAAGATCATCTGATATAACAACTGGTGACTAAGCATATCAGATCCTCTTCCACAGGCACATCTCCTAATACGGCAGGCTGTAGGGCCACACTTCCTGTCATCACATTGCATTTTCACTTCCAAAACATGCTTTCTGCTTCCAGTAGGAAGGGCCTCACTACAAGGATACGTGCAAAGAAAGGACTCCATTCCTGGCAATCCAACCACACTATTTCCTGACAAGCACAGGCTGGCTTTGCAAGGGGAACCCTGCAGCTGTAGTAGAGCCCACTAACAATATAATACTAGGACATATTTTAAAAGAGCCTTTTAATACTAGGCAGGCAATACAAAGCAGCCACCACTACATAGCTTGGGCAGGCAATATAAGCACTGTAGTGTTTCCCTGGACACTGGCAACTTTACTGAAGAGGAAGAAGAAGTGCTGAAGAGACATGAGCAGTGCCTGGTCCTCTGATCGTCTGGAGAGCCAGAATTGCTTCTCTGATTATAAGCCCCCTGCCAGCAGAGCACTGCACATCTGGTTTTGCTGGGAGGCTTATGCTAAGCTACACAGAGACATACTTCTTCCACCTATTCATACACCTGTGTTCAGACCAGCCCCAAGGCCTGCAGACACACCAGCAACAGTTAGTCAACCTGGGCTTTGTCCTTGGGTCAGTAGTAGGGCCCAAGCTTCTCGTAGCCTGAATAACTGGGCCACTCAGGAAAGAGGCCATAGGAGCACCGGGGGCTCCCAAACCGGTCAAATGCACTGCCAAAGTCAGGAGCCTGTGGGGGACGGACAGCTTCCTGGGCAGACTTCAGTTCTGACCGTATGATCCTGTAATTTGTGCCTCTGTTGTTGTCCCAGTACACCTTCCCATTGCACTCAAAGGAAATGGCAAACTCGACTCTTTCATGTGATTGAATTCCCTCAGGCAAGCTGATGTCAAAGGAAAACGTGTCCTGATCTGACCCTCCATACATATCCTTGACATACTGGCATGGGTGGTCTACAAAGCTTTTCCAGGTGTCAAACGTCATCCGGATCTTCACAGTCTTTTCAAAAGCGAGGTTCTTTACCTTCACCATTCCCACAATAGATCTCTCCTTTAGCATACAGTTTTCCAGACAGACACAGTCTGTCTGGAGGCGGTTTCTGAAGTCCAAGTAGTCTACAGAGGGCTGAACAAAATCCAGGACAAAGCTGTCCTTCTCCACTGTTGTCAGACCCACAATGTTGTCTATCAGCTCTGTGATGTTGAAAGGAATATCTAGCGGATCTTCAAACTCTGAGAATACCTTCACCATTGTCAGAGCAAAGCCTCTGCTATCTGCAAAGGACACCCTCTTCTTCACTTTGTTGTGTGTGAAGGAGTTTGCTGCCTCTTCTGGTCCATTCAGTGCAGGCTTGCTGCTCAGCTGGATGCAGGGTCGCAGTGGCTTGCTTGGCTTCGGAGCGATTTTGCAGGCGCACTTCTCTCTTCGCAAGGGTGAAGGGCACAGGTACAGCTGCATTGCTACGTCCACAGCCATTGCTTGCTTGTGAGGGAAATAGTCTAATACTCTGGAAGATGAGAAGAAGGGTCAGTTGATGCTAGAAAAGTACTTCAATAGGAATTTTGTCAGACAATTGATATACCACTTCTCCCCAGCCATCCCAAATAAGCCTGCTTCTTAATTAAAGGCAGGTACTTGCATGGTGTGATTTATAGACATGGTGAGAAACACACTACAGCAGAAGAGGCAGGACCAGAGCCTGTTGTGTCCTTGAACAACATCTCTTCTAACTGCTACAGGGATAGAATCACCCTTTGAAGGCACACACAGGCACTGCCCTACTAGGCTAGCAATAGCAGGCTCTAAAGCATTTCCAATCCAAAGCAAAGCCCATGCCTCAGTCCTGCTAATGCTCACAAAACCCACAGATGATCAAATTTCAATGCTACATAAAGCAATATTCCTGCTGGGCTCTCCTCCCTCCAGGAGGGATTTTCTCCAGGGCTTCACAAGATTTTGTAGGAGTACAAACTCAGTTTATCACAAGCTGCTGTACAGAACTGACTTCACCTCTCATAAAACCCCAGATGTCAGCCAAAAAGCACTCGTTCAGTTCAATGACACACTTTGCTCATCACTGTTCCCCAAAACTGCTCCATCCAAAGTGCCTGCAAGTAGTACTGTAAGGATAGCAACAGTCTGACACAGCACTAGGGCACAGGCTTAGCCAACACTGCTCTGGAGCTTTCTTCCCTCTACTCCACTTTAAAACAAATGTCAGCTCATAAGGCACATCAGCCAGTTTTATCTCCAGCACAGACTCTGCACCTCAAGCCTCCACAGTGTTTGTGCTAAGCCCCTGGAAAACATCCATACAGCCACAGGGCTCTGCCAAACACAACTCACCTGCCCGGGGTTCGCTGAGGCTTGGGAAGCAAGTCCTTCTCCCAGAAGGCACAGCCCATGTGCCCCTCCACTACAGCCTCTCCTCCAGCACCCAGCCCATTCCTCCAGGGATGCAGTAACATCTCTTTCTCCATGCATCCATTATAGGGCAGCTCCCAGCTGGCACTTTACCAGATATAGCCCTGGCATTGCCTCTGCAGCCAGGCAACTCCCAGAACACTGCACCCATCACTCCTGCCCCTACACTGACATTCAGATGGATGCTTTTGGCAGACTCTTTTTGGCCTGGCTCTGAATAAATTGCTGGAGGGATTTATCACACACATCCCCCTTAAGTCAACTGCATTGCAGATGACTTTAAACACAGAGTATTCCCTTAATAAAAATCCTGCTTGGCTGCAGGCCAGGCTTCAAAGCTGCTCCCACCACACAGAGCAGAATGAGCCAGCAGCAGTAGCAGTGACCACTGGCCTTGTAATGCAGCAGAGTTGTGGCTGCCAAAGCCATGCACAGCCAGCTCTAGTACTTCATTGCTGCTCCCATGCCAAGAAAAAGCAAGAACCACACTCTACAATTCAGTGATTTAGCCTCCCACCCTGTAACACCAACACAGCAGCTCTGAGCAGGCTTTCACAGCTTCCATTCAGCAAGGCTATCTGTTTACTCAGAGCACATGTGCCAAGGCTTGCATCCCAACACACCCACCAGCCAACTCCTGCAGTGCCTCCTTTCAGCTCAAGGGCAGCTGCACATGAGAGACACATCAGATCTACCTGTCTGCTAACACCGTTCTGCTCATCTCCGCCTGGTTTTGCCAAGTTTTTGTTCATACACACTTTATATAGGTCATTTCCTCCTTTAAATTAATGCAGCCTCCAATGCTTCTCCTCTTACTTGGGTCAGTTTCATCTGCATTGCATCTTTACCCAGGGAAATTTATTCAGCTGAATCCCTGTAACTCCTGAGAAGTCAGATTTCATAGTGAGCCTTGGTTATTCACAGTCTTAGAATGAGGAGGCATAAAATACTCAGCCCAACAGCATTACTTGGAGTTTTCCAAGCTAAAAACTACAGCAAGAGCTTTTCATAACCAGCTATGTGAGTGAGCTCTGTGCTTTTACGAACTGCCTTTCCAGCTCATTTAATATCCCAGACAACTTTTTCTGCACTTGAGAGCTGGCTGATGCCCAGCGCTCAGCCAGAGGCAGGTTTCCCCTTTTGGGGCTGATGAGGGTTTTCTTGAACTTCAGGTACTTTGAAGGTGGGAGCAGGGATATAGTTTTGGGAGCTCATGCAGGCAAGAAAGCTCAAGGAAACAAAAGGTGCAAGGCAGGGAGCCCTATGCAGGTACAGGGGCCAATTCCTTTCCCTCTCCCCTTAAAAGGGGAACAAACTTGACTCTGCCTCCGGACTCGTTCCTGTAGCTTTACCCTCTTCTGAAAAGCATGTCTGTTGCCACTCAGTCCTCCCTCCTGTCATTCCGCGAAGCAGCATTAAGCCATAGCCAATGAATTACTTACAACTCCATCACCGAAGCCCTCCGGTTGCCTCCGCTCTGCTTCCCACGCCACCTGGGGACAGGTGGCCCCTCGCACAGGGCTGGGCGTGCAGCGCTTGCCGAGCCAAAGCTCGCAGCCGTGACACGCTGCGGGCTGAGGCAGCGCTCGGACGCTCCGCACCCCCTCCTCCTCCTCCCCGATCCGGGGGGCCGGGCCGCTTCCCGCAGGCACTGCCCGGGCGGTGCTCACTCGCCAGAGCCCGCCCCCTCCGCAACACCAGCCCCACCGCGCCGCCCACACCCCGGAGAGGCAGCAGGAGAAGCGAGCCCCGCGGTGCCGCCCCGGCGCTACCGCTCCCGGCTCAGCCGGGGGGGGCAGGAGCCGAGCCGCAGGATCCCCTTCTCCCCCAGGAACAGAACCGCTCCCGGGGAAGGCAGAGAGGAGCAGCACCAGCGGCGGGCGAGGGCAGCGCGGCCGTACCTGGTGCAGTGCATGGGGCCGGTCCGACAGCACCACCTCGCCCCGCGCGCGGCCCCGCGCCGGCCTCTTAAGGGCGCCCGGCCCCGCCCCAGGCAGCAGCGACCAATCAGCGCGGCCCGAGCGCAGGCGACCGGCACGCGAGGGGCGGGGCGGGGCCGGCCCGGGGGGCGGGGCCGCGGCTCCCGTGTGGGGGGAACCTCCCTGAGCGGCGGCTGGGCTGCCGTGTGAGGGGAACGTCCCTGAGCCAGCGCCGGGGCTGCCGTGTGGGGGAATCTCGGCGAGCAGCCCCGCCACTCTCTCCCACGGCAGGACAAGCTCGTTGTGGTAGAAGTGATGAGCTCAGTGCCAGACCTCGGCTGCCTCCAGTCCCTCACTATCTGCCGGCTCCTGCACCAGGTTGCTGTCCCGGTGTGTCCAGAATCACAGAATCAGTTTGGTTGGAAAAGACCTCTGAGATCATGGAGTCCAACCTATGACCAAACACCACCATGTCAACTAAATCACAGCACCGAGTGGCACGTCCAGTCTTTCTTTAAACATCTCGGGGAGGGTGACTCCACCAACTCCCTGGGCAGCCCATTCCGATGTCTAATTACCCTTTCTGTGAAGAAATTCCATCTAATGTCCCACCTAAACTTCTTCTGGTGTAGCTTAAGACTATGTCCTCTTGTCCTGTTACTGGTTACCTGGGAGAAGAGTCTCCTTTCAGGTACTTGTAGACAGTGATTAAGGTCTCCCCATAGCCTTCTTTTCCCCCAGATCCCCCAGCCTCTCCTCAAAGAACTTGTGTCCATCACCTGCCTTGTTGCCCTTCTCTGGACCCACTCCAGAACCTGAATGTCCTGCCTGAATTGAGGCGCCAGAACTGAGAAGGGCAGAGGAGGTTTTCCAGGTGCCACAAGTAAGCAGATAAACCCACGGGAATGTGCTCCTGAGACAGGAAAGGCTTTTTGGGGCACCAATCTTCCTGTCTGAGCTGGCCCAGGGTGTTTGGCTGCTCGGGGCCAAGTGGGGTGGAGGGTAACTCTCACACTCATATCTTGTGGCCACAGCCCCAGCGTTGTACTGACCCAGGGTAGAAATCTCCAGAGGATACTCAAAAATCTGCTTTGCTGACAATACTTACAATGTGCAGTGGAAAAAAATGCTTTTTTTGTAGAGGCGGTTTCCCTCCATGAGGAAAAAAACACCAAAAAGGCCTGCCTGGCAAGGAGATCAGCTCCACGGGAATCCCTATCTGGCACATGTGCAGAGCTGGAAAGGTGTTTCCAACATCCTGAAAACATCTGCCAGGTGAGTCGGTGCTCTGTCATAGACCCCCTCTGCTTTGCAGGGCCAGCTGGGCCAAGGGGTCTTCCAAGCTGTTCTCCTGCTTCCAGTTCCCATTTCTGTTCCTTTGGGCTGCTTCTGAGTCCATGTCAGCCCAGCGCCCAATGTCCTCAGTAATGTGGAAAGTGTGCATGGAGCTGGCCTCCCTGTCGGCGGAGTGGCTCTATGGACAAATGCCGCCTCCATGGGCAAGCAGCAGAGGCTGTAAAGCCTGCTGGAAGGTAGGGATGGTGCATTTACCTTCTCCCTGTGGTAGCAGGGGGATACTTTTTGTGCCACATCTGGCCTCTAACTGCACAGCTGCGAGCAATGCTGCTCACTGTCACTTTCCTTACAGACCAGAAAAGCAGGATTGAAATGTCAACATTTGTTTTCCATTAACTTGTGGAAACACAGACAGCTATTGTTAAAGCTGGAGACTTCCTGCTGGAAGCTGCCGTTTAATAAACTTACAACTCTGCAAGGCAAAAGGGTTTTGTTGGGGGAAAAAAACATGCTTTTTTTGTTTCATAAACTCTTTTTTGATAAAAGCAATGGTAATATTTAAAGTTGGGGAGAGAGCTGAAAGATGTATCCATTGCAGGAGCGTTGCAGACTTACAGTAATATTTCATGTGCTGAGGGTATGGTGGGATTTTAGCATGTGTTACTTAATGACAGGGTTTACAACAGGAATGAGAGTACCCATGTTCAGATTTCCCCAGGAGCAACAGACAGATATGGGATAAGGTGGTCATGGCCCATGGACCTTCTCCAGTGCTGTCCCCCTTTCTCCAGGGTAGAGCTACTGCACTCTGGCTCAGCGTCACTACTCCAGAGAGCTTTGGGTGGAAGTGGTGGGCTTAATGGGATGAGCCCCAAAACTGGTGGAAGCCCCGACCTGACTCACACTTGTCACTCTGGTTCACCACAAGTTTCTCCTGTGGGTTGCTGGCAGCTCGGTACCACAGAGGTGCCGAGGGACAGAGATGCTGGTTCACCTCTGTGCTGTGTGGGCTTTGCCCAGCCAGCCCCCAGCGCCAGGCATGGAATGCACACAAGGTGGCTTGGGGTGCATTTCTGCCCCTGTTTGCTGTGAGTGGGCCAGGGTGTTTCACAACTGTGGCTCGGTGTTTGCCCCTGAAGCAAAGGTAGGTGGAAGTCTGGGCAGGGCGTTGTGGCAGACTGTGGACACAGGCTCTTATCTCTGGGAAGCTGAGATAGTGGCTATATTTAGCTCAGTGCTAGGCCCTTGTGCAGTGGTCTTTGTGATTTCCCCACAGCTTTCCACCCCTCCTGCCCTGCTGAGGGATGAGAAGAGCTTGCTCCTGGCATGAGGAAGAGGCACACGTTGCTTCTCTCTGGGGGAGTGTTGTAGTCCCATCCACGACAGACAGCTCTGGAAGGAGGGTCCCACTCTCCCATCATGTCTCACCTGGGTTTTCTTCCTCATTCAATGAGTACTTACCCCAGCACATCCCGGTACAGGACATGGTGGCTCCTGCACCTCTTGGGTGCAGCCCTGTTGGTTTGCTGCAGGAGGGGAGGCTGAGCTTCTCCGCCCCTCCTGAGGGACCCTCCTTCCCCTGCCATGCTCCCTCAAGAGCCATTTCAACCAGCAGGCTTGAGTAGATTCTCAGGGACCCTTCCTGGTCCTGCCAGCTCCTCAGTGCCCTACTGGAGACATGGGTGGATGGAGCATCTTCTCCTCCCTGCTGGGAACCTGCAAGTTGCTGCGACAGCTCGGCTTCCCAGCAGCTGGCCAGTGGGCAGCCTCAGCAGGAAAGGGGAGAGGGGCCAAGGGTGTTGTGCAATGTGTCCACACCACATCAGGCTGCAGGGCCAAGGCTCAAGGGCGAGGGCTGTAAACCAGTGGAGTGTTTGATGTAACAGGGAGCTGTGCAGTGGCTGCTGCCATGGGGCACCCTATCCCATACCTCATGCCCTCTCCCAAATCAGCAGCCCCTTCCCAGCCCTTTTAGGTTCCATGAGACTCGACAGCTGATGGGGACAGCCCCAGTGAGCATCCTTGCTGAGCAAAAGCAGAGCAGGGCTTGGCTGCAGAGGTCAGCTGGCCAGTGGCCAATGGTCAGTGTCTGCACTTGCTGGCCAGCCAGCACTGACAGCCCCTTGGCTAGCTATGGCCCATGTGACAGAAAGCTGCAGGAAACATGGATTCCCTCACCATCAACTTGGTAACTCTCACCATCTTCTGTAACTGTGTGCTGAAGCCTAATGTGTTGCATGGGAGTTCCTTGTGCTCCCAGGCCCCAGAGCAGCTTCTCTAGTGTCAGAGCAAACACAGCTTCATCAAAGGAAAGACTTGAGAAGTCCTGTCGGGTGATGGAATTCCATTTCTTTTTCATAGGTCTCAAACTCCTGTGTCTGTCCCAGGCAGTTAAGCAAAGAGCATTCGATGTGCCCCAGTATCAAAGGAAATCCCACTCTTGGCTGAGGTTCTTGACTGTGCTTTGGGGAGCTGTACTCCAGGGCACAGGCCCCACTGCTTCTCCTGCCCAGAAATGAGGAGTTGCTTCAATATACTGGCTGCAGGCCTGATGTGGGGTATTTATCTTGGCATGGCTCCCTTTGGATCTTGTGTGCACCCATGGTCAAACACCCTGAGAAATGTGTACTCTGCCCACTGAAGACCGTGGCATCTCTTCCAGCCCAGCATGCACAGCGAAGATGGTGTGGGGCCAGATACAAAGCCCGGCCAAGATACAAAGTGCTGTAGAGAAAGACTGGCTATTACAAAACTGTGGTTCTTAATATAAAAAATGCCCAAAAAGAGAGACCTTGAAAATACTTGCAACAAGAGGGAAATTATGGGAGAGTGAATGAAGGCAAATTAGCTAGAATAAATGCTTTAAAGAAAGCTACTACTTAGAGAGAAAAAGGGGAATGGGCTTTCAGCAAAGGAAGAGCTCAAAGGGCAGCACAAGGAGACAAATGACAGTAGAGAAACCAAGTGACAGGCAGACAGGAACAACAAAGAGAGAAGTCCTTGGCCTGGCATACAAGGTTCTTGTTGAAAATGTTGTATCAGTGCTAAGGTGAGGCTGGATACCAAGTTTAAAAAAATCTCTTCCTCAGAGACTGGGACCCAGAGGGGGTGAGTCCCTGCAGGAAGAGAATGGTACCTCCTGCTTTTTCAACATATATAATGTTCTTTTCAGAGAGCTGCTCAAGCACCTTGCCTTGCTGCAGTCTACAGAATTCATTCCCATCAGTAAGGTTCTGGAAAAATCACAGCAATAGAAAGGAGGCTGGTTGTCTGTCCCAAGACTGCATAAAGCAGTGCAACAACTGTGTACCTATCCTTACTGTTTTTTTCTTGAGAGGATCCCTTCCTCTAGTGAACATGCACTGTGGAAATGTGTGGCTTGAAACTTTTCTTTGTTATGCTTCAGCTGTTGCAGAGAAACATGGTGGTTTTCCATGCCTTCTGCTGTTTGTTTGAACCCCTGAGTACCTGGTTGTGCAGATCATACCTGTAAAAAAAAAAAAAGGCTGTAAACAGGAAGGAAGAAAGGAGCATAAAGACACAGCTTGGGCTAAAACCAAATCCTCCAAATTCTCCATGTGCTCTTGCGGAAGAGACACAGCAAGGGCTGGACTGGAGTGGCAAGAGTATGAAAAAGAATTTGGGCTGTTTCAGTGGATATACTGGTGTGATTGCAAATCCAGAGGGATGTTCAGCTCCTCTCAGGCAACCTGAATCAGCCCAGCTGCACTGACAGCTTGTGTTTTTAAGCCGTATAGGTATCCAACTGGCTGAACTTGAACCTGCCCTAGATGCATAAGTCATAGTGAAGCAATGTATATTTTAACTTTAGTGCCCTACAAAATCTGCAAACCTTATTTGGTGGGGCAGGTGCCTTGGGAACTTGTGTGTATCCAGGCTTGGGGACTCAGAGGGCTTATCTTTGTGCAAGAGACTGTGCTTTGCCTGAAAGCCAAATATGCTGATGAACGCTGGGAGAGAAAAAGCCAGACTGAGGAGTACATGTAGTTCTTGATGATAAATATGATCCTAAGCTCCTTTCAGGGGTTCATACCCTTCAGCTGAGCCTCTCTGAGTATCCAGACTCTCTGCTGCAGCAGAGAATGGTCCATCCCTCCATTAAGCATTTAGTCTCATCTGAAGATTAGTGTCAATGAAAGATGGGATCGGTTGCTTTCTGGACTTGCCTGTCTTTGTGTATTCACTATAGAGAGAATCTGAAAATCTGCAGGAACAAGATGCCTGACTTTTAAACAGTGTCCTGAGAAAATGCCAAAGGCAATGTCAGTGGTAAAGGCAAAAGCTTGGGCTGCTGAGGAAGGAGATCAGCTGAAGCTACTCCAGTAATCAGTCTTCTCATTTCTTGAAAATGTTTTTCAAGTGTAATCTGGCCTTTTTATTTGGAAGTTTTACTTTAATCCCAAGTAGACGGAAGTTATATTCAAGGATTTTTACCCAATTAATCAGAATCTTGAATTTTCCTTCTTGCAGAAACTAACTGCTAGCAAAAATTACCCCTCTCTGGGCATCATGTACTTCTGAAGCTGCACAATAAGTGCTACTATGCAGGTCACTTGAGATCCCAGCTTTGGAGCATACAAATGCCTCCAATGTCTGCAGGTACCTTGACATTGCCTTGTCTCCTGAGTACTTAGGATCCAGAGACCCTGCCTGATTTTACAAGATACAACTAATCTCATCTCCACCTCACAGGATTATGCACAGCGTCTTTGCACTACAGCAAGGACTTTTAAACTTAGATTGGATGAAGCAGAATTTAGGAAATGTGCCTGCAGACAAGAGGCACACCCAGGGCAGGAATAACTCTAACGGGATCTGGAAAGCAGGGTAACTATTCATAGGAAGGCTGCCTCTGTCGCTGCTTGGGGAGGAGGGAGTCAGACCATCGAATGGAACGGGAAGCAGTGTTCCAGTGCTGACAGCTGGGAATAGCTCATATCCCAAGCCTATGGAGCCTGCGAGCATTTTCGTCTGTCTCTTTCAGCTCTCCTCCTCCTCTAGTCTTTGCTCATCTCATATTACTGATCTTTCCAGCTTCCTTCAGCAGCAGCTATTGAGCCCTGCTGTGGCTGAAAACCAGAGTAAAGAAAATGCAACCTCCTCCCAAAAGTAAGACAAACTGCTTGGTGTCCCTCAAGTTTCCCTGAATGCTACTGATTCCTGAGCAGAAATTGAAGTGCTGGAAGCCAAGTCAAGGTGGTGCAGACACAGCAGGTGGTGAAAGAGAAAGTCTTTGGCTTTGTAAATAAGAGACCAGCTTATAATGATTTAAATCCAGTGGCACCAGCAAAACTGTAAAAAACAGCAATAACGGGGGGCTGATCACAAAATTGAAATAAATATTATGGTTCTGAAAGTCACCACAAGTAGGCTGGGAATTGAATTTACTGTCTTATCTACTCCTAATAAAGAAGAGACAAATTTAGAAGATGTGAAATAGTGCGTAGCAGCTAAACATCTTGGGTTTCAATCTTTTTTCACCTCCAGAACTGCAGTGATAACTCAGGTGTTTTTCCCAAAAGCCAAATGCCACAATAGGCCATCTTTCCTAATTTTTCAAAAATACTTCAACCCCCACTGCATTAGTCCAGTTTTGTGCAGTACCACTCCATCAAAACTCATAGTACTGTGCTGAAAAACTGCAGACAATACCAAATACTCTGCACTAATTATTTCCATTCATCTAAAGGTTACTTCAGAACACAAAGTCTTCAGGCTCTCAGTGAGGCAACAACCCGGAAAAGACCAAACACTGTTTTCTGAGGCTGGTTGCTATAACCTTATCATCTGAGACTCACAGAGGACTTTGGATCTCCTCAAGAGCACATCCCAGAGACAGGAAGTTGCTGTCACATTCTGGAGATGGGCTGTATATCTAAGCTGGCTGCCCCACAGAGCGGTGACCCACCTTAAACCCTGCCAGCTTTCTTAGTTCTCTTTGATTGCTTAGTCTTGAAATTGCTCAAGTCCAGTCTTCTGACTTTGCCTCCCTCAAGGCCTGGTTGGTTCCCCTCCCTCTGCTGGGTGGATCCTCTTTCAGAGTCTTTACAATGCCTAATGCAGCTCAGGTTGTGACTGATGTGAGCTGGTTGAGCTGTTTGACAGCTTTGGGACAACCTTTAATGCCCTTTGTCCCACAGCTTTTAGAGTGAGACTGCCTGTGGTGGGGTTTGCTCAAGTAAGGACTTTGCTTCAGTCCTTCAAGAGGCAGGCAGAGTTAGCTCAATCAAATTGAGTAGCCAAGTACTGTTTGGTTAACAGCTTAACCCAAGATGCTTGTGGCTTCCCTGGCAGCCAGGGCTGATCCAGCCTGCACAACAGCACAACTGGGGCTTTGCACCATTCCTGGCCAGGGAACCACATGCGGGATGGAGCTACCCTGGCACCCAACCTGTCTCCAAGATTTTTAAAGCCTCTGCTTAAACGTGAGCTTGAGCAGCTATGAATAGCAACCAGTGGCCCCTGGTTAACCCAAGGGCTTTGATCGTGGAACTGGCTCAAGTATGTGAGCAATTGGCTGCTCAAAACCTCAGCTCTCATCAACTGGGGGCCAAGTTCATCAGTACTCCTGGTTTATTGCTGCCTTGTAGTCTGGGTAATGAAGGGGTGGGAATATGTTTCATTTGACACCTGCAAATATGAAAATACATACTTATCTATTATATGGCAATAAAAATGTGTGTACATAATTACAACACAATTCATAATCGAAAATATAAAGCATAAATTTCAAAATAGGACGTAAGTGCAAAGCAATCTGTAATTTCTAAAATTGAATAATATAATTACAGTCAATCTCTTGATAAAAGGTTGGAAGCAGCTGCCTCAGGGAGGGAAGGACGCTTGATACCAACATTGCAAAGCCAGCAATGTCCCCATCTGGTATGGATGCTGCAGTGCATAGTCTGTCACGAGTTTGACCACTGCTTATCACAGTGCTGCTGGCCCCCAGCATTTCTTATCTGCATGAGCACACATCCTATTTACTGAGCAGACTTCCTTTGTTTTCAGCTCACTCTCCCTTATGAGTGTGTTATTGTCTTATGATCAGGCATCGTGGTTGTAATATGCACAGCTCTCCAGGTTGAATTGCTTTCTCCGTGTCATTCCAAAGTCTGAGTCTCTTAAATCATTGTCAGGGCTGTGTTCCCTGCTGCCAGGCACTGCCAAGGCTGTACGTGGAGCACTGTGCCCAATCTGTGTCCCCAATGTGACAGAAATGGTGATAGGCTTCAGCCCAGTGGCTGCCACCAGGCTGTATCATGTGGTGTGTAAGGAGACACAAAGGGAGATGGCTTCTTCAGTCCAGAGGAGAAACAACCAATAGGTGCATCTTCCACTGTGTGAGAGGTAGACAGTGAATACAGAGCCAAACCTTCTCAGAAGTGTCCAGTGAAAGGACAAGAGCCAACAGACCCTTGTGCAACACAGGGACCTCTGATGAGACAAGTGGAAACCACTGCTCCAGAACAATGGGATGGCGGTACATGGCCCAGAGAGGTGGTGGCACCCCCATACCTGGGAACCAATCAAGTCTTGCCTTGGCCCAAACATCCTGTGCTGACTGTGAGAGTGTCCCTCACACAAGGAGTGAGGATGGGACAACACCTCCAGAGCACCATTCCACACATATCCATCCATGATTGTATGATTATATTTCCCCATTTGAAACTGTTGCCCCTGAAAGCATTGATGGCTACTGAGTCCCCTGATGTGATCTGTGGGAGTTCACAGATCCATCTGAGTAGTCTAATGCTCTCACAGGAGCAGACAAAAACCCACAGTGCTTAAAATTAAAGAGTATGTGCTACAGTGAGCAAATATGAGAAAATACAGAATGAGAGGCAGACAAGGCATGGAGAACTCACGTATCAGTGTGGCGTGGAATCCAGCAAGATATCCTAGTCTAAGGTAAACACATGCATCCCTTACTAATACAGAGATATCTTACTCCGCATAAAGCAATCAAACCTCCCTGTGGGCTGTGCACAAGTGAAGTGGCTCACAGACCTTTGCCCGCAGTGCACAATGTGACTCTTTTACCTCTGAAGATTCCTGCCTGCCATAGCTCCCACTGCAGACCAGATGGGCTCCTGCTGGGGGCCTCTGTTCCCCACGACGTGCTCAGCTGCCATCTGCGCTGCTGTCTTAAGTAAGTTTGGCTGGTTTGTTTCACTACTCGCTCTGGTCTTAGGCTTTCTATGTGAATGAAGATCATATCAGGGATCCTGTCAACCCATCAGCTGTTAGCAAGAGACCACTCTTATTTTTTCCACTTGTAAAGGAGGTGTATGTAAAATGTGCCACTCCCTGTCACAGGACCCTGTGGATACTAAAAACTGATGTGAATTCAAAAAGGGACCAGATATATTCACAGAATCAAAAATGCCACTGTTGCCTGCAAAGACACTCCCACCTTTCCAGGAAATCCTTGATCTGCAAATCAGCCTGGCTGGGAAAGTAATCAGAAGAGAAATCACCACAGGCTTGCCCAACATTTCTCTTCCTCAGGCATCTGCCATAGCTCTCTCCCAGACAGGGTGAGAGGAGAGATGGACAACACTTGAGCTTAAGGTTTCACAGAAAAGCTTACTCAGTGTCACAGGTATATTGGAATTTCTCCCTAGAAATCTTCACAGAAGGCAAAAATCTATGGGGAAGAGGGACAGATGCAGAGCAAAGAGCAAGACAGCCCAACTCCTCCCTATCTGAGGGCTCCTGTGTAGAATCACAGAATTGTTAAGGTTGGAAAAATCTTTAAGATCATAAAGTCCAACCCTTAAGCCAGCACTACCAAGTCCACCACTACACCATGTCCCTAAACACCACATCTACATGTCTTTTAATATCCTCTAGATGTTACACTTAGCAGGTGAAAGCCATATTCTCTGATTTTGGTGGCCAGATGATCACAAACAAGACCATTTGGTGTTAAAAGTACCAAGACTGCCAGGCAGCCAGTAAATTAACAGCACCATTCTATGGTAAGTGTGGCCATAGGCTGAACCGGCAGTTTTTCAGTGAACCCTTGGGGTTTTCAAATAGTTTGAAATCACCTGTGGAGACAAGTAGTGACAGCCATCCTGACCTGATGCTTCCCCAACTACATGCTTCAGTTGGAGAACCAAGGAAGCACTGGTAACTTCAACCACCCTGTACTGGGAGAGTTGGGACCAGCAGCAGGGGCACTGGTGAGCACCACTGGCATAAAACTCAAAGATGCGTGCCCTGTGGCAGGTGAAATAAATGTCTGCTTGATAATACACAAGGCCATGAGAAGTAACAGCCTAAGAGTCTGTGATTTCTGTGATCCTCTGAGCAAAAAATCAGTTTATCATCCAAAAGCTGCCCTTTTGTCAACACTGGCACCCCAACTTTTGTGCAGCTGGCTCAGTGCCTGGACAGGGAAGGGCCCAGATGTGGGCTAGTGGTATTTGAGCTCACATGTCTAGAAAAAGCCTGATAAGAGCCAGGAATGCAAGTGGTCCTGAAATAGGGATAAGGGCAACTGGGGAATGCCTCATATGGATACATGGGCCAGGGCAGTGGGGCTTGGTATGCAAGGAGATGACACCTGCCCCACACACTCAGTGTCACATTTCACTCCCCAGGAGACTCACATGGGGCCAGTGACATATGCTGTGTCTCAAAGGCACTGTGGAGACCGCCCTTGGCCTGCCCTACACAGAGCTGCAGGAGAAGGGGGGTCATTTTTCCCAGCGGTTCCTGGAGCTTGAGCAGGGCTCCATGGAACTTCAAGTGATGAAGAGTGGCCCTGCCTGGCAAGCCATGCACACCACACAGCCCTTTGAATTGTGTGGCAGGTGCCCCATGTGTCAAATGTAAAAACATTGCTGTCAGTGTCGTCTAAGAGGTCCCCAAGCTTGGCCACCATGGTAGGGCCCCAGAAGGTGCACAGCCCTCCGTGGCCTCCCTCTGGGATTTCCCAGGACTGTGATGAGGCACGGCTCTCCCTGCTGCCCTTCCAAATTCCTCAGCCTCAGTCTTTGCCTCCTTGGGTGAGGTTTTGCAGATACAGACAGCCATAGCATTCTCATAATGAGTTGCTATTCTGTTGGCCTAGTTTGGGCAACATCATAGGGAGAGGGGAAAAGATGATTTTCCTAAGTTTCTGTGTCTCACAGGACTCTGCGGTGGTGTTTGTAATCGTCCTGTCCACAGGCCATCTGGAATTTGGGTTGAAGCGTCTGACCCAAAGCCAGTCCAGACATTGCCAGACACCATCAGAGCAAGGTGTAAATTCAGTGGCAGATCAAAGTCGGGTTTCAGCTCCACAGAGTGGAGCAGTGCCTGGAGGCTCCCTCATGGTTTGCCTTTCCTAAGCTGGATGGGTTTTGCTTTTAGCAGAGGTTGTGACCCAGTTTCTGTTGCAGTGACCAGGTCTGACAGTGACCAAAGATCATCCAAAAGAAGCCCCTGAGCATTCCTGAGCTCTTTTACTTGGTTGTCTGAGATACCTTGATCCATGGGTCCCAGCACAAGGTAAGGCAAACTCCTTTCTGGGACAAGCTAGAGACTGCAAGAGACAGGCATGGGCTGGCATCCAGGAGCAGCATGCTAGATAAGCCCAGCAGCAAACAAAGTGGCAGCCAGCTACTGTGTACCATGTGAATATTGGAGACTATTATTTAACCTATAAGTAAACCTTGTCCTTATCTTGCTCTTCCTTTCGCCTTGTGAAAAAGGATATTCAAGCTCTCTCTAATTATTTTTTTCAGTTGTTTAATGCCTTTCAGTCTCAGCCTGGACTTGGCTCAGAGGAAAAAGCAAGTGGGTGCTCACGTTGACCAGTTGTAGCCAACAAAGATGGCCAAAGAAGCTAACAAAGCTCCATGGGCATTGTTGCCAAGTCCCCTGTGCTGGTGGTGGGTATTCTTTGGGGTGCACAGGACTAATGTCTGATTAGTTCAGTCCTAGCTCCAGGCTTCAAACAAATATGGTGAGCAAATTCCTTCCAGAAGATGCCTCCAGCAAGCAGCACTGTGGCTTCCCTGTCATCCCTCTGGGGACTGCAAGATTTTCTTTTCCCTGGCTGTCTGGACTTCCTGGGGGGTCGCGGTTCATCCACCTCAGGCACAAGAAGCTGTACCTGAAGCAAGTGCCTCTGTGCAACCCTTTTACTCAGGATCTGTGTCGCCACAGAGTTTAGTCTAATTCTGACTTTTCCTCTAGGCAGGCCTGGAGGTTGTCAGGGGAAACCCATATTTCCCTTCATGTGAATGCAAGAGGAACGTGGGAGTCCCAGCTGGGCAGAGGCTGAAAGGCTGGCAGAGAGTCCATTGAGTAAAGTGCCTGTTTCTTATCCAGTGGAGATGCAATGTAAACATGCCCAAAATTCTCTGCCAGCAATCCCATCCATAAACTCAAATTTTTGGGAAACCAACTGCAAACAGTATCCCAGAATTCACCTTCTTTCTGCTCCTGGCCGGCTTTGCTTCCATTCTCTCTTCCCCATGTAATGGTGTTCCAGAGCAAAGTGAAACAAGGGCTGAATGAAGCAGTAGAAAGCTTTGCTAACTCCACAGAAGTGCAGGAAACTGAGTGTGCTAAAAGCCAGAAATGGAGCATCAAGGAATTTAAGATTAAATCACCTTAACTCTGCCCAGTGCTGAGCTGATGGGAGAAGTCCCTCTGCTTTGCCCAACGGCAGGACTGAGACCGTGAAACAGGGGATCTGCAGAAGGGTCTTGAAGCTCCCCTGTGGTAGGTGGTACAGGACCCAGTGGGGCCTTTTCCTGCCTGGTTTGGAGCATCCCCGTCCCTCCTTGCATGAGGAGCAGGGAGTCTGTGCTGGCTGCTGATCACACGGAGATGATGAGTGTGTGACTGTTCTCTTTAGCAGATCTGGCCCCATGTCACTGGTATTTCTTTCCAGAATTTAGTATTCTCTTGTATTCTATAACGTTCAATGATCATGTCACTTGATTTTAAAGTATTGAATTGTTAGGCAGTACATTAAACTTTCAATAAATGTCACTAATTCCAACACCCACCGAAATAGCATATATTACAATGTTTTAATCCAATCTGTGCTGCACTGATGAGGTAAGTTATTTACCAATGTTTTGAAGTCAGGCAGAGTGAACCTTCCGAGTTCATGTCTAAGGCTCAGATGGAAACAAATACCAGATTTATGCTGAGTAGGGCTGCTGAAAAGTGTGGTGAGCTCTGCACCTGCACCTGTGCAGCTCTGGAGCACAAAGTGAGCACAGACCCCTGCCAGACCTTCAGCTGGAGAGAGGAGCCACCAGGCTCCTGTGTCCCTCTTGGGTGGCCCCCTCTTGGGGGTCAGACTCCCCTCTGTGAAGAAACTTTTCCCTGGCATCCTGCTGGGAAGCGACTCGGCCTTGGCAGGTGCTTGATTATCTCTCAGGTACCCTCAGGACAAAATATTTGTGCCCTGCAGGGCTGGTATGGCTCAGCAGCAGCTACGTTAACACCAAACCTTGGGTGTCTGCACTGAGACTGAGCATCTTCATCCCTTCCTCCAGAGATAGGCAGGTGCACTTGAGGAAACATCTGGCAGCTGGTTTCATGGTAGTCCTGAAAGACCAAAGTCTCACTCACGCTGTTTTACTTTTTGCTGCCAGGCTGGGGCTGTTTTAATAAGCCACAGTTATTTACCGTGGCCTCTGGAACTCCTGTTGTGCTGTGCTGTGCTCTGCCCTGCCCTGGAGGCTGCCTGGGTATGGGTCTCTCCCTGAGGCTGGGAGATGCTGGCAGGCACAGACAGACTGAGCTCCTGAGTGTCTAACCCCAGGGTTATCTCTGAAAGACCAAAGAGCCTGGCAGGTTGTATGCAAGTGCAGCTAATAGAGCAGAAGATTTCACAGCCCTTGAGCTTTTCCCAATTACTTTCTGCCTCCTTTATTGCCTTTATCATCTTCCCAGAGGCCTGGGACTGCTTTAATTGGAGATGGGGTCCCTGATGGTGGGTGCAAGGTTAAATATGTGCTTTTTCTTCATGGATAAGGCAATCTATATCCTGGCATAGAGTCATAGAGTCATAGAATATACTGAGTCGGAAGGCAACGACAAGGATTATCCAGTTCATCTCCTTGCCCTGCACAGGACAGCCCCAAGAATCACACCATGTGCCTGAGAGCATTTTCCAAATGCTTCCTGAACTTCGTAAGGCTTCATGCTGTGACCACTTCCCTGGGGAGCCTGTTCTAGCTCCCAACCACCCTCTGGGTGAAGAACCTTTTTCTGATATCCAACCTAAACCTCCCCTGACACAACTTCATGCTGTTCTCTCAGGTTCTGTTCACTGGTCACCACAAAGAAGAGATCAGTGCCACCTCCTTCTCCTCCCCATGTGAGGAGGCTGTAGACTGTGGTGAGGCATGCATTAGATATGTGGACAGCTCACACATGCTGAAATTTTGGGCTGCCCTCTGTTTACCCTGATATGTCCATACCACACAGCCTGCTCAGGACAGATTCTCACCCCAACCATGAGGGATGCAAAGACAATCACACCCAGCATCTCCTGTAAGACAGCATCCCATGTGCCATCTCCATCTCCCTCCCAACCAGCTCAGGCAGTGCTGTTTGCTCATGGTGGTATCATCTGCCCCTTGGTACTTCCCAAAAAGCCACAAGGCCACAGGGAACATATTTGGCTGGATCAGCACAGCTACACCCCTATGAAGCTAGAGCCCAATAGTCATAGTCCCAAGGCTCACACATCTTTGTTTCCCAGAAAAAAAAATGTAGCTGGGCCATTTATTTGTGCTAGATGCTGCAATATGTGGCTGCCCAGAGATCTAGTTCGTATTGCTATTGCTACAGGCCAGCCCCTGGGCTTTCCAAAGGGACTTTCTGTATCCGCTGACTGCAGGAGAGGCATGCTGAAGGTCACAAGCCTATTATTCCCTGCAAAGCTCTTCCTTTGCAATGGCAAGACCACATTCCAAGGGTGCTCAGGGCAAGAGAACAGCAAGTGGTCCCCTGGAAAGCAGAGCCAGCAACCCATTCCCTTGATGTTCCATGTCTTTGTTTGATAGCACTGCAGAGATGAGGTGAGGTCCTGCCCAGAGGTCTGCTGCCTCTACTGGGCTTGATCTTCCTGGAACTAGGATATTTTGGAGACCCTGTGCTTGGGTCTAATGCTGGCTGATGGCTGGCTGTTGACCTGTGGGTTTAAAAGGTTTTGAGAAAGGGACTCACAGACTGACTGGCCAATATCAAACAACCCCTGCTCGTTGGAAAAGGGGTTAAACCAGAGTGAGCTGGGCAGAATGAAAGAGGGTGCCACCCTGAAAGAAGAAAATGAGTGCAGTGCTTTATATCCCAGGATTTAGCGGCACAGTCCCTCCAAGGAACAACCAAATGTTCAATGCTGACACTCCTACATCACTCTGAAGGAAAAATGCAGAGACAGATCACTTCCAGAAAGGTGGCTATGTCCTGGAGGATGGATGTCAGCACTTCCCCATGCATTTGGGCACCTCCTGGGAGACTGCCAGTCTCTGAGAAAAGCCTTGCACACCTTAAAAATCAGGACCTTGGTATCTTCTGGGCATCCTGCTGGAACAGACAGCCCAGATTACAGGAAATTTAAAAATCTTCCCTCAGGTTTTCCAGGGAGAGCTGGTGGGGCATCTTACCAACAGCCATCTGAGACAAGGTTAAGTTACAGTGAGCAGTAGTGTAGGCAAAACCTTTTGCATTTATTCATTTAAAGTCAATTAAATTAAAATTCTGGCAGTTAAATGAAAGAAAGACTACATCTTGGAAATTAAAACCCTGCCCTGGGATGAGGAATTAGCCTCCAAAGCAGAAAGTCCATTTGAATACTTCTTATGAGAAAATTGAGGCAGTGTCAGAGTCATGGCTACAGGGCTCTCTCCTCCACTTGTTTTCCAGTCTCATCCCAGAGTTTGACATGGCAGCAGCAGAGTTGTCCCAGATGTTAAGCTCTGGAGACTTCAGGATTGTTTTAAATAATGTGGGCTGCTTGATTAACTGAACCAACCTCTCTGCCAACAAACACACTCCATTTTTGGCTTCAAGCAAAGATGACTTTCCATGTCATCAATGCAAAAAATTAAGTGGGCGCAGTATGTCATAAAGGTAAGAAGATAAACTAAACCTTCTTCCTCACCAAAACACAAAAGAAGTCCCTTATTTATTTAACATTGCAGGAAAGAACCAATTTAATCTACCAGCCACATAGATAACACTAATTTAACTTGGTTGCTGTGAGCATGAGGAACTTGATACAGCAAGCTCCTCTGTGTGAAGGCAATTGTTTCTATTTTTGTAGGGACTGGTATTTGTGAGATTAAGCAAGATGCTCTGGATGCAGCCACAGCTCCCCGGGTGTCTGTTTTTGGGCAGTATTGCAGCAGCAGTGTTTTCCATGGGGCTAAAAGCCCTGTCAGTGTGAAGCTGTGTGTGGTGCAGTTTGATCTGGCAGAGAGCAAAGCTGCTGTGAATCATGAAATAAACCAAAATGCCCATCCTTCAGGAGACTTTTGCAATCTTGTTCAAGGGACTTAGGCAGTGTTTTTCCAGGGAGGAATACAAACACTGTCTATTTATGTCTCTCGCTCACATCAAATTTTCATGGAGTGCTGCTCCCCTTTGCTTGAGCATTGGGATTTCTCTGCTGCTTCCAGGCTCAAGGCAAACAGATAGTCTACAGTAAAGATTAAATGCAGCACTCACCAAAGCCCATCACAAAATGTCAACCGTACAATAGCAAACAGCTGCAGTTGCCTGAGCTGGTGCCTTTCTTGATCCAACTGCCCACCTTCCTGGCATCTGCTAGGTAAGAGGAGCAGCTGCTGGTGATTGACTTTGGAAGCAGGGGCTGCATGGTGATGCCAGACTGCCAGGGACTGACCCCATCTTGCTGTTTTTCATCTCTTAATCCTAGAGTCCGGAGGCCTAGCAGGAGAGGGGAAAGTGACAGAAGTGCCCAGGCAAAACTGTACTTGGGAAGTGCCCAGATTTGTACCAATTCCAGCCAGTATGATCACAACTATTGGGTCTCCCAGGCTAATAACCTGAAGGTGATCTGTGGCCAGCCTGATGTTAGCATGACATTCCTGGAACCCCACACTCATCCTTGTCTTCTATGCTCCTGTGGTATGAGAAGCAGACAGCAAGGCACATTGCCCATGCAGCTGATATTGTTTCCAGCACTGCCAATCAAGAAGGAAGACATGAATGGGCTGTGAAGGACAAAAGCACACGTGCATCCCTTGTAAAGCAGTTTGGGTCTGCAGCACTTACCCTTCTCTCCCCTGGAGTGCACTGTGCCATGTGCTCCAGTAAGTGCAAGTGCTGATGCAGAAGAGCAGCATCCTGCAAGGCAGTGAGAGAGCTTTCATGTCCAGCACTAACCTGCTCTTGTCATCCTTCGCTGTGTCTGCCAGCTTGAGGTAACTTGGCTGTCTAGCACAATGTTGTTCTTGGTTGCCCCAAAGAGCTTTTGGAGAAGAATTAGTCTGCAAATATGTGACAACTCACGGTGTGGTAGAGGTAGAGATGCAAGGAGTACTTCTATACATGAAATCCTATGTCTGGGATTTGTACAGGGCTTGGACCCAGACCCAAGTTGATGGTGCAAGGTGAGAAACATCGCTTCTGGCTGAAGAGTGAGGGTTGGCCACACCATGTCCCAGCAGGATGTCACCAGGAAGCTGTGCAAGTATGTGCCAGCTGCAGCAGGAATGTCTTATTTCATAGGCACCTGGCTGCTAGTAGCATCTGTTGGGATGTCAAGGCATGGATTAACCACTATCCTGTCTGAGACAGGCCTTTGGAATGTGTAGGAAAGGAACAAAACGAAAATGCTGCAGTTTATCTGCAGCCAGGGTGTGCCCATGTCTCAGATGCTCTGCGCAACAATGGTCTCCCCAGTGCCAAAGAGCACCAAGGATTTTTAAAGGTCTGAGATGGTTTCTACACCACGAACAGGGTGGGCATATTCACCCTTGAGAGGGCAGATGTGAGCGGGCAAGGAGGAACTGTCTTTCACCCTGTTCAGCTCTTGGGTGTCCTGTTAGAAGGAAGTAAGTGGAGCTGGTTTCTTTCCACAGTGCAGAACTGAGAGGAGGAAGTCTCCACTGTGGGATATTGAGGTTTACAAGAGTTCAAAAAGGAATACCTTGAAGTAAAAGCCATCAAGGGCTATTAGATGGAGACACTATGTCTGGCTCAGGAAATGCCGATCACTGAAACCTGGGTGAGGTTTCAGGGAGAACTGCACATTTTCCTAGTTCTCTCTTCCTTAAGCATAATTTCTTCTTCATTGTGGTTTTTTTT